>MAPW01000080.1:0-176456 GCA_001689995.1 Tilletia indica
GCTGCCTCTAGGTCCAATGAATTCGTATTGCAACCTTGTAATCTCGCGGAGAGATGCTGAGAAGGTAACACGAATGCCTTGATGTTTGTGCTTGGATTGAGCGTGGGTTTGAGAGTCTGCATGGTCTTTATATACTGCTTAGTAGTGAGGGTTCCACGTAACCCTGCTGGTTTATGAGTTCCAGAAGTTTCCACCGCTTCACCACTGTGAGAGTCCGGCGCCATACACCATCCACCACCAAATGCCGCAACTTCCAACACTCCCACCTGGCGCCCGTGGCCGAACCATCCCGCCAATCTCCATCCAGCAATCCAAACCCCACCTCGATATCAGCTGCAGAGTCCTAGCCTGCGACGTGCTTCCTCCAACTTCCCGCGCGGCAACATCTTGGTGAATGTCCGCAAGATTGTCATCGGTGCCGACTCGGTGCCGACTCGGCTGACTGTGAGTCTGCCTTGACGTACTTGATGCCGCGTGAAGTGGTACTTGAGCTCGAAGTGTTTGCTTTTGCCGAACGCTGCAGGATTGTTTGCAATGGAAGTAGCTGCATCGTTGTCGCAATAGAGTGGTGTCGCCGTCTTCTGCTCCAGCCCGAGTTCGCCTAAGAAGTTGCGGATCCAGAGTGCCTCGCGACCGGCCTCCGCCAAGGCGATGTACTCTGCCTCGGTCGTCGACCACGCAACCGTCTTCTGAAGTTGAGACTTCCACGACACTGCGCACCCGAAGAGAAGGAACCCAACCAGTGGTGCTCTTCCGATCCTCCCGGTCTCCACCATGATCGGCGTCCGCGTATCCTTGAAGGACGACGTCCGAAGTAGGCTTGTATGTGAGTTTGAGATCCGAGGTCTTGCGCACGTATCGCAGAGCTGTCTGAGCATCCGCCTTCGCTTCTTCATCAGGCGATCCCATCTTCCGAGCTAGGACTCCCACCGGAAAGCACATGTCCATGCGCGTGCACTGTACCAGCCACATGAGGCTACCGACCCGGGCGGGGTAGTCGCCCATCTCCATCGGTGAGTCAGGAAGGTCCTCCTTGCCTCGTTCGCGCATGGGCAGATGACGCCCATTGGCATTCTGCATGCCGTAGCGCTGTAGCATTGCGTTGGCGTAGGCTTGCTGACTGAGTGTGATTGTCCCCGCAGCCTCGTCTCGCTGTACGTGCACGCCGAGGAAGTGGTGCACCGCGCCGTTCTCCTTCATCTCGAACTCCTCGCGCAAGAACGTCTTGACTTGCTCGCACTCGGATCGACTTGGGGTGAAGATGAGGATGTCGTCGACATACACGGCGAGTACCACCATGCGCTTCCAGTCATTGCGATTCCGGACGAAGATGCACGGCTCCGAGTCGAGCTGGGCGAATCCAGCCTTGGTGAGCGCCGCGACTAACACTTCGTTCCATTCCCTCCCGCTCTGCTTGAGCCCATACAGAGCTCTCTTGAGCTGCAGAACGTCATCCGTGCCGTCCTCGAAGCCTGGTGGCTGCTGCATATACACTTCATCGTGCAGTATGCCGTTCAGGTACGCGGTGACGACGTCCAACTGTTCCACGATCCAGCCAAACTTGGCCGCCAGGACGAGCAAGATGCGCAGACTAGCCATACGAGCCACCGGGGAGAAGGTCTCCCCATAGTCGATTCCGGCTCTTTGTGTGTTTCCCATGGCTACCAGTCTCGCCTTGTACCGCATCGCGCGCCCCAGCTCATCCAACTTGAGTTTGTAGACCCATCGACTTCGGATCAGCCTCTTCGCTTTACGCCTCGAGACCTTCACCCATGTCTTCTTCTTCACCAGTGAGTCATACTCCTCCTGCATGGCATCCTTCCATTTCCCCCACTCAGAGCGCGATTTGGCTTCGCCCAGTGTCTTGGGTTCAAGTGGAACGCCATCAGAGCTGACTCTTCCTCCCACCAACAGTGCCCCTTTGACCGCCATCGCATACGCGCGGACCTGCTGGGCTTTGCCCTGCAGCTTCTCCAAACGCGCAGAGCGCCTCGTCGGTTGACGCTGCTCGCGGATGCGCTGGACGTGTGCGCGCTCCGCTGCTGTGCCGCGGTCGGGTGTTGGTGTGGATGTCGTTGCTCCTGGTGAGTCTTGGCTGGCTTCCGTCGGAACGCTCTTCGGGAGACTTGGATCGCTGAACGCCGGCGCGAGCTCCTCTTCGACCTCTTCGATTGTTGGCAGGCCGTCCAGTTGCGCGCGCATCAGCAGCTGCTCGAGGTGAGCTTCTTCATCCTGTTCTTCATCCCATTCCTCCTCACCTCCATCACCTCCTTCTTCAGCAGCCGCCCCCAGCTCCTCCTCAGCCTCCATCCCTCCGTCGTCCACCACAGCCCCCTCAACCGCCTCAGCCACCTGCTTCCCTCTCTCCTGCGGCGCCTCCTGCCGCCCATCCGATGCACCCTCCTTGGTGAGTCCTTCACTGCCTCCTTCAATGCCTCCTGCTCCCACCGACTCGGCAACCTCTACTGACCCTCCTTCTCCCCGCTCCTCCTCCTTGTCCTCCACCAGGCTCCACTCCTCGTGCCAGTCCAGCACGTCCTCCAGCGAGCCTGTCTTCCGGGGGACCGGGACGTCATCGTAGCGACGATGCTCGTCAAAGACGACGTCCCGACTATGGGCGGTGCGATGGGTGGACTTGCTTGGTATGTAGACCATCCACCCCTTCGTCCGCTCGCCATAGCCCAGGAACACAGCTGGGATCCTCCGCAATGCAAGCTTACCCTCTCTCTGCCCACTCTGAACCAACGGCCAGCATAGACAGCCGAACACGCGAAGGTTCGACAGATCCACCTTCCGCCCCGTCCAGATCTCCTCCGGAATTCGCCGCCCATCCTTCATTCTGGGCGTCCGATTGAGAACGTAAGCAGCCGCTCTCATTGCGTGTGGCCAGTATGAGTTGCCAAGTCCTGATGTTAGGAGCATTGACCGCATTCTGTCCTGCAGTGTCCGATTCCACCTCTCGGCTACACCGTTTTGTTGGCTGGTGTAAGGGTTGGTGGTCTCCCACCAGACCCCGAGTTCCTTCGCCCAGTCTTGCGACTGTCGATTCACAAACTCCTTCCCATTGTCCGACCGCACCACCACCAGCCGCTCGTCCGTCTCGTTCTGTGCCCGGCGTACCCACTCAATGAAAACCGTCAATGCATTCGCCTTTGACGCTATCGGGTACGCCCACACCTTCCGACTCGCTCCATCCACAATGGTGAGTACGTACTTCTCCCCATCACTTCCCGTTCCCTCCTCCAGTGGTCCAATCACGTCCACGCACACGAGGCCGAGTCGACGTTTGACCACTGTCGACGACTGAGGGAACTTGGAGCGTGTCCCCTTCGTCTGCTTGCAGTCGTCGCACTCGCGACATGCGTTGATGAAGTCATTCTTGCTGACTTTCGTTCCGTTTGCGACTCCCCTCTCCCACATCTCGACTGCGACCTTGGGAGAGGGGTGTCCCGTTCGCTGATGAAGCAGCCGAGCCTCTGGGCTTGCGCCCGTTGCTGCTGCCTGCCGCGCCGTTGCCGATGTCCTTCTGTTTGCCGTTGTGAGTATGCACCCACCCCGATCGGCGACGTGCGGCGCCCATACTGACATATCGCCCTCGCACCCAATCCTCATCCCACCAGATCCCAATTCAAACTTCACATCGCCATGCACTGCCTGCATAACCGACAGAAGGTTTGAACTGAGCTCCGGCACCCACACACGTTGTGGAGCCGAAGCACCCGCTCTCCGTCCTCCCCGACCATCCTAGTGTGAGTTTCCCCACTCCCTTGATGTCCAACTCGCTGTCGTCAGCTAGGCTGACTTGTCCAAACTCTCCCTCCTCCAACTCATCGAACACGGACTTGCACCAGGTCATATGGTGTGAAGCAGCCGTGTCGAGAATCCATTCGTACCAGAGGTGAGCTTTCAGTCCGGGCGGTATCTCCGCTGCTAAGCATGCGCGTGTGAAAGAAGCTGACGCGTGTATATTGCTTGCAGTGAAAGGCACCGCCCCGAGTCCCTATTGTCGAGAGAACGAGTCTTGACCCTTGTCGTTGTTGGGTTGAGTCTTGTTGGTGCCAAGAGTCTTCTTGTTGAGACTCGGGCAATTTCGCTTGAGGTGACCCCACTTTTTGCACTCGTAGCACTGCGGGCCACGTCCTGCACGACGACCACCACCTCCACCACCCGCACCAGAGTTTCCGTTTCCTTGCTGGTGAGTATCGTCCCTCACCATCCGAGCCGTTGCCGTCACGTCTGACTTGGTCTGGTCGCTGAACAACTGCTCCTCTTGTTTGAACTTTTCCAGTGCCGTGTTGAATGTAATAGGTTCGTGGCGATCGAGTGACTCGAGAATCGTTGACCGACGCGCTGCATAGCGCTCGTTTACCGATTTGAGAAGACGCGCAACTTGCTGACGCTCGCTCAATTCCATCCCCGCATTCTCGCAGCGCTCGAACATGCCCAGCAATCGATCACCGAGTTTCTGAATCGATTCCGATCCCTGCTTGATCACTGCCAGCTCATCCTCCAGGCGCAGCTGCGTGGCCGTGTCAGACCTTGCAACATGCTCTTTGAGTGCCTCATGAAGGTGAGTGATCAGGTTCCCATGCTTGCGAGCGAGCCGCATAATGACGTTGTTCAGGCTCATACCCGCAGTGTTTGTCAGCATGGTACCGAGAGCAAGGTCAATTTCAGGGTCGTAGCCGGCGGTTGGTGCCGTCGAGGGGAAGGTCTGTCCGTTTCGCTTGAATCCGGCCGGGTGTTCATCGCCGTTGAGATGTGCGACTGCGTTGGGAATCGTGCTGATGTGCGATTGGAATTTGTAGTACCAAGTTGAGTATGTGTGGAATTCGAGCTTCGGGAGTAGGTTGACCGTTCTTGCTGCAGTGTGGTACACAGCCATTTCGAAGACCGAAACCTTCTTTGCAGGGCCATAAGACAACTCGCTCGGGGCTCGCTCACCACGCTCGCCCGTCGCAGCTGTCATCACATCACGGAGGGCATCAGCCAGCGGTGTCCCCTCGCGGGTCTTCCGCTCAAGCACCTCCATCACCCTTCGAAGGTCAGCGTCTCCACCAGCGGACGAACCGCTTTCCGGGTTGCCGAAGCGCTCCATACTCTCGGGACGAGTAACTGAGCTCATAACCTGTTGGACTTTTGACTAAGGCTGCCTCTAGGTCCAATGAATTCGTATTGCAACCTTGTAATCTCGCGGAGAGATGCTGAGAAGGTAACACGAATGCCTTGATGTTGTGCTTGGATTGAGCGGTGGGTTTGAGAGTCTGCATGGGTCTTTATATACTGCTTAGTAGTGAGGGTTCCACGTAACCCTGCTGGTTTATGAGGTTCCAGAAGTTTCCACCGCTTCCACCACTGTGAGAGTCCGGCGCCATACAACCATCCACCACCAAATGCCGCCAACTTCCAACACTCAGCGGAAGTGGTCCTTCTCCTCCTCACTGTCCTCCTCCTCCTCCTCCTCCTCCTCCTCCCGGTCCGTCTGCTGCGCCTGGAAGTTCTCCAGTGCTTGGCGGAGTAGGGCGGTGTTGGCGTGGAGGCCCTCAAGGACCTCCCCCTGCTCGGCCCCCTGGGCCGCCACCTGACCCCTCAGGTCTCGCAGCTCCCCCTTCATCTGGAGGAATCGCTCATCCATCTCTGCCCCCTGTCCCCGCATCCTCTCCTCTCCCTCCTCTCGCGCGCTCACTCCAAAGGCCGAAGCGATCAACTGCCTCACCACCTGAATCGCCTCCCTCGCGCCTGCCAGTACCAGCTGCCTTTGCAGGTCAGCTGGGAACCAGTCGTTGATTCGGTCCATTTTTTTTTTTGGTTTTTTGGGGTTTTTTTGTTTTGGTTGTGTTGTTGCCGCGGGGGGGGGGGGTCGGACTTGTGTTTGGGGGTGTGTGAGTGGGCGGGCGGGGCGAGGGTCGGTCTTGTGTTCGTGTGTGTGTGTTTATGTGTGTTGTGGTGGTGGTGGTGGTGGTGGTGGTGATGGTGATGGTGATGGTGGTGGTCGTGGTGGTCGTGGTCGTGGTGAGGGTCCAAAGGCAGTGTACTTCTTCTCTCCCGCGACGAGCGCCTGGAACGTCGCCTCGTCCGCTCCGGCGCGATTGATATTCTTCCCATGACCATAACCCGCGCGCTTGCGTAGGCGCGCCACTCGATGCGACTACGTCCTCATACACAGCGGCATCTTCGCCATTAAGTTTCTGACCAGCGGGAGACGTTCAGAATATCAGACATGCTTTCTCTAATTTCCGTCGGTAATCCCCGAAAAACGACCCAGTGGCCTAGGACATATTGCAATTTTCATCGACAATTCTACGCCCAGAAATCAGCATTTTTACGCTGAACCTGAGTTTCAAACGTCTGGATTTTTGCAGTTTTCAAACCCCGATGGAAACGGTCTAAACGTTCGCCAACCATAGCTAACATTTCACATAGATGAAGTTATCCATATCACCTTCCTTGCCAAATAACGAAGTCATAGTCCTCAATCTTTTTTCAAGAGTGCGGTATAACACTATAGTCTGATTCACTCTGATTATAGAAATAGACATAGTAGAAATGTTAATATGTTAGTAAATAGTAGGTAGCAGGCCCCTGACGACTGTAGTCAGACCGAAAATTTGAAAGTCCTAGCGGCTAGCCTGAGGGTTGTGGCCCCCGGCCATGATACCGTTATAGCCGCATTTTGATATGGTTGAACATGCATGATGTACGGCTGTGGAGTATAGACTACAGTCGCTGCTCAAATTCGCGCTACAATCTTCTATGACGGAAACAGTGATCAAGTATTCTAATTATAGCCATAGGCCACAGTCCAGAGTCCACAGAGTCTGACCTTGAATGAGAGGCCTCCCGAGTCCGCGAGAAAGCAATTTCCAAGGCAATCGAGGCTCCATCAGATGGCTCAACGAGTAACGACGTGTCAGAAAAGGCTCTCTTCCCCATTGGCCATTGCCGCCCCAAGTTCCAAAACTCTTCACATACCAAAACATGGCTGGACCGCTGGACCGGAGCTGAGAGACTCTGGCCACGACTGTCTGGGAAGGGGTTCGGGGTTCTTCGAGGCTCGGAACCTCTAGCAGCGCGGCTTCAACAAGATACAGTTATCATAACAAAGACCGGCAAGTGCCAAGTGGTACCATCACGAACCATACACGACCGGTTCCGCGCCTCCGACCCCTAGCGTAGGAATTCGAATTTTTGCAATTGGTGAGTAGCGTAAGATATGAAAGTTGCTATGAAAGTCTGAAAGCTGGAATTTGAGCTCTAAGTCTGTGTCTTCATCTTCAGATAAGGAAGGGCGTATGTTCCGCGCCTCCGGCGGAGTTCCGCGCCTCCGCGTCCTCCGTCCGCCCTTACTCCGCCAAATTTCCTCCGCCGGTAGAAAAACTCCGCGGCACGAAGGTGGGGCGGACGGAGGAGGGCGGAGGACTGCCTCCGTCAGATGAGCTGCGGACGGAGGAGAGCACATGAGCTGAACCCGAGATGAGGTCGCGGACGGAGGACGGAGCGGGCCGAGATTTTGCGGAGTTCCGCCGGAGTTCCGCGCCTCCGCCGCATCCTCATCCGAGACCTGAAACTCCAAAGTTACATGGAGTCTCTTCAATTGAGTGAGTCTCAGACACTGAAGTCTCGGTTCTTTCATCACGTGACTGAAAGTCTCATGGGGTCTCGAGACTTCAGACCCCTTGTCAAATGTCTTTTTTCACCGAGATCAGCATGTAACTCCGAAGTCTCAGACTCAGACCTGGGTCAGAAAGGTAAAAGCGCGGAGGCGCGGAACTCCGCCGGAACTCCGCCGGATGTGGGCGGACGGAGGAACCTCCGTGAGGACATTCCGTTCCGCCTCCGCGGAGGGAATGTCCGGCGCTTGGCAAAGATATGGCGGAGTTTTGCCGTGACGGATGACCGACGGTGGAGACGACTGTCTTGGGCGGACGGAATGTTCCGTTCCATATATGAGGCGGAGTTTTCGCGGAGGTGGGCGGACGGAGGAAAACTCCGGCGGAGTTCCTCCGCGCCCTTCCTTATCTTCAGATCCTGGCGTTCGGACGATGACGATGTTGGCCCAGTGACCGGTCCATGCGCATCTCTACAGATGGGATCTGGGACATAACGACATTCAACGGATCTTTCGATTCCTCCGGCCTCCAGCCTCCAGGCGAGACAAATTTGGAAGGGAAAGCAGTTGCATAGTCTGACTATAGCTCAAATTTCAATAGACTGCCTGAAAACTACGAGATACGGCCATACGGGACACGTGACACGTCTGAGCTCTGACTTCAGTCGTCATAGTCAGGACTCAGGACTCAGTACTCAGGTCTCAGGCTATAGCAGTATACTGTATAGCTGCAAATTGCAAATTTGCAATTGCTCGCCAGAAAAACTCAGAAAGTATAGCCTATAGCGGATATCCTATAGCCGCCTTGAATCAGAGCGCCGGTCGGCAAACTTTTTAGAATTTCTTATTGGACTTTTGAAAAGTCTAATAGTCTAGACTTTTTCGGGCTTAGACTTTTACACTTTTGGGCTTAGACTTGGATTTGGACTTTTTCGCGGGGAGGGCAGACTCAGACTAAAAGTTTAAAAAGTCCAAAAGTCCAACAAAGAACACTGCTTTGAAATGTCAGACTATTGAACTATCAGTCAGACTTATTGTCCAATAGTTACAAAAATGCTTAGACTTCTTTCGACTTTTAGTTCAATACTCACACGGCTGAGCGACTATGTGACTATAAATCTGTTCTATTGTGACTTAAAGTCGAAATTGAGGCTGACATTTCTAAAAACGATATCTTAAAAATGGCCAAAGAATTGACGTTTTGGACTTTAAGTCTTAACAGTTAGACTGTCAGTCATATCCAAGACCTGGACCAGACCATGTGGGTCCAGAGTGTTCCCCGAACTCAAAGACTTCAGCCTTTCCGCTGTTCAGCGCCAGCTTTTCGATCTCAAATTTTCATCCAAGTTGAGCCATGAGCGAGTACTGAGTTAGTGATGCGTGATGACTCAGTGACTTCCGAGTGCCACTGCCCACTCTAGTCTGTAGTCTGTACTCTATAGTCTCTACTTTTTTTCATTTTATGTGTGATTGTGTGGTGAAGTCCTCGTACTATACCCTGACATACTGTCTACTAAGCAGTTGGAACTTGGAAAATAGTAACTGAGCGAGCAGTGAGTAGTGAGTAGTGAGTAGTGAGTAGTGAGTAGTGAGTAGTGAGTAGTGAGTGGTGGATAGTGTGGATGTGCGAGGTTGATCGTTGATGACTTTGAATTGAACTACTGCAGCTACGTCGCGCGCCAGCTACGTGGAATCGGGGTGGCTGCGCCACCCTTCAACCACTTCGCCGAGGGCTGATACTGAACGCTGAACGCTCTACTGTACAACAGTACAACCGTATTAAGTGGCCCTTTTGCCACAGTCTTGAGGCTTGAGTCCTGACCTTGCTTGTTTGAATTGGACTGAAGCTACGTCGCGTGTTCTGCTGCGTGGCATCAGGGTGGCTGCGCCACCCTTCAACCACTCCGCCGGAGGATGACACTGAGCCCTGCCCATTTCCACTGAGTCTGAGCGGTGAGCGGTGACGCCGGTGAGCGCCGAGCGGTGATGGCGAGTGGTGACATTTCTTGTCGGACCCGACAAGGCGACAGGCCACACGCGTTCAAACGACGATTGCCATCCAGCGGGCACAGATTTGCCGCTACAACACTTTTTATTTCAGTATTGAGCGCGCGCGCTGAAAAGCGTCCTCGAGTCATATAGGACCACATTCTGGCATGAGTTGCACTTTCTTGGACCTCTATTAGTCAATGTTGGTTGGTGATCGAGAAAAAGCTTACGGCCGAGAAAAAAACAGGACGGGAAGGGCAAGAAAACTCCAAACTAAGAGTTCGGAGAAAAAGTCCCAAGAAACTCACTATTTTCGCCAAAATTTTGTATCAGACTTTTACTCGGGCCCAATGGTAGTCGTTGCTCTCCACATTTTTTTGCTCCACGAAAAAAAGCCCTCTCTACCGAGAGGGCCTGCAAGCTCAATGATAGTTACAAGCTCAATGAAAGAAAATCTCATTGCACATTCAGGATGCCTCCCCAAAGTCATCCTCCGAAAGTACATTTTCCGTCTCTTCTTCTGCATCCTCTTCCGAGTCAAAAGAGCCTCCGCGAGCGCTTCCGCAGCACCTTTTTGCAGCTTTTTGACCTTACGCCGCATCTCAGCGTAGATTTTGCCCCAGCCTTCAGCCTTGCGTTTCGCCGCTGCCTTCTTCAGAAGAGTCCATTCTCGTCGGGCTTGTTCACGTTTTTCTTTGTCAAGTTTGTCTTGACAGATTTCGCGTGCTTCCTCAAGAGAAAGCACCCCGCCAGATTGCGTGACCCTGCGTTGTCTCTCCTTCCGCTTGTCCCGTTCTTTCTGCGCCGCCGTCTGCTCCTCGAGGCCCTTAACCGCAAGCGCTCCTGTCTGTGCCTGCTGCATGGGCCCACGTACAAACGCCTGTACTTGACGACGCAGCAGCGGTGAAAGCTCCTCAGTGCGCTCTTCGATCGTCTCCGCAGCGCGTTTGAGCGAGCGAATCGTCTGCGGAGTCGTAGGGGCGGCAGGAGCAGGAGAACCCGGCGGCGAGGAGGAAAAGATCGGAGCGCTGGTTTCCGTATCGAAACGACGGAGGACCTCGGAAGGGCGGAAAGGATGGATGCCAGTGCGGCGAAAGCCGCTCTGAATCGTGCCGGTCTTGAAAGTCTTGATGCGGATGGAGTTGAGGGCTGCGAGAAACTCCGTCTTGCCAAAATTTCCGCACCCTGTTCGTGTTGCCTGATCAACGGCCTCCTTGTGCCAGTGCTTGTACGGCTGGAAAACTGATACGTCCAGTGGCTGCAAAAAATGTGACGAATGAGGGGGGAGGGTGAACGGAATGATGTCGTTTTCAGTGCAAATTTGGATAAATTGACGGGTGCAGTGGGATCCGTGCCCATCGAAAATGAGGAGGCGCTTCTGTCCGCGGGTCATCTTCTTTGTCCTATCCGCAAAATGCTGAATCCATCGTAGAGCCAACATGTCGTCCGAATATCCAGAGTCGTTCACCGCGATGAGCGCCTCACTGGGAAGGCTGTTCTGCGCCCAAGATTCGGAGTGCTGGCTGCCGGAAATGATGATCAAAGGCGCGATGTGCTCGCCTTTTGCGCTGACCGCCTCAACGCAGGTGACCGACTCCCGAGAGGTGCTGCTTGCAATACGAGCTTCGCGCGACGAGCAAAGCGTAACGATCCACTGTTGACCACCAATTCCGATACGGAAACCAATTTCGTCCATATTCCAAATATCGTCGGGGGAGATACCGTGCTCAGCTATGACCTCCTTGAGCTTGTGGAAGAACTTGGCGCATGTATTCTTGTCGTGGCTCATCCTAAGCAGCTCCTGCGACTTCTGCTTAACCAACGCAAGATCCGGATGACGCCAGATGAAGTTGCGCACCCAGTTCTCGCCAACCGTTGGCGGCAGCGTGTCCGAATCTGTATGCCCCTCCCGCAAGAGCTGATTCGCTGATGCCTCGATCAAAGAAGGCCGCGCAGCGAGCTCCAGCGTGTCCAAGACGTGTATCCAGGCCAATATGGCGTTCTCTTGATCGTTTGATAGCTTGCGATTTGCCGGGGACGTGTTGATCTGCTGTGCCTGCCTTGGAAGCGGCGCCGTAGACGTTGCTCGTCTACACCGTGTTTCTTCGCCAGTGGCGCGATATTCGGCTTCTTTGGAGCGACTGATTGCGCTTCCTCTAACGCGCACTGAAGCTTGTCTTCTTCTGCCGCGTATTGAAGTGACTTCTGAAGTGACATCTTAGTAAATATTGTGGTATGAAGAGGAAAAATGGGAAGGGGGACGCGACGCGTTCTTTGTTTCTTTCATTGAGCTTGTAACAATCATTGAGCTTGCAGGCCCTCTCGGTAGAGAGGGCTTTTTTCGCGGAGCAAAAAATGTGGAGAGCAACGACCACCATTGGGCCCGAGTAGTCTGACTTTGTGACTAAAGTCTAGATTTGGACTTGGACTTGGACTTTTGAACTTTGGAACATTAGACTTGGACTTGGACATTTGAAATCGAAAAATGTTAGACTTTTAGTCCATAGTCCATCGTGGCCAACCTGACACGGTTTCCCTGCGTGCCAGAGTGTTCCCCAGACTTTTGAAAGGGTAGGAGTTATTATTGTGACCCGGCCCTACCCTGTGGGTCCGGAGTATTCCAATTTTCCAGTTTCGTGGCATCAGGGTGGCGCAGCCACCCTTCAACCACTTCGCCGAGGGCTGACACTGAAAGCTCTATGTACACAGTACATACAACCATATGAAGTGGCCCTTTTCCCACAGTCTTGAGTCTTGACCTTGCTTCTTTGAATTGGACTGAAGCTACATCGCGTAATCAGCTGCGTGGCATCAGGGTGGCGCAGCGGCGCAGCCACCCCTCAACCACTCCGCCGGAGGCTGACGCCTGACACTGAGCCCTGCCTTTTTTCACTGAGTCTGAGCGGTAAGCGGTGACGCCGGTGAGCGGTGATGGCGAGTGGTGACATTTCTTGTCGGACCCGACAAGGCGACAGGATCGTTGATGCAACAAAACAATGGGTGTGGAATGTGGATGCATTCACCACAACTCTTCTTACACATCCTCAACACCAATTCTAACATGACAACAGTATTTGCATTACGTTTGCCTTTCTTTCAAATCTTTCTGTTTGGAGATTGGATGTGTTCGCTCAGACATTTGCTTGCTGTGAAGTTCACCAAGTTTTGTGGTGTGGATGGTAAGTGGTGCCTGCAAATCGGGACCTCGGAGCCTTTAATTTTCATCAACAAACAGCTTGAACCAACACTTTTGCCTGTGGATGCATTCACCATGACACCTTTTCTTACCAAGCAACTAGGTCTGAAATTTGGCATGGTACTGCTTCTTCTCCTCATGAACCCTGAGCAGTTGTCCGTATCAAAATCAAAGCAGGCGATGAGAAGTTAGTATTGTGATTTGTAGCTGCCAGCGTGAAAATGATATGGAGACATGGTGAGTGTTGGTTCCGGATAAACGCTCAGTCCAAAAGCCGAGCTTTTCTAAACGCCGAGGTGGACCGCAACAAACGCACCCGCACTTGGTGAAAGCCATCCGCCTACAGCACTCGATGAAAGTCGGTGGTATGACACGATACAGGCGTAAAAGTTGGACGACGAATGCAGAATTGGTATACATCCCCGCTGAGAAGCTCTTGCTGGATTTGATCTAAAATTGCAAAAGTTTTCTCGATTGATGTAGGCGGAGAGGGCTTACGGCCGTAAGAAACCCGCCTCTATAACCCCAGTACTAAAGTCTGGGAATGCCGACCACTGAATCAGAGTATCAGAATTCCGAGTTTTCGAATGTGACTTTTCCAAAAATCGAAAGACGCCAACGGGTTACGGGCTATGGCTATGACTATAGCCTCAGTGAACCCAGGCTGCCCTCAAGCTCGGCGTTCTGTGTTTCACCGGCGATTGAATTAATGCACGTGACTTTTGTTGCACCAGAAATTGGCCAGCTTGCTGGGCAGCCTGGGTGCTTTGCGAACCTTTTGCTTACCCTGCCAGAAGACTTGGAGAGATTCACTCCAGCTCACTCACTCACTCTCACTCAGTCACTCACCACAGCTCACTCACAAGATCGCCCATCATCTCTCTTTTACACAGCACACTCCTTGGACGATGGATCCCGTCGTTGACGACTTCATTCGGAACTCTTCCGCGGCGTACCCCCAGCTGCTGCTGGTCGATGCTGAGTGTGGTGTTGAACCTGCAAGTGCGGAAGATGGCGGGGTAAGCAAAGTGGCCGATAATCACCCAGGCTGCTCAGCAAGCTGAGCTTCTTCGATGCGGCAACAAAAGTCACATGACTTCATCGGGGAGTGATCATTGTGATCATTGCAGCACAAACTAAGAATTACAGCGCAGCGAGAGCAGCCTGGGTGTCTGAGGCTACTATGACTATGACTATGACTATGGCAATGCGAAAAAGCTTGAGCCTCGGCCGAGGAAGGGATAAAAAAAAAGCTAGGTGACACTGTGACCACTGACCAGTGACCCCAAACTATCAGTCTGGGAAATTGATTTTTTACCAGCGGAGAAAGCACGTGAAGCGGTAAAACCTAAAGTGAGCAAAATACTTCATATGTACTCAACTGGTGGTGAACGTGTGGGAGTCGAGGGGAAAAAATGGAAAGGTCTGCTACTACTGAATAGTCTCGTCACTCGACGCCGACCCAGCCACGATGGCGTTGTTTGTGCGAGAAGTCGGTCTCTGTTGAGACTAACTACTCAAGAGGCGAGCAGCGGCTGCATCGATGTCAGCAATGTTGCTCAGAGCGGACATGCTGCCAATAGTGACCGAGCGTCTTGCAGTATTGCGCAAACCGTTCGCAGGTTGACATAAGATCGTCGCAGCGAATTTTCGAAATCATCCTACATCTCAGGGAAAATTGATGCGCTGATGAGACGCACTTGGAGCGGCCGAGACCCTCCTGAGACGCTGTTGAAACTCGCCAGAAGGAAGGCGCGTTTTGAAACGCTGTTGAAACGCTGATCACTCCGAGCGCGCTCTCTCTTCCAACTTGGTTGTTTTTCTTTCACCTCCCGCAATCGAGAACAGTGCGCTGTGGCAAGAGAGCGTTAGCTCCAAGTGACCACGCGTGAGAGACTGTGCCCTGCTCGCGATCTGACAAGCAAAAGATCGCGATTTATGGCATAAATGTAGCGTATGTGGTATAAAATATGTCAGTGGGGATGGAGTCTGTAAACTGTTATCGTAACTCAGTTGGTAACGCTATCGATTGCAGTTGCCAAGGTCCTGGGTTCGAGTACAGGTGTAGTCAAAAGTGAATTCTTTTTTGTCCGCCAGGCTCATGAGTCCAGAGTCCCAGCAGCAAGAGCGTTTCAGCAGCGTTTCAACAGCGTTTTGATTGGCAGCAGCGTCTCAAGTGCGCTTCGTGCTCGCTGGCTTCAGAACAGAAGCGCTGATGAAACGCGGTTGAGACGCTGCTAAGACGCCCGCGTCTTAGGAGAGTCTCAGCAGCGCTCCAATATTTCCTGAGCCTACATTCCTACCTCGTCAATTCATCGTTCATCAATCTACGAAGCACGTCGACTTCACCTTGAAAGTTCGACCAGCGATTGGCTATTGGTCCCTAGATGTTTGCAATAGACTGAAGCGGTGTGGCTAGTAGTACACGGTCGATTATGTTCACTCGGGTGCAGGGCTCGGAGTCGGTGTCCATCTCATGCGTCGCAGACGATCATGCATACCCTCCCCATCCTTCTCTCGCACCCCTATCTCCTGTCTGCGTCGTTTCCGATCGTCATCGGTCCCCGTCCCCCCGAAGGCAGATGGAGTCCCTCGAGTTGGCCCTCGTTTGCCAAGAAGAGTATCACCTAGTCGACTACCTCTACCGCCTGCCTTCCCTGACGTCCGTTCCAATAGCAGTCGTCCGGCAGGGGAGAGGTTGGCGGCACTGCTGCGAGGCGTGGCAGAACCAGGAGCAGAAGTCTTGTTCTTCCTCAGCCCACCTGTGTAGCGTGCTTGGCCATACGGCGTCGAGTTCCCGTCCCGATCCTTTGGTGTCTGCGCAGTTGCAGATCGCTGCGCAAGGTTCCTTCCTATCTGATCTCGCCGCGGCGCTGGTGGTACCCGGAAGGAGCCATCGTAGACTGAAGAGCGATCAACTATGTTCAGCATACCCTTGATCGACTTGGCTTCTGAAACTTCAGACAATACGGAATGCTCACCTTCTTCGTCTTCTTGTATGCGTGGCTGTACGGAAACATTCTCGCGTCCCCATCGTTTGAGCTCCTCCACCCGTCTTTCGCCTTCCTCATCGAATACCTCCAGACCCAGACGCCGGCGGAAGGGGGCATCGGCTCCAATCGAGTCCAGATAGTCACCAAGCACAGATTCCTCCCGGGGCGTATGTGCTAAGGGAGTGACGAAGCCGTAGCCATTGACTCGGGGCGATGCAAATGCGTCTAGTGACGGATCGAGAGGGTCATCCAAAGTGCTGTCCCCTACAGATGAGGAGCTGCCTGATGACCAGAAGAACAAAGCGAAAAGTGATAAGTCAGTGAGATACAATGGGCTCGTGTGCATGAGGCAACTTTGCTCACCTCGCAGCTGACCAGCGATGGCAGCATCTATTCGACTACTGGAGGGCGAATCAGGCTCCCGTGCCAGCCCGCCCTCCCTTCGGAGAGCACTGTCAGTGCCGTCCAAGTCCGGCATACGAAGGGCATTGAGTCGGATTCCAGGCTTATCAGCCTTGATCTTTCGCGCACTTTTGGCTTTGGTAGGATCGGAGTGTGAAGATGATGCGGGCGGTAAGCTGGATGTACTGCGATCGTAGGTGTTGATGTTGGCATCGGGCCCGAAGTGGAAGGCGTTGCGTGCTGTGAAACGCCATGAAGGAAAGCTGGCAGGCCGAGTATCCTCCTTGGGCTTCAGAGCAGCTTCGGGATCAAAGTTGGGGTCCTCTTTATCGAGATCATGTTTCTGGTCGGCTTCTTCGCCTTCGGGGTTCGAGGGGGCAGCTTCGATGAGAAGCTGTCGTTCTTTGCCCTTGAGCTTCTTCTGGAAGTTGGGATCGGATTCCAGGGCCGCCGCAATCGCCAATCTCTGACCCTGCTGCGCCTCAATCTGACCTTTTTCCTCCGCCTCGATACGTTTCTGGTTGGCGGAATTCTCTGCCTGGTACGCCCACGCATACCGTTCGCGCCGTTTCATGGCATTGAGCTGAAGCAAGCGGGAGAAAGAGGCGTTGTCTTCCGAGGTGTATGCGCGCTGGAAGGCTGTGAGACTGAGCGTTGTATCAGCTGGAGGCTGTGGTTGATCGTCCAGAGTTGATGTACCTGCTTCGGACGGGGCGTAGCGGGAGAGCGGGTATCGAGATTGTGGAGTGGCGCTTGTGTCCGCATGGGAGTGCAGGGGTGTCTGATCATCGTCCCAACCGCGCTGGGCGAGTCCAGGTCGTCTGGGAGTGGAAGCTGCACTAAGTGCTGGCGAACGCGATGGAGCTGGGACACGACCGACCCTGGAGAGCGGGGTGCCTATGCTGTTGCGCGCACGAGCTGGGTGGTGGATGATGATGCCGAGGCGAGAGGGTCTGGTTTGCAGCGATGACCTCGTTGGCTCTCCGTTCCGCGCGCACGAGAGCTCTGACGGTAGCTTCGATCCAAGCTTCTTCGCCGCTTTGAAGCGCATCCAAGTACTCGTTCTCCGCTTTGAGTCGCTCGAGATCTGGGAAGAAGTCGCGCTGGATGATGGAGGATACCGAGTGGATGTAGTCCTCCTCAGCCAGCACGGTCTGTCCGCGCAGACTCACTCCGCCGGCGTCCGAGGGTGATGCCAATGAGAGCGCGTTTCCCCCTCCTGCTCCAGGCCCGCGTACCAGCGCTCTTGATGATGATGATGAGGGTGTCGCTTTGTGCATCGCTGCATGATGCTCGTCGCCGTCCTCGACCCTGACCACCGACTCCTCCAGCTGGCCAGCATCCAGAAAAGAAGCTCGGAGATAACGATAAGATAACGGCCTTAAATCCGCCTCTACCTCCACCTTCTGGGTGTACGAGGTTGCGATCGAGGTTAGTTGGGGGGTCCTGAGGTCAGCAAGAGCAACACAACCTCAGCAGGCATACATCACAGCGACGAGACCGAACGACCAGCACAGAGAGCAACGATGAGCGACGCTGGAACGAGACGCACAGGCAACGAAGCGCACCCAGCCGCCGCGCCGTCTGCCCACGCAGGAGGAACAAGCAGCGTCAACGCCACGAGCACTCCCGATAACGCTACCGACGATGCGATGGAAGCTGAGGAAAGCAGCGGAGATGACACAGGCATAGCATCGCGACTACGCAGTGCGCACGTACCCTCACGCATCGGCGCCGAAGCAGACCGAGGAACCGATACATTCGTCGATGCTGACGAAGGCGGCGACGAGGACGATGACGATGACCAAGATCCATACGAAGATGCTCCTCATCTCATGCTCAACACCGACTATGAATACGGCGGCGGCGATGAGGATGAAGACTTCTACGCCGCAGAGGACGGCATTGAAGATGAAGTTGACGACGAGGACATCGATGAGGATGACGATGATGTCTTTGTCGACGAGGACGACGCTGATGTTCAAGAGTACATCTCCCGGCTCACTGCTGGACAGTCCAACGGCGACGACGACGGTGATGACGATGAGGATGACAATGGCGAGGAAGACGATCAGGACGATGATATGGAAGCCGCCGCTGAGGAGGGAAATGTCGCGCCAGGGCAACTTATGGCCACAGTGGAGATCAACGGAACTCAACAGGAGATGGGCTTGCTGGGTCAGTTCAATTCCCTCCTGTGCATATCATTCAACTGCTTTGCCAGTCGAGTCTCACATGTTACCTCCGTCTTGCAGAACTCCTTGCCGCACTCACTCAATCTCGCGGAGCTGGCGGTCTCTCCGCCATGGCTGTCCGCACATTGCGTCAGATCGCTGCCGGCCAAGTGCAGGTCGGTCGCAGAACAGCGGTCCTGAACAACAACGGCGATGACGACGAGGATGAAGATGACGATGATGACGAAGACGAAGACTACTACGACGAGGAAGATGAGGGCGAACTGACCGGTTACCTCAACAGAGGCGCCCGACAACATCAGGTGAGCATGCTCGTAAGAACTGACTGCATGCGGAGTCTCCGGCTAATAACTGTCTCGCACACAGCCCCGACCGAAAATGGGCGATCGATGGGACAAGGTTACTGATCCTGTCCCAGCAGGAGTCGAGCTTCTGATGAGTGGCGATTTTGGAAGGGTGGGTGGTCCCTCCTGTCATCATCTGCTTCGCACATGCACATTCCTGAACCATTGCTCCGACGCTCTTTCATACACAGCCTCCTAGTCGCCCAACAGATGCGCCAAGAAGCAACTTCGCACCGTCACGCAACTTGTATGGCATTCTCGGTGCTCATAAGACGTCGACTCGGCCACTAGCAAGATCTAAATTCTCGGTAAGTTCTTCAATTCCCTTTTCAGCGGTCCAGGACTTGTGCTCAGACCGATGACTCTTGTTGCTGCATACAGCACTATGTCCCCAATAGTTCAGGGGTCGAGGTGGCAAGGTACGACGACCGTTGCTACTGTGGGCAGTATTCCGAAGGTATGTATTAGCCTCATCGTGAGCATCGCCAGCTGGCCACTGGTCCTAATACGCTATTTCTCGCTCTCCATCCCAGATTCGACGTTCTTCTACTCTTGCACAAAGAACTTCATGCTGCATGTGAGTGACTATAGATCGACGGCCTTGATCTGTACCCTGCTGACTTAGTATGCCCAAACCCTCTCAGATGTACGATACCACTCGGGCACAACCTCCACCGCCTGCCGGCCACGGACTCGCACAACGTTATCGAGCTAACGGGTCACAGCTGACCAGTCTCCGCACGATCAAGTCTATCAAGTGCCGTGGCGGCGACTGGACCATCACCGACGCAAACTTGAGTCCAGACAATCGCTTCATGATCTACAGTTCCATCTCGCCCTACATACACTTGGTTCCAACAGGCTTGGGCGATGTCGAGGAGGGATTTGCGTCCAATGCGGATGACAATGCAGATGACGACTCTGTCGATCCTAACAATCCAGCGCACAGTGCTCGGCAGGTTCAACTTGACCTGAGCCCCCCTAGTGCACGGAATTCCTGGTTTTCAGGCGGCGCCGTGAGTCAATGAACTTTCCCCTCAGCGCTGATCCCTTCCCAATCTCGCCCTTTCTCTTGCTGACTTTTCCATCATCACTGCAATTTGGTCGTTTCAGATATGGTCTATTCGATTTTCGGGCGATGCTCGCGAGATCGTGGCAGGCGCGGGAAGCGGCGACATTGCGGTGTACGACATTGAAGCTCGTCGGCAGACATTGCGAGTGCCAGGACACAGCGATGATGTCAACGCTGTTGCGTTCGCAGACAGGGGCAGTGGCAATGTGCTGATAAGTGGGAGTGACGACACCTATGTTAAGGTCTGGTGCGTATCTCGTTTGCACTTCACAAAGGGTTGTCTACCAAGCTGGATGTTCTAACCATACCAAATCTCCTGCAGGGACCGGCGATCTCTTTATCAGGGGAAGCCTGCTGGAGTCCTTGTAGGCCATACGGAGGGAGTGACATTCGTCGCTCCCAAAGGCGACGGGCGGTACTGCGTTTCCAACGGCAAGGATCAGAGCGCCAAGCTGTGGGATCTCAGACAGATGCATTCTGGTGCCGACTTTGACCGCATGCTGAGAGTCGACCGCGGGTCGAGGGCGGTCTACGGAACTGGTTACGATTATCGAGGAGATTCAGTACGTCCAAAATTGCGAACCTTCTCTGGAAATAGGCAGCCTTGACTGATCTCTCTCTTGCCTCCGCTCCTCCTCCTTTGCAGTATGGCCCACCGGCATACGAAACACGACCGAATGACTGCTCGCTGATGACCTTCCGTGGCCATGCTGTGTTGCGCACTCTGATTCGCTGCCACTTTAGCCCGGAAGCTACGACGGGCCAGAAGTATATCTACTCAGGCTCGGCCGATGGTTTGATCCACGTGAGTATCACTGCGTGCCTGAGCACTCCTGACGTCGAGATGGGCTGCTGACCAGCTTTTCACTCCTGGTGCAGATCTGGTCCTTGGATGGACGCGTAGTGCAAGTGATTGACCGGAGCAAGACTCTTCCACTCGTATCTGACGTCGTCAAGGGTGCAGGAGCGCCATCAGAGCCAGACTTCGAGCTCAATGTCGACGCGAATGACTCTGCTTCGAACTCCGGGCTTGCGTACGACGGCTTTGAAGGTCGATACCGCCCTGTGGGCAATGGGTTCCAGGGAGGCTCATCTTGCGTCCGGGATGTCAGCTGGCACAGTGCTGAACCGAGTATGATGAGCACCGCTTGGGGTGCCAATGGTCGTGGTAGTGAGTAACTGTCCCCCATATGCGTGCCACGTTGCCGTTGTGCCGAGCTGACTTCTGCTCCTTTCTTCCCTCCCCGGCAGGTATTGCAAAGCATGTAAGTTGCATATGACTGCCTCCAGCGATCTCTTCGTCGCTTCCGTATCAAGACTGACGTTCTATCATTTATGACATCTATTTGATCCTCATCAGGAATGGAAAGACTTTGGCAAGCAAGGACTTTCCCTCGAAGACGCGCTCGAGAAGGCCAGGCTGGAGGCTCTGCGCTGATTAATAGGGCTCTCTGCATACGACGTGCTCTACCCTCCCGACGCTCCTGTAATCTCCTCCGACTGTACTACTCGTTTTTCTGTAGCAACACAGCGTTCTTGTCTGCCCTTTCCTTTTGAGGTCGCTGCGAAGACGCCCTCTCCGGCATCTCTCACCTTTTTGTTTCAGTTTTTTCCGGATTCCGGACCGTATAAAAGTGAGTCTCGATCGCATCGCGCCCACCGTGGATCGCGTTTACCACGTCGAGAAAGCAGCTCCATCGTGGTCCACTTGAACGCTCTCCAACGCGCGCGGTCCAAGGCAAGATCAAGCTGGAGGTTAAGGTTGAGGTGGAAGGCAGCAAGCGGACAGAATTCGTGCGAAGCGCAAGACGCAAGAACCCAAAATGCCGACGTTACGCTTCGATATGAGGAACCCGCAGCGCGAGGGCTTCACGCGACAGATGATCAATGGCCTCGACATCTGGGCTTACACCCTCCCGCTCGCACAGGGAGCCTCGCAGTACAGCCCGCCCATGACGCGCCGGGTCGACAACAGCTACGTCAATGCGACGCGTCTTCTCCAGCTGACGGCCCTCAATCCCAATCAGAAGACGAAAGAGCTGATGGTCCAGCCGACAATTGTCATGCGCGGGGGCCTGAACAACATTCAGGGCACATGGTGAGTCTTTTGCATGCTCTTCTCTTGCACCTGTCATGCCGCGCATGCCTTCATCGTTGAGCTGATTTCATGGATTCGCCTTCTTCCTTTGCTCCTCTGCCTTGCCCTCTGTGTTCTTACAGGGTCCCTCTTGAGCGCGCCAGGGCCATCGCAAAGAAGTATGACATCGAGCAAGATATCGCGCCCATCTTGTTCGATCCCAGCCAACCTCCCAAGAGCTTCGTAGACGAGCGGTGTAAGCCCATGCACTCGTCAGTCAAAAGGAGAAAAACATCGACGGAGTAGCAGCATCGCCGAAAGCGTCTGCGGGCTCTTCAAGGGCCGCCTCCAGTTCTGGTACATCCGATTGGCGATCTGGCGCCACAAGCGGACGTCATTCTGAACCAATTGCGCGCGCGAGGGGCAACATAGCCGGTGCTCTGTCTGCCATGTCAGCAGCCTCCTCTGCCAGAAAGCAGTCAGCTTCGGGCAGTTCGTCGGATCGACAGACAGACTCCAGACTTGGCAAGCGGAAAGCTAGTGGGGCAGACTCCGCAGGCCCATCGTCGTCAACTTCGAAAGACGGGCGTCCCCAACAGGTCGAGATTGCTTCTTGGACGGCTCGTTCTCAAGGTGGAGACAGTAACTCCCAGACCGGCTGGTACGCAGGGCCCGTTAACAAGGCGGGGGCATCTAGCAGCTCAGATCTAGGCGCGAGCAGTAGTGCGAGCGGCAGCGGTGCCGCCTCTGCAACCACGAATGGAACCACAAACGAAAACAAGCAAGGTGTTGATGCGACCGAACGGCTCCGGCCGAGACCTCCCACACTCTCCGAGCTGCGGAACATGTTGCAGACGAACAAACGGAGGGAGTCCAGTCCCGGCATGCGGTCGACGGCATCATCTAGTTTGCCGCGGTCGTCGCTTCGGGGTACGGCAGATACAGCCGGCTCCTCTCGAGATCATAACATGTCTACTGCTGGACCTTCTTCCAACGGCCAAACAAGTTCATCTTGGTCGACCGCCGACGCAGGGACATACCCATCTTTTAACAGAGCGGAACCTTCCGTTCTCAACGGTGGTCCATCACGCGCTGGTCTCAACGGTGGTCCTTCACGCGCTGGTCTCAACGGTGGTCCGTCACGCGCTGGTCTTTCTTCTTCCTCGCCGAGTCTTACCGTCCACGACCCCACCACATGGGACAGCAAGTACGTCGCAGCATTCGGTCGGAGTCGAGGCTGGGACGAACAAAGGGTGCTTTCCAAGCTACGGGAGGGCGATATCGATGGAACGTTACTCCTCAGCCTCGACTTCAACGACCAAAGTGTGTTTGTGCTCAACCAGTGCGGAATCAAGGTGCCTGGCGACCAAATTCGGATCATCCAAGCTGCCGAATTCTTGAGAGAGTACTACCCTACGGGACCCGATCATCGTCTCTTCGGCCAAGCATCCCATCCCTAGTGCGCGTCTGCACGCTGTCAAGAACGGAGGCGTCGGCGTCGCCACTTACACTATACCTCCTTCGGCATTTCTTCTTCTCCTCCCTTTATTCAGTTCGTGAGCTCGGCCCGCAGGACCAGCAGTCAAGTTTCTTTCTCCAAAATCCACGGTTTTCGACGCCTCTCTTGAGGTTTTATCGGGCGGCGTTGTAGCGCGGCGGGAGGTCAATCCATCTTCTCGCTCGCTTTTATTGGGCGGTCTCTTCCACGCCATCCACTCCCCTTTCAACCTCTTCTGTATTGAACGGTCCGCCACGGTTCCGGCAAGGGGCTCGACTAGCCAGCCTTTCACCCTCAGGGCGTCAGCGCCCACCACTTCGGACTGTCGAATGTTTCGCAAACAGCTGTGCCTTCCTGTAATAAGTCTTTCCTCTCAATTTTGCACAGCTGCATACATATTCACACAAGTGCAAGGCTTGCTTACTCCCTTCAAGCCTTCAAGAAGGGCCCATGGACAAGTCAGGAGATGCGACGACCAGGTAAAGTAGTGGCTGACGAGCGAGAATGACCTTAGCGAGCGAGTTAGTTACAGTCCAGCAGTCGAACAAGAAGCTAACGAGGAAACGACCGTGAAGGCGACGACACAGAGGTTCGAGCGTTCGAGAGTAGCGAAGAAAGATGAACTCGAAGAAGCGCGCCGATGACACCCTCAAGCGGATGGAGGCGTTGCGGGAGTACGAGGTCCCCAGTCATACAAACGATGACTTAGGTATCCAAATCGACACAAGCGCGGAGCGTCTCCATCAAATTCACATCCGTCAAGCGGCAGGTCGACGGTCCGATTTGCTCAGTGACGCTGACTTTGAAGGACCGATCAAGGATGCGTTGAAGAAGGTCAGACTTGGGCAAAATCCGACCGAACTTCTCAAGGTAGCGTACCCAGATCAGCGGACCAGCTTCTCCAAACAATCGTCGGACACCCTGAATGACCTGCTCGATGAGCTGCGTCGTCGCAAATGGTCACCCGACAAGGTCCAGGCGTGTCGGCGGCTACTCGACCTCGTTGCCTATTCCGTCTTGCGCGAAGGAGGCCTCAGACAGACGCACGGCACCAAAAAGCCACCGTATGATCCTCGCTCCTCAAGCTTCGCAGAGCTCTTCGCCGACTGCTATGATGACCCACACAGTATTTTCCCAAACGGAAACGGTGAGTTCTCAATCTCCCCCTTTGCTCAATCCGCTTTCCGCGTTGCATATTGCTCACAAGTCTCTTCCCGTGTGTTGCAGCCGTGTTCAATCACTCGGTCCTGAAGAGTGCGTGGCGAACCCTGTTCGAAGATCAGCTTGAGCTAGCTCAGTCCAATTTCGCGGTCTGGTCGAACTCATTCGATGTCCTCCTACTCTTTGTAAGTGGCCTATCCTTCGATTTCGCCCGAAATGCCCTGACTTATGCTTGATGTTGTTCTGCCCGCCATACGCATTCACGCCACTTCCGTATCCCCCATCAGGTTGGTCTGTTGTCGGGCGTGATTGCCACTTTCGTCACTTCCTTCAACCTCGACCAGGGTTCGCGGGCATCGCAGGCGGTCATTGCCGGCTACCGAATTGCATTGATCCTCACCCTAATCGCCGGCGGTATAGCACTACGTGAACGGTACGTTCTCACCGGACTGAGCGGCATCGCTGTTCGATCGGAAAGGCAGAACGCCGCCAAGCGCCTTCCGGATCGACTCCTAAAGCATGTACGCTCCGTCGCATTTGCTCGGGAGAGGGTGCCAAAAATGCTGTTTGCGTCGGCACAGCTTCTGCTTCTCGCCATCATCGTCTTCGTTGCCGCTTTCCTCACAGGAATCGTAGCTCCGCCGAACAACACAGACGGAGATTGGGTGAGCTTCGGCATCGGTTTAGCCATTGTTATTGGGGCACTCTTCACAGCGTCAGTACTGTTGTCGGATGTCGCAGAGTCATGCTGGTCTGCTCTCACCCGCGGCTGGACCATCTGCATCAAGTACTTCGCCAAAAGCAAAACCACGCCGGCATCGACTCCATCTCAACTTCCCAGTCATAATGGCGAGCAGCAACCAGCCTGGGACAGACACACCATCGGCTCTGGCGCCGAATGGGTAGCCTTCTTCCAACTGTCAGCCGGCATCGACAGCACAGTTCGCAGCAAACGCGTCGGTGCCGCCGTTTTTCGGACGCTCACGGCCCACTGCCGCAGAACTTTGAGCAAGTCAATCTCATTGCCGATGCGATCCGCAACTTGATCGCTCTGGGGGCTCATTCACTCCTCAGCGACTTGTTGGACTGTGCGATACTTGTCTACGACCGCAAACTGTCCAGCGAACGAACATGGCGTGAGGTCGACCAGTCCAGTCGGGAGGCCATTCGTACCCTCAGACTCAATAACGACAACAAACTGGCGGAACAGGTCCGCGCTGCCACCAAACTCTTCCAATTTCCCACCGACAGTCTCCGAGGCACCGATATCCGATACGTGCTCACTCGACTGCTGGGTTCGACTGAACCGTCTTGCTCATTTGTACCGGAGTCGCCTTCGCTTGGACGCAAACGAAATGTGGTGATGAAGATGTACGCGGCGCTGCGGAATCAGGCGAAGGGAAGCAAACATATAGTGTTCTTCTTGGCCATAAATGATGTGCCTCCGGATGAGCATCTCACCTTATCAACTTGGAGTGTCCGTCGTCTGGCATGTGATGTGGTGAGCCGAGCCTAGTTCCGCGCTGTGCGATGCTGGCTGAACTGACTGACAGTGCTGGTATTCTTCTTCCAGCATATGCTTCGACGCACCAGTCTATGGTATGTTCTCCTTGCCTTCACTGCACCTGCAGGCATCATTGACTGACAGAGAAATATGACCTGTGTGCAGGGAAAGACTTAGCGACCAACATCGCCTCTTCTCCCGGCTTGAGAAACCCTGTGCGCATTCTGCCACTGACCCAGACTGCCGCTGGAAGCAGGGTGAGCTACCTTTCTTCCTACAAAAGGCAAGGAAACTTGCGTTGGGTCAGACGTACGAGGAGGCATATGCATTGCAGGCAGGGCTACCCGTCCGGGGGCGGGGGTCAGACAGCTTTGCTAAACCTTCGTCGCCACAGCTTTCTTGAAGACGACCTTGAAGACGGCACATTAGAGTGACAGTCTCAACGACAAATGCTTAGAATATCTGCCAAATGCTTCGCCTTTTTCTCCTGTAACATCTGCACCTTGGACTTGGACAATTGCACAACCATTGCTCTTACATGCACAAAACATGAGTGTGGTGATCTCAAAGCTTCTCAGATTGCTTTGGTGATGTTGTACGGTCGATCCATACGCAAGCGAGGTTGGCGCGTGAACAGAGACGGGTCTATAGCATTAACGAGAGGCTGCTTCTTCCCATCGTGGAAGCGGAGCGGTGCCGGACTACTTTGCATCGCCGACGTTCAGCCGATGCGTTGGCCCATTCCCTGTCAAGAAAGACACGCGGATAATTATCAGCACTCCCAGGATGAAATGCAAGAGAAGATGCACAATTCAAAGGCTCACCTGTCAACCCATCCAGCTGGAACCAGTTGCACAGAGGCTCCTCCCTGCCTCCCAATGCATTGAGCAAGTCCTGCGCCAGGATACCACCCAATACGGCAGCCGTCGGACTGAACTCGCCCGGCTGTGAGCGAGCAAGACAGTACTGCTGAAAGAAGGCCTTGTTCTCTGCCTCGTCTGGCTTGAGGACTGAGGTCGGGTTGACTGACTTGGCGTCGAGGAGGGCGAGCACGGTTTGATGTAGGGCTTCGGATGATGGGATGAGGTTGGCGGGGCTGTACAGTTGGGTTGGATCGGAAGTTTTCCCCTCGAGCTCCCAAGCGGCTATGAGTGCAGAGAGAACGAAATCAGTTCGGTCCCTCGACTCTTCTTGAAAAGTCGGCCAAGAGAACGGCAGTACTCACCCCACGCTGTCCACATGCCCAAGCTGAGCTTCAACCTGGACACCTGTCTGGCCGGCATCGCCTTCCAACTAGCCTCCAGTGCCTTACTAAGCTCAACAAAGTCTTGCTCCCTCTTCACCTTGCGCTTCACATTCTCCAGCTTAGTCTCGCCCGTGCGTGGATCGCGAGAGGAGACAGTCTCTGATTTGTCGATGAGGAACGTGTGTGAGGGCCCTAGGTCGACGAAGATCCAGCCTGAGAAGCCTTGTGGTGCAGCTGCGTAGAAGAAGGCGGATATGGAGCGTGCATGGGAGTTCCATCGGATCTGCGGTGGGGGAGACATGGCAATTGGAATCAGCGATGCGAAGGGGCCATACGGTTGGATGCCCTACGGAAAACTCACCAACTCAGCCCGAGATCCTTGTGTTGCTACGATGGCAGCTAAGTCGAGCGCCTTGAGCTGCTCGAGGTCTTCGAGGAGCGTTGGTTGGTAGAGAGCGGATACCTTGACAAGCGGGTTGAGCGCCTGTATTCTCGGCAGGGCGGCATCGACGCGCTTTCAAACCGCGCACACATACGAGACAGAAGCCAGAGTCAGAGGTGTATCAGTATCTTGAAGCTCTCGAAGTACCAAGGCATCAAGACGAAGCCATTTCTCACCTTCTTTCCGACATCTTCTTCCCGGAAGAAGAAACCAGCACCAAGGTCGCTCATCTGCACATCAGCATCATCGAGAATGCTCAATCTCCCAACACCGGAGAGGACGATGTTCTTGATGGTCTCGGTTGCGATGCCGCCGAGGTGGTAGATGAGTATGTGCGCCTGGCGCATCCTGTTTCAATGAAACCAGAACGTGAGGGGTCAGAGACATTGCAGCGTCGAATAAGCTGCCATAGAGGCTCAGGATTGCCGCGCTACGTACCGGTTCTGGGCATCGAGACCCCACAGGCGGATTTGGCGATCGTAGAGAGCGGCCTCGTCTGAGGGTTGCGCATAGGACAGTCAGCTTGAGGTTCTTCGCTGGACGCGACTGACTTTCTCACCTTCCGTGACGTGCTGATCGTTGACCGTGGGCGCGGCAGGGGCAGCAGCACTCGAACTTGCGTCTGTCATGGCGTGTGTATCTTCGCTTCTGAGGGGTGTTGCTGTTGTTGTTGTTGTTGGCAGGTTGGACGAAAGACAGGTGTCGCGGGTCGCGTTCTTCCAAATCCGACCGCGACGAAATTTAGAAGTCTCGACAAGATCCCGAGAAGAGCAGCAACTCGAGCTCCAGGGCCTGAAGGTCGACGGCGAGGATGGAATGGTATGGTATGGATCAAGATTTGATCGGCTCAGAGTGGTAATACAATGACTGCAGTGCAGAGTGGGAGGAGAACATGGCATCAGAAGGGAGGGAAGGGAGGAATGGGACGGGCGAAGCTTGTGAAGATCGATGAAGTCGAGCAAACAAGGTCGAGCATAACGAACGTCGGTCCTGACTTCAGAGATCGGCAGTGTGCGCTGCGTCACTTCTTCTCCGCAATTCCTGCCGCTTGNATGAAGTCGAGCAAACAAGGTCGAGCATAACGAACGTCGGTCCTGACTTCAGAGATCGGCAGTGTGCGCTGCGTCACTTCTTCTCCGCAATTCCTGCCGCTTGAGCTGCCTTGAGCACGTCCGTGACAAAGCTGGCGCCTTGCTCTGTGGTGGACGCGTGGAAAGATAGGAAATCAGCATACATGCTTTAATGCAGCAGGAAGAAGCGCAATAAGCCATGCGAGGGACAGCCCTGGTGTGCGACACACTCACTCTTACTCCCGCCCATGCGCCAGCTCGCGCCCGCCGTTCCCGCTGTCGCTGTGCCCGCTGGCTTTGGCACCTTCAGGATCTCTGGTCGCGCTGCCACGATCAATAGGCGAGGTTAGGGAGAATAATTCATTCACAGCAAGAGAGACGTCAGCATGTATAAAACTTCTTCATTGAATGTACGGAGCGACGCTGATATACTCACCTCTGGCGGCAGGGATGGATTGAGAGCCTCTGCTTCGATGGAGCGAAAGCGGTGGTTGAGCCATTGAGTGACTTCGGACGCATTGAAGGGTCGCGGCTCTTGTGGTGCGCCAGCTGATGTCGCTGCTGCTGCTGCTGCTGCTGCCATCGTTGTGGTCGATGCCATCGTGCGAACTATCCACAAGGTGAGAGTCCGCTGCTATGTATGCAGTCGCCGTCGCCATCCTTGCCGTGCTCGAGCTCAAGATCGGCGTTTCGGAATCGCGGCATCGGGAGAAGTTCGGTGATTGAGACACAGAAAAATTTTGGGAAACTTCAAGCTCATGGCTCACTTGGAAGAACGTCTTCTTCACTACGGACAGCAGCAGCAGCAGCGATGAAGAACACAGCGCCGAAGAGGAAAGCAGCGGAGGGAGGCAGCGCAACACCCTCCGCTTCAACGCCAGGCTCAGGCTCAGCTCCAGCGACAGCCGCGAAGAAGCGCAAGAGCTTCGACTCCAGCGGCCCAGCCTCATCATCCACAGCAGCAACATCAGCATCAGCGAACAAGAAGGCAAAGACAGGCGAACGCGAAAAGCCTCTGCCAGGCTCATCCACCTCCGTCTTACTCGCCTCCTCAGCGCAGACGGACTTCCCCAGAGGTGGAGGCAGCGTCCTCACCCCACTCGAACATCGGCAGCCATCAGAGAAGCACGCGCAGAAGCAGACGCTCTCTTCAAGGACCAGCACCACTCCCCGCAAGTCCAAGTCCGGAAAAGCATCCTCTGGTGGTGATGCAATCTCGGACGCAGAGCGGAACAAGGTCGGTCTCGCAAAGCAAAAATACATCGTGACAAGCGCAACGCCCTCAAGAAGAAACATGCGCTGCCAGGGGACGCAGCTGCCAGGGACAGCCCAGCAGCGAGAAGAAGGACTTTGTTCGAATCGAGCATCTTAACTACAAGGTGAGTCTATCTGTCTTGAGATTTTGTATTCATGTCGTATGTCCTTTGCTAACGAATGCTTTTCTCTCTTCAGCGTCTCCAAACGGGCGCACGCCTGCTCTGCACCATCCTCGCCATTCATCCCTACGCCTCGTTCTATCTCTCCCGGTCAACTGCTCGTCACGTACCCATCACAGCGATCAGTCCAATTTCACAGACCGACTACAGTCCGCCGATGCTACGAAGAAGACGACGAGAACGACAGCGAGGAGGATGACGAAGACAGCGATGACAACAGCGACGAGGAGAACGACGATCAACCTAAAAAGCGCGCTCAAAACGATCTTCAGACGCTCCGAGCTTCGCGATCTCTACACAGTCGGCCAGTGGTCCAGGCAACGGTCACCAATGTTCTCTCGGCGGCGCATACAAGGCTGCCATCTCCAACTCAGACGGCAGCGATCCGCGAGGGAGGCGAGTACGAGCGCGAGTCTCGTCGCGTCGAGCTCTCTCTCGATCCCAGCCTGTTCAACAAGGCGTGCTTGTCGAAGAGCTCGGACAGGGCTATGTCTGCCAGCAGTCGTCAAGTCGGTGGAGGACCACGGGTACATTCTCGACTTTGGCCTGGAAGTCCCACTTGCCGCTTCTGTCCTTTCAAGAATTCGCCTAGTGGGAAGAAGGACGTCAAAATGCACGTCGGACAAGTCATACCTGCCAGCGTGATCTCGGTCACGGACAACAAACGTTCAGCGACCGTCATCTTGAGGTCCAAGGAGGTCACATCAGCATTCTTGGGGAGCAAAATCGACCCCGCCATCACTCTCAGGCTTGATTCCCGGTCTGGTCGTCGACGCTCTCATCACAGCCAACCTCCCGCCGGTTTGAACGTCAAGCTCTTCGGTCTCTTCGACGCAACGATTGAGCGTAGCCATCTGCCCGCACTCAGAGAAGGGCAAACGTACGAGTCCTACTTCAAGGAAGGCAAGAAGATTCGCGCGCGTGTATTCTGGAACTCGGTGATCTCTATGCGGAGCAGCTGGCCCTGGGTGAGCGAGACGATGCCGGTTCGGGCGCGAGGCAGTATCGGAAGATCACTCTCAGCGCTGCTGATCATGTTCTTGCCCTTGAACCACCCGTCGTCTCCGTTGTCGGAGGCATCGACCCCTCCGTCCCGCGCAAGGCTCTCTCCGAAGCTTTCCCCATTGGCACCAAGCTTCGCGTCACTGTCACTCGCGTCGACGCGGATTGGGGCCTCTTCTGCACCTTGGCCAGCAACGAATCCCAACGGCTGCTCATGGGATCCGACGCTGCTTCCATACAGGGATTTGTCCACATCTCTTCGGTATCTGACTCGCATATCGATACGCTTTCTCTCGTCGACTCTGCGCCATACCACGTCGGCACTACACACGAGGTTCGCGTCATCTCTCATGCGCCGACCGATCGACTCCTCCTCCTCTCGATGAAGCCGTCGGTCTTGGCTCTCAAGTTCATGCGCGTCAGCGAAGTTGTTGTCGGCGAGGAGCTTCGCGGATCCATCACCAAGGTGGACGAGAACAAGATCGTAGTCGACATTGGCGGCGCACACACCGGCATTGTCTTCCCCTCGCACTTCTCGGACATCCTTCTCAAGAGCAAGAAGGCGCTGGCGAAGTACAAGCCCGGTCTGAGTGTCAAAGTGCGCGTCTGGGCTGTGAACCCGGCGAAGAATCGGATCGTCTTGACGCTCAAGAAGACGTTACTCCAGAGCGATCTGCCCGTCGTCGGATCGTTGCAAGATGCACGTGTCGGTGTAGTCACGCACGCCGTGGTTTCTCGCCTGCCTGACCCGAGCTCGAAGCGCGGCGGAGGAGCTGGGCTCTTGGTCGATCTGTACGGTGGACTGCGTGCATTTATCCCCGCGAGCGAGACGAGCGAGAGCACGACGCCTGCCGAGCTGCCCTCTGCGGCGGACCTCAACACACGCTTCTACGATGGCAAAGTGGTCAAGGTCCGACTGACCTCGGTAGACTACGACACGGGTCGGTTGATGGCTTCGATCCGTCAGGCTCTACCCGCTTTCCAGGAGCGTCTGAACGTCTCCCGTTACACCGTCGGTCAGAAAGTTGATGGCGTCGTCGCAGCTGTGCACGAGGACGTCGTCGTATTGAACGTCGCGCCTACCCAAGCGCGCGGGCTGATCGCCCTTTCACTTCTGGCGCGCATGCGGGAGATGGACGTCGAGACCTTGCGGGCGAAGTTGAGCGAAGGCGATAAGATCGAGGGGCTGCAGGTGTGGAGCAAGAGTGAGGAGAAGGGTCTTTTGCATCTGAATGATGCGCGTGCGGCTGCAGAGGCTCGGAACGGCGTCAATGGTGGTGGGAAGAATGCCAATCGTGCGGGTGCGGACGAGGCGACATTCCAAGCTCTCGTTGTGGGGAAGAAGAAGTACAGCACCCTCGTGAAGACGCAAGGATTCCGCGGCGACCACAATGCGGTTCACATCATCATGCTGAATGTGGACAACGGGAAGGGTGGTATGACGACGGTGCAGTCGCGTTTGCATGTTACGGATTGCTACGACTCCTACGACGATGCCGCGAGCTCGACTACAACTTGCGTCCAGGGCGTTCAGCGTGGCGAAGGCAGTCGAGCGGCGCTCAATCTACCTGCGGAGAACTCGACGTTGGAATGTGTGGTTGTCGACGTTGGGACGCCCAATGCGCGAGAAGTCCATCTCAGTGCTCGTTCCTCAATCCTCGGAGCTGCCGCCTCCCCGTTCGAGACCCGGTGATCAACGAGGTATCCGACTTGCATATCGGAAGCAAGTACCGTGGCTTTGTGCGTGCCATTGGTGATGGTGGTTTGACGGTCGATCTGGGTCGGAGTGTGCAGGCGCGGGTCAAGGTACGGCAGGCTGTTGATGTGCTTTCTTCGTCTTGGAAGGACCAGTTCGAGATTGGGAAAGTTGTTGAGGGGCGAATCACAAGGTGAGCATCAATCGTGATTGTGGTTAGCTGAGTCATTTTGCCTTGCTCACATTCAAGTGTTTCTTTCATTACAGCATCAGCAAGACTGGGAAGAAGAGTCTTGTGGACATGTCGCTTCGGAGCCCCAAGGAGGAGCTCGCAAAGGAAAGGCAGGCGAAGAAGGACAAGTCCAAGGATGCTAAAGGCAAAAGTTCAAAGCTTGCCTTCCAGCACGGCTTGGAGCAGTTCGAGAAAGGCCAGAAGGTCAAGTGCTCCGTCAAGAGTATCAAGGAGGAGATCGGCCTTTTCTTGCAGATCCAAACGGCAGGGACGAACGTCAGTGGACTGTGTCATAAGTCTGAGGTATGTTGTTTCGCTCTGTTTCGATATGAAAGTATGAAGTGAGCTTTCAAAGGCTCACAGTGATCTCTCTCGACATCCTCTTATAAAAGGTTGCGGACAACGGCTCGCCCGAGGCAGTGAAGGCCTACAGCGTCGGTGACCACGTCAAGGCGATCATCCTCAAGATAAACAAGGAGGACAAGAAGATTTCGTTTGGACTCAAGCCATCGTACTTTGAGGATGCCGACTTCTTGGACTCGGACGAGGAGGAGGAGGAGGATGTAACAATGGAGGGCGATGACGATGATGATGAAGAGGAGGATGACGATGAGGACGAGGACGCGATGGACGACGATGAGGATGAAGATGAAGACCTCTCACTGGCCCAGGGTGCACACGAGCTGGATGGGTCTGACTCTGAGGATGAGGATGAAGAGATGGAGGATGCGGACGATGATGACGATGACAACGACGGCGACGAAGCTCTCGACATGAAGATCGTACCGACCACCAACGGAGGCTCTGCTGCGGAAGTCGCAAAATCAAAGAAGAAGGTTGCGCCTCTCCAAGTTGCTGGCGGCTTCAGCTGGTCCGGCGTAGGCCAAGACGACGAAGGGACGCGGCCAACTTTGACTCTGATTCGAGCAGCGAGGCGGATGAGACTGAGGTCAAGTCAAAGCGAGTCAAGGGCAAGGACAAAGGGCAGAAGAATGCCAGTGTGGATCTGGACGAGAAGCTGCCCGAATCTGTGTCCGACTTTGAGCGTCTTTTGCTCGGCTCGCCAAACAACTCGTTCCTGTGGATTCAGTTCATGTCCTTCCAGTTGCAGCTGTCAGACATTGAGGCTGCGCGTCAGGTCGCCCAGCGTGCGCTCAAGGTGATCAACTACCGCGAGGAGCAGGAGAAACTCAACGTCTGGATTGCGCTTCTCAACCTTGAGGATCGATACGGTTCCGAAGACACTCTGGACAACACCTTCAAAGAGGCTGTCCAGGCTAACGACGCGGAGACGGTCTACATGCGCATGTTGACGATTCTCGAGAAGAGCAACAAGCTTGCGAAGGCTGAGACGATCTGGCAACGCGCGGTCAAGAAGTTCAACACCTCTATTCCCGTCTGGACCGGCTTTGGGAAGTTCTACCTCCGTCATGGGAGAGTCGACGATGTGCGAGCGCTGATGGCACGCGCGCAGCAGAGTTTGCCCAAGCCGAGACATGTGGAGCTTGTCAAGTCGTTCGCTCTGGCTGAGTTCAGCACGGGTGTACCCGAGCGTGGGCGGACGTTGTTCGAGCGACTGGTGGATAGTCATCCGAAGAAGCTCGATATTTGGTGGCTCTACATTGATCAAGAGGCTAAGGCGGGTAATGTCCCTGCAGCGAGGTGCGTATGATCTTCCGTTTACTTTCTTCTCCTTGCTTGGCACACACAGCTGATCCCGCTTCACCTTTGGATGAATTGCAGATCCATCTTCGAGCGAGTGTTGGTCCTGCCGCAGTCACTCAAGAAGGCTAAGGCTGTGCTGAAGAAGTGGCACGCCTTTGAACAGAAGCACGGTGGGCCGAAGGATGTCCAGCGTGTGGTGAAGAGGGCTCAGCAATTCGTTGAGGCCACTATGCAGAAGCGAGAAGGCGCGGCGGGGAGGACGACTGTCCAGAGTAGTGGGGAGGCCGACGAGGGTGATGAAGACGATGACTTTGCCGGCGGCGACGATGACGAAGAGGAGGAAGGGATGACTGAGTTGGGTCTGCTGCTTCAGAGTGTCTCCAGAGGACGTTTATCAGGTCATTCAGGTGCGATTGCAAGAAAATGAACATATCAGATCTTACAAAACTTATGCCAGGAGTACGTAGTACTTTCTGCTCATCAATTTTGATGCCTGATGCTATTCCTCAAGGGGACGTCGTCCTTGCCTGGTTCTATTGGCTCGGTGTTCACCAACAGTATTCGTCCCCAGCTGCGATTATGTCCTTCCCGCCATCTTCCTCGAGCTTAAGCTCCTCCTTCGAAGTAGTACGGAGTCTCGCCGTGAAAAGATCAGTCTTCCAAGGTGCCGTCACAGAGGTTCGGTTGTTCAGGATAATAAATTTTATTCATGACTGGGTATTAGCTATGCATAGCAGTTGCATCTCTACTGGGTGGCGAGGTTGCATCAGATGCGTCCGACCGGGTGCTCTGCAACAGGCCAAGGTGGGTACCACTACTGAAGCTCTTCGTCCGAGGCGTCCATGCATCGCTCGAATCGAGCTCCATCTCGGAGCGCGGCGTCGATTGGATCTCGATGTCCTCCCCCTTCTCGCCGGACATGGCCTGGAAGGCTGGAAGTTGGATATGCGCCGTTCGTTGGATCTGTGAGGATCGAGCTTGGAAGAGTGATCGGTTGGTACCGCTGCCGCTGCCGCTGCCGCTGGGTGTGTCTTCGTCCTTACGTGTCCACTCGAGACGGACGTGCGGATATTGTGTCGCGATAATACTGCAGATGCAGGAAACCGAGTTCCCCGCAACGAGGAGGTGCTTGAGGGCGTTCAAGAAGCTATTGGTGGCGAGGATTCCTTCAAGTGTGTCTGTGTTCATCCTTCCATTGGCGCTGTCAACGATGCCTACGATCCCGATGATGACGACTCCGAATTCGACGAGCAAGGCGGGTAAGAATGAGAAGATGGTCGCCTCAATGAGAAATTGGAACCTGCGTGCTTGCTGCTTTGAACGGTTTTGATGGCACTTGAGCATGTAGCTCTTTCGGATCAAGATGTACGTGCACCATGCGTTTCCGATAATATGGAAGAGCTGAATAGTAGAGGAACGTCGGAACTATGGTAAGCTAGACTGAACAATCTCTGTAATTCTCTTCGCGAATGACATCTCACCACGTAGAGGAAGGCCGCGATGTAATGGGCCTGGTGTGGCTTGGCCGAAACGCTCTCGTTCGGAAGATTTCCGAGGGTGGTAACGACACTTAGCCATGAGGCGACAGCCGTCAATGGCAACCGGACGAGGATGCAAAGGACGGGGACACCTGCTGCACGAACTCGAGCCCATGTTGGTACAGCGTGCTTAGGGTAGAAGGCGAGGACTTTGAGGACCAAGATCGAGTCGATGAAGAGGGGTGTGATCAGTGCTAGCACCGTCAATGCCCTGGAAATCATTGTAAACCATTGCAATTTGTCAGGGTGAGACGAGAGCAGGATCAGAGCAAAAGTGTCTGGGATGGACTCACGCAGCCATGCGTCGTTGTTTTACGGCATCAGGATGTGCGTCGCTGTTGTTGTCAGGCGCAAAGAGGCCGGGCTCTTTGGCGTATCCGATCGACGCCCATTGCACCTAGAGAACGGATTGGGGAGGGTGGTGAGAAGAGTCAGTTCAAAGGCTTCCATGAGACATCAGACCGATGACGGACAAAAAAGGAGAGGATGTTAAAAACGCACCATCACGAAGCCAAGAAGGCAGACTAATGTTGATAGGGCGATGCTGACCAGATGAAGCCAGTAGACCATGCGTGCCTTGCGGCGAAGTTCAGGAAGGCTGAGGTGGACCAAGAATGTGCTGAAGAGAAGGCCCAACCATATCCCGTCCGCGAGGATGAGGCCGTTAGATTTTGAGACGTTGTCCACTTGGAATCGGGTGAGGGCGTCCATCATTGCTGCATTTGCTGCATCAGAGGGGAAAGCCCTCCAGTGGTAGTGTTGAGAGACATCCTGCTAATGCTACCTGAAAAGAATGGGACAGAGTAGAGGGCCTGGAAAGCAAGAAGAGTTGGAGATGGGAAGGGAAAAGAAGAGATGGGATCAGAGGGGAAGGGGAAAGGATCTTGACCTAGGCTAGGACCGCGGCGTGAGGGTGTCTTTGTACGATATCTGCAGTTGGAATGGCGTTCAGTGAAAAGCAAGGCAAGGCCAAAATCGAAGAGGGCGGGGCGCAAGAATGTCTAGGCGAGGTGTCAGGTGAGTTATTCGAAGGAAGAACTTCAGCAGCGTCGGATCCGTCAAATAGTCTTCGAGTGTACCTGCTGGGGCCAAGCATCGGCGCAATACAGTGACGACGTTGAAAGAAGGGAAAGAAGTAAGAACACAGGAGTCAGGATCCAGGAAGGCAGCAGCGACAACCGCGAAGAAGCGCACGAGCTTAGACGATATCCAGCGGCCCAGCCTGGAGGATGGCGAAGACAGCGATGAGAACAGCGACCCAGAGAACGTCCATCACCGCGAGAAGCGTGGCTCAAAGCGATCCACAGACGCTCCCGAGCTTCCGCAGCTGGCCCTGAGTGAGCGAGACGATGCGGATTCGGGCGGGTCCTGGCGCGAGGCAGCATCGAAAGGTCCAGGTCATTCGAGTCGAGGTGCGATATTGCAAGAAATTAGATAGTACAGTTAACAAAGCGTGCGGCAGCCGGCAGGGAGGACTGTGGTCTCATTTCACTTCTTTGAGGCCAACAAGACGGCCATTTCCCACGATAGATCAAGTTCGGACTGGGGACCACCCAACGCGCGTTCGAGCTCGGCGAGCTTGCTGTCGTACTCTGTCTTGAACTCGGGCTTGGAGATATGCCTGCTGACAACAGAGAAGCTGCCTACGTACGCCTTGAACTGCTCGAATGAGTAGAGTTTGCGGCATGCCTGGTCGTCTTGGTGAACGATGTCGACACAGTCAGGTCCGCGCTCATCGAGGGCGAAAGATTGGTCTGCGAAGATGGTCCGATGGGGTCCGTCCGCACTGGCCCCCTCTGCGCTCCAAAGCACGCGAGTCTCGTTGTTGAAATGTTCAGCTGGTATCTTGCAGTTCTTCAAAAGCGAGTCGTTGACGGAGAAATTGTGTTCGAGTGTCTTGCGCTTGATAGGATCAGAGCCGATCTCTTTCCAGCCCATCGAGAAGAGGAATTCCATGAAGGAATCGTATGCAGGCCGGGCTTCTGCTGGACTTTGAAGGAATGCTTTACTGCTGTACGCGACGACGGCTAACGTGCCTTTGGGTCGCAGAACGCGTTGAACCTCATCCATGAAGCGATGATCGTCGATCCAGTGAATAGCCATGAAGGCAGAAATTAGGTCGACCGAGCCCGGTTCGAAGAGGGAGAGGTCTTCCGCCGAACCTTGCAGAAATCTTGCGCGGGGTACGCCGTTCTTCTTCGAGTACTCTGTCGCTACGGGCAAGTGATCCGGGAAGAGATCGACTCCAACGACATCCTTGAAGTCGCTAGCCAGCTTGACTGTCGAGTTTCCTGTTGATCGAGGGGTCGGCCAGCAGGAATCAGCGTTCGTATGAAGAGCACAGATGAGTCTATCCATCTCCGAGAAAGTGAACAGAAGAAAAGCTTACCTGGTCCACATCCTACATCAACCAGACACTCTTTCCCTCCGCCATTCTTCTCATGGAAATCCAGGATGGTAGAGAAGACATCGTCACGGTATGTCGGCTTGTATGAAGGCAGGTGCAAGGTGCGACGTGACATTCAGCATAGGACCTCTGAGATCAGAATTTCACGGAAACCAAGAGAGACTCACCCGTCCATTTAGATACTTATCCCAGTCCCAGCCGCCCTTATCCTTTTCTACATCGAGTCGCGGAGACATTGTCCTTGTATGATGGGTTATGGAGTCAACAGATGCTCGTATCCGCCTGGTGATGGTCAGGTCCTCTCAAAGGATAGAAGCGTGGCTCTTTTTAAGAGCTGAAACAATTGAGAGTCCGTGCGCCATGACATGAACACAGGAAGGAAGCAAGTACATATGTAGTTCCGGAGGTGTTCCATTTGCTTTCGGTAGGACGTAGACAGGGACTGATGACGATCGGAAACTACGCAGCAATAGGGGTGCGAGAGAAGGATGGGGAGGGTATGCATGATCGTCTGCGACGCATGAATTGGACGCACTCCGAGTCCTGCACCAGAGTAAACATAATGACCATGTACTACTAGCCACGCCGCTTCAGTCTTTTGCAAACATCTAGGACTGATAGTTCATTGCTGGTCGATCTTCAAGCTGAAATCAACGTGCTTCGTAGACTGATGAATTGACGAGGTGGAGATGATGTCGATCGCTGCAGGGAAAATGGCATGTCAATTCACGAACAGTCTGCAACAGCTGAGTTTGCAAGACGCTCTCACTCACCATTGTCAATATGTCCGCCCTGGGCAACATTGCTGATATCGATGCCGCCGCTGCTCTCCAGAAGAGTACGTCTTGCAAGTTTCCCGGACACAGACGCCTCCTGCATTTCTCGCTTGAGGGTCCTCGCTCCCTCGACAAGATCAGCGCCCTGCATATTGTCGAGCATGACCACGTCAGCCCCAGCAGCGATAGCTAGACGAGCCTCATCAAGGGACTGAACTTCGACGTCGATCCGAAGAGAGAACCCTGCTACGCGTCTAGCTGCCTGGATCGCACGTGTGATGGGAGCCACATCCGAGTAGTCTGTTGAGGAAGAGCCAGGCCGAGAGCATGCCCAGATATGATTATCCTTGAGCATGACCATCGAGCTGAGATCGTATCGGTGCGCATCGACGCCGCCGACGAGCATGCCGTACTTCTCCACCAATCGGAAACCGGGGGTTGTCTTGCGCGTGCCGGCGACAATACCTTCGTAGCCTGCTGACCTGGCGCTATCCAGGAAGGCGCGCGAGCTGAAAGAAAGAAAAAAAACACTCTCGATCAGAATGCAGAGGTGAGGAGCAGAGGAGAGAAGAACCACTCACGCAGTAGCAACGCCAGAGCAGCGGGCTAAGGTGTTCAGAGCCACACGCTCGCCCAGGAGAATGAGTCGCGCAGGACCAGAGACCTTAGCCACGGCCACCTTCATTTTCCCACCCTCAGGTCCGCCCAGCACATCGCCGTCCGAGAAGTTCCATTGGACAGAGCAACCGAGATGTTCGAAGACCTCGGTGAAGAAGGGCACGCCTGCTAGAACACCTGCTGACTTTGCATAGAGAGTTGCTGTGAGGGGAGCCTCGCCCACGACATATCCGCCATAATCGAAGGAGGACAGTCCTCGGCGAACCACGCGTGCAGGGTGTTCTTCCACGACGGCGGGAGCAAGTGTGCGAAGTGTTTGTCGGTGAGTGTTGCTGTCATCTTCCAAATGGCTGTGATGGTGATGCTGATGAGGATCGGGGAGAGGCGAAGGTCTTCTTGGCAACGAGAAGGTCTTCGATGGTGAGGAGGACGACGTCCATCTCAATTCCTCCAGCCTTCACACTTCCCGGCGCAAGACGTAGAACGAAGACCCGCGGGCATAACGGATCGACTCATGCGCATCTCTACGATGGGTTGGCGACCCTCATCGCCCAGCGCCGGCAGCATACATGCGCTCCTCGCGCTCGGACTCCTCGCTGGTACTGCGCAGGCGAGCACAGTAGGCTTCTCTGACAAAGACGAGCTACGACAGGTCTGTCAAGGCGTGCGCGCTTCGGCACCAGGAACAAATCGCAGCAGGATCACCGTCGCATTCGATAAGGGCGGCTCTGGCATCCTCGCCAATGTCGTCTACGCCTGGACTGACTTCCCTCTGTTGGGCAAAATGGACACGACTACGACAGATCGGTTCGGATATGCGCTCAAGACGTACATCTGCACCGACGCCGCCGCCGCGCAAGGCTTGTGCGACGCTAAGACACAGCTCGGGCAGTTCATCGTTAATGGAGATGCACCTTCCGTTCGCACACAGCGGGTCGATTTCAGTAAGACACCCGCGCCATACCAGATCGAATATCCTATCACCAAGGACGGCTTCTACTGCACCGCGAGTGTGCCTCTTTCTTCGAGTGGGAACGGATCGACTCCTACCCTGACGTACGGCGCAGCGGGTCAGCATGCTCAGTACACCGGCGTTGTCACTTTCACCAACAAGTTCAATGGGAATCTGCCCGCCGCGGAATACCCGAAACTTGCCTTCTATGGTGTGCTGACCCTGGCATATCTGACCATGGGCATCGTCTGGCTCGTTCTCTCTATTAAGCATCGCTCGGAGTGAGTCCTAAGCCCATTTCAAAGGAATTCTGAAGTCCCGCTTACATGAATGCATGCTGATCATCCTACTCCCGCTCGCTCCCTCTTGAAAAGGCTCCTCACCGTTCAACACTTCCTCAGTCTGACAATTCTCTTCCTCATCATCGAGATGTGTGCACAATTCGGATACTATGCCTACCTGAACGCCACCGACGTCGATTTCTTTACCATTCGTTCCGTCTCCAACAACCACTTCGTCACATTCTTTGCGCGCGCCCTCCTCGTTCTCAGCTCCGTCCTCGACGCAGCAAGGAACAGCATCAGTCTTTTCCTTCTCTTGATCGTTTTCTATGGGATACGGAGTCGTCCGGCCCAGTATTGGTCCGATTATGACTAGGGTCCGAATGCTCACTGGTCTGCACTTCGTATTCGGTGTACTTTACTCCATCGGAGTCGTCCTCATCACTCTCGAGTCTGGTGGAGGCTTCATCTTCCTCTTGTGAGTTCATTTTGTGTCTTTGGCAAAGGTCAGACGAAAACACGCTGACTTTGACCAACATGCGCATTCATTCCACCCTTCAGCATCTTCCCACTTGTGAGTTAGATGTCTACCCAATCTGCGCTGTGATGAAGTACTCACATACTGTACGTCTTTCTCTTAGTCTCTAACCCTGACTGGGTTCATGATGTGGACTTTGAGGTCGCTGAACAGCACAATCGACCATCTCACTGCACGCAAGCAAAGTGAGTAATTCTGGCAACGCATCATTCTGACTGTGGCTCATCTCTTCTGTCTTTCCCGCATCAAACAGGATTCAAGGTATCAATGTTCAAGAAACTTCATCGGATACTTTCAATCGCTGTCTTGGTCATCTTCCTCTTCTTCGTCATCTCGACCGTGTCATTCGGCTCTGCAATTGAAACTTTTTCGAGCAGAACGTGGGCTTACCGATGGCTGCTTCTCGACGGCTGGCTTGGGACGCTGTACTTCGTCGGTGAGTTGTGTTTGCGACGTGGACTGTGCTCCAATGCCACAAGACGACTGATGAACCTCTCTACCTTGCGCAGTTTTCTCGTCCATCGCTTGGATCTGGCGACCGACAGGCCAGAACCTGCGGATGTCAATGTCGGACGAGGTAGCCACCGACGAAGATGCCGACGCAAACGATTTCGAAATCGACACGTTTGCGACGCGGGAGGGCGTCAACGACAATGACGATGACGACGACGATGATGATGATGATCTTGAGGCTGCGAAGCGCGCTCGAACACGGGCGGGAGCTGGTCCTACGATCCGACCGGATCGGGAAGGGGCTGATGCGCCTCCACCGTACTTCCCATCACGAAACAGCACCGGTGGTGGCGCTGCCCGGGCATCACAATCTCAGACGGCGGGTTCCGCAGCAGCAGCAACATCAGGACGACACAACCCTGCTTCTGCGGACGCGGACGTCGTGTTCTCTGTGGTGAGGACGAGGATGATGCGGAGGAGATTGGGGACCAGAACTATACGCCTCGGCCGCGGCAACGGGCGGGGGAGACTCCTTCGGGAGTGATGCGGAGCGGAGGGGTTTGATGGTGAAGGTGGTGATGATGATGAGGGGGAGGCCAATGCTAGCCGGGAAACTTTGGTACCAGCTCGTCATGGGGCCGGGTCAAGATGAAATGGCCTCTCTTTCTCTGTGATCTATAAATGGCCCACGCAACCACTCAATGTCCTTACAGTCTGTCTCCCTGCATCTCGCTCTTTTAAACATCCACGCTCCCTTCGTTTCAATCGTAAATTCTTTTCTTCTTTGGCTATCTTCTATCGATTGCTAGTACATCCGAACATCACACAGCATCAGCAAGGTCGTACCGGACTCGATACGTATCTCGAGAATCGGCCAGGAGCTTAGTATCAATCTCTGCCAACAGGAGTGCCTCGTTCCCATCCTCCACTTTCCCGACGCATCCCAGGAAGGGAGCATGCACGCTCGAATGACCAACGCCGACGATGGGCAAGTCTTCGTCGGTTGTGTTGTCGTTGATCTGGAACGAGTCTGCGTCGCCGCCGTTCGGCCAGTTCGGCCCTGCGATGTTACACAGAGCAATGATGCTTTCCGTCTCCAAGGCCCGAGCCATACTTAGAGAGTCTGCGGCGAACAGCGAGAGTGAGAGAATCAGCTTCCGCCGTCGATCATTTTAGTGAGGGTCGATGACTGAGAGAGATAATCTAACTAGAGTAACTACGCACCTAGTACAGCTGCCTCACCGGCCCTGTTCCAACGGAGACCTTTGACACCAGCATCAGTGGCGTACCAGCACGTCGGTACGAAAACGCTGAGGTTTGTTGATAGGGAAACTCGTAAGAAGGTAAACCCATGTTTTCAAGAATACCGAAACTCACACATCAGGACCGTCCAGTGGACCGTCTCTGGAATCCGAAGGTTGCAGTAGTTCTCGGAAAGCCTCGGGCATAGCGAGATCCCAGCAGATGAGCATGCTAGCCTTCAGACGGAGGCCGCGCCTGGTCTCGATGTTGAAGAGGCGTGGACTGGGATGTGAGCTTGGGTGACCGGGTGAGAGGACCGAGCTGATGGGGTCAAACACCGGCTCAAGGATCAGAATGCATGGGAAATTCAGTTGCGTAAGAGGACGGAGTGCCCACAACTCACCGTTCTGGATGCCAAAGATTGCGTTTGGTGTACTTTGCCGCAATCTCACCTTTCCTCGTGATGTAGTAAGCCGTATTGAAGAGTAAGTCGCTTGAGTCCTTCGTCCGTAGACGTGATAGACCAGTTCTGGATGCGACCGCCGAATCACTACTCTCCTTCGACGCTGTACCGGAGCCGCCTGTCTTGTGCTGAGCGTCCTTTCGGTGCGGGATGTGATGAGCACCGAGTTCGACGACTGTGCCTGCTACGATGTCGATATCGCTCTCCCGAGCGATGGCCGCTACTTGAGCAAGCCAGTGCGATTCATCCTCTTCAGGCTGCTCGTCACATACAGAACCTCGTCAGCATGGCGCCGATATTCCAGTTGTGTGACACAAGTCGGTCACTCACGTTGGGATGGGCGGCGACAGGCTCTTGACGCTCGCGAACGGCCTTCCAAGACGAATGCATGGCTCCCTATAGAAATAGAAAAAGTCACTCAGTCCCATCTTCGATCCATCCCTTGAGCATTTCTATTTCCGTGAGAACTCACCGTGAGGAAGTATTCTGGAAAACAAATCACATCGGCACCCTGACTTGCCGCCGTCTGCGCATACAAACGAAGCTTCTGCATTGCAAGTTCCGCACCATCGGAATCGTCCTCCTTGTCCGCCGCGGACTGGTCGGGGCGGAGGGACGTGATTCTGCGTCCGATGGCAAGACTTGCGCGAGAGCCAGACGGAGCGTGCTGGGGGAGGGATCGCTACGGAAGTCGCCCAGGATACGAACAGTAGACATCTCAGAAGGATCGCTCATTTTGTCTGGCTATGGAATTTCCTTGTTCGCAGCAACGTTCACTGACTTTGGGCCAGTCAAAGGCGAGTTGCGAGGAGATGCGCACGGACGAATCGAGTCCCAGAACAAAGGGAAATGTGAAATTCCCACGCATCCAACCATGAATGGTGGCCGGCTCCCTTCCTCCTCCTCTCATCGTAGACGTGGCCCTGTCGCCAACTTTGCCGGCACTCGTCAACAACTTCGAGCTCGCCCGGGTGACAGTTGGACTCATTATGGAGCTGACGATGATTGTCGTATGTATGACCATGTCCTGAGGACGGTGCAGAGATATCTGACAGTTGAACGAGGTAGAATGCGATGCTTCCATGCATGCCTTGAGTCTTGACCGACCCTCCTTCAGTAAATGCTACCTTTTCGTAACCTGACCCTAGATACTTTTCATGCTTGCAGCTCGCCGGACGAAGCTCATACTTTCCTTGATTTTGTTCCTTTTTTCTCCCCACTCTCCTTACTGTTCCTTCTGCCATCCCTCCGCTCCCAGCCACGTCAAGAAGGCTCGCCCAGGCCGTCGGTCCCCAGCATGCTCCTTTTCTGGTGAAACGGCGGTGCTTTGCGCAGCGGTGATCGGCCTCGTGATCAGACTCGTCAGACGTGGTGGTTGTGCACGGGCGGTTCCGACCTCCGTGGGTGCGACCGGGTCCTGCACTCATGGCAACAAGGCAACAACTAAAAATCCCAAGCCCTAGACACACAGCAACAACAGCAACAGAACAGGATTTCAAGGCGCAAGAGCACAGCTGATAAGCAAGACAGCCACACTCTCATCCTGGCGCGCGCATCGAAGGTCTTGGTCAGCACCAGGTCAGTGTCAAAAATTTTCACTCTCTCAATCTCTGGTCTGTGCACTGCTACTGACACTGCTCTTCTGCTTATCCTTTCCCACTCTCAGCAGATCGAGAACACGGCCGAGAAGAGGGCATGGCAGGTCATATAACGAGGCCCCAAACGAACTTTTCCCTTCCCCCCTCTTCTTCTTCTCTTCCACCATCCGTGCTTCCTGGTATGTATCATCCACTCTTCATTCCTCTCACTATACCTTCTCTTTACTAACATCTTCTTCCTCTCTCTCTTCTCTCATCCTATCTTCTACCCTCTGCGCTCTGCTCTCTCTCCCTTCCTTCGTCCCTCTCTCTCTACACCATCGCATCTCTGCTGCTCCGTCTTCCCTGGGTATGTTCATATCTCACCACCATCCTCCTCTAACTCTTCACTGATTCTTTTTCCTCATCCCTTTCACCTTCTCTCTACACAGTCGTCAGTGTTCTTCAGTGATCCGTGTTCCTGGTACGCATGCCTACTACACCTTCATCCCTATCCCTCTACATACCTTTTACTGACATCATTCTCGCTCTCTCTCCTTCTCTCTACCTCTCCTTCCCTCTCCCTCTCCTCTACCGCACCTCCCATGCTCCTCTAGCTCGTCTGGTATGTCCCTTCCTCGATCCCATCCTCTCCTACTCATCACTGACTCCCATTCCCTCATCACTTTCCCCTTCTCTCTACAGAGGCTTATGGCCTTCTCTCGACAGGCGCCAGGACTCCAGGATTGGAGGTCGGGAGGACGGCGAGGCCAAGGAACCAGAGGCTCGGGGTACACCGCCCATCGGCTGTCGGCTCTTAAGCTCGGGACTCAGGTTCGGTCGCCTGCACTGGGTTCGTCGGCCCCGTTCGTCGGCTCGGGGATGGGGTGTGCTCCGCCCATTCGCAGGGACGCCTCGTGGGCCATGGGTACACAGCGGAGGGGAGTGGCGGGGACGCTGTTGACAGCAGCGGGTGGTACTCCCTTCGGGGACGACGCTCCGGCTCCCTTACCCGCACCCATCTTCGGGCCCATACTTAAGGGTGTTGCCCTCGTTCCCGCCGTGCACGATGCGCCCTGTGGTCTTCTTGCTTCTGAGTCGGCGGTCGTTGGGGTAGGGCGCCCCGGTGTCAACTCCCGCTCCGAGTTCTCTGACTTCCGAAGCCTGGCTGGATCCCTGACTGGCCTTTCCCACGGCGCAGCGGTCTGAGGGGGCTCACCTGGTCCTCTGTGACCGGTGGGTACTTCCTGCGCCTACTCCATCCGTCTCCGTTTGTACCCACCGAAGCCGGGTGTGTGAGTGCCAGTTTGGCCGCTGGCATCTCACCACCGGATATCCCCTCTGTGGGGAGGAGACGGATGGGGCCCGGCACGGCGGGGTAAGTACTCTTCCCTCTTCCCATCCCTCTCTGCTATCAGAATTCGAGTGCTGACCACAAGCCATTCTCATTGATATTCCTCCATACTCTCGACCTCATCGACCATTCAAACCGACTCTCATCCATCTTCGCTCTCCGTCCTCAACGCATCCACCCTTCTCACCTCCATCGTCAACATCAACACCATCCCCTCTCATGTTCCTTCATCGTTCCCTGCCCGAGTCCCCTCACCCTCCCCTCTCTCCTGCTCATCATCAACCGCGGTGCCAGCACCCGGACATCACTGTTCCAACCCACTTCTCGTGGATGGCTGATGTACATTACTAGTTAGCTTGACCTTAGCCCTGCAAAACATCTTCATCGTCTTCCCCTTTCGCTGCGCCTTTCCGCGTTCAGACCATGGACCAGATAGCAAAGGCGAAGCAGTAGTGATGCTACATTGCGTGATGGTATGAAGTGAAAGGTATGCTGGGTCTCTTTCCCCTTTCAAGTGTTCCTCGCCAGAGTCGGCCACATCAGAATGTACACCAAGGTTGCATTCCTCGCCTTCGTCTATTCGGCAAGGTCAGAATATAAGTCGGTGTGCTCTGACCTGATCTACTCGTACATGGGAACGTCTCCAGAAAGATTTGTGAAGAAAAGTGTTAAGCCATGCTCGGCATCCTGGTTGTTGTCCTGGTGGTTGTAGCACGTCAACTGATTCGTATCCGGTCCTCGGTATACCAAATCGCCCTGTTGATCCTCAAATAAGACTCTCGACAGGAGCCGCCCGCTGTGCAGGCTGGCCACCAAGGGGGCCCTCACCCAACCTGCCAGCACCGCCACCCGCACCCACGTCTGTGACCCCGTTGCGCAGACGGGCAGAACCTGAGCCAGAGCCGGGCCCTCCGCGAGGATCCGGGTCGGCTGAGGAAGGCGAGAGTCCGTATGTGCGAGTGTCGGACTCGTTCAGTCTTTGTTTGATCAGAGTGAGCTCGAGTTCGATGGACTCCATGATCGTGCGTAGCGATCCTGGAAAGAGAAACAAGGGGGGCAGAGGGTCAATAATGTCTTCACCTAAGTCACAAAGTCAGGAAAAAACTCACGCTTCTCCCACTCGCCACCGATGAAAGCACTGTACAGCATCGTCGTCCCCGCAAAACCGGCCGCCACCGCCAGGAGCACAAACAGAGCATGCACCCCACCCTGCGTCGCACTCCCCGTCCTGCCCCTTCCAGCCGCCGGCACGATAGCCGCCAAAATGATCAACACGATCGCCGCGCCCAAGCTGCCGAAGAAGAGGAGGAAGTGCGTATGTTGTAGTTTCCGGGCTGTATGGGATGCTCCAGAGAGGGCATGCAGGGCCGAAGTGAGAGTCTGTAACGTCCGAGAATCGTCCCGCTTCTTCTGATTCTGGGGACTCAATCCTGCGCCTGTACTCTTGACTCCCGTCGGAGGTACAAGGGCGCCGTCGCTGTCGATAGCACCTTCTAGAGGAGTCGAGACTCCGTCATCGACGATGGTGAATGTAGCTGCGACTCCGAAGTGGTCGCTGAAGGAGATATCCGGTCGGTGGGTGAGTCGCTCGGTGAAGACAACAGATGACTGGGAACACCTGAGTCGACCCCTCGGATCGTGATGTACGGGCCCACCACTTCCGTCTTCTCCTCCTCCATTGATGCCCGGGCCCGAGCCCATCAGACCAAAGGGACGCGAGAGAGGATCATTAGGTCCACGCCACAAGACATAATCCAACCTCTTACCCGCTCCAGCCCGTGCACGCGGATCGAGAGGTTTGCCCGCTGTCCACGTGTTGAGTGGTGAGTCGCATGTGACGCCGAGCTCGACGAGAGCGCGATGTGGATCTGGCGGGCCGCTGTGGGTTGCTGAGGGTGGTAGTGAGACTGCATGGGCTGGTAGGGATGGATGAGAGGCTAGGAAGGCATCTTGGAGGCCTCCTACGTCTCGGAGGACTGCGATTGTCAGAGATGGGGGGGTGGAGTTGATGTCGCCCATCTGCGAAGAGAAGAAAAGTTTTGAGCATACGAATTTGTCAAGGACTTGTGATAGTTCATCATGGGGTTGATACTTACCACGATAGCATGCCGTCCGCGCTCGGCACTGTCCCGCACTTTGGTAGCAAGCTCCCATGCCTGCGCGACTCGATGTGCTCTTATGAACTCAGGTCCGTCTTCGCCTCCTGCGGCCATCGTCTATTGAAGAGGTTGGAGAGGGACGAGCAAGAACAAAGTAAAGATTCAGATTCGCTCTGCGGAGAAAAGGACACGCAAAACTCCCTGCACTCACATGTGTATTGTAGATGTCCACAAGTCCAAGTCTGGGATGTGAGATCGTCACACTGCCAAAAGCCTTGCCTGCAATCCAGTCGCCGTGGGAAACGTAGATTGGCACTCCGTTGAGCAGGTAGGGTTGAGTGTGTGTAGAGACGATGGGAAAGCGGGAGAGGATTGCCAGACCTGAGCCGACCGCAGCACTGTGTAGAGATCAAGAGAGAGCCTTCAGTAATAGATAGCGCAATAAGAAGAAGAAGAGAAATGCACTCACGTAAAGAAGAACTTGGCGTAGGGATATCGTTCGGCACAGCGCGAGCGCATGTATCGCCAGTCCTCGCTTTCGACCCAAATCTCCTGCAGCGCAATCACATCATACGCATCTTCATCCTCCTCCTCACGCTCCCTTCCCTCGTCATCTTCTGCGTCGTACGCATTGGTTGGGTCGCTTCCGTTTGCGGCGGCGGCTGCAGAGGTTCCTCCGTTCGAGCTGGAGCCTGAGGATGAGTGTGCGAAGCCTGTAGGCAGAGGAGTTGCGGGTACTGAGCCCAGTCGGTCGGCAATGGCACGGAGTCGGATGGTGCGCAGCTTTGAGAAGTACTTGAGACCCCTGGGAGTACAGACAGAAGGGATTGTCAGCAGAGCGTATGGCAGGAGAGGGGAGTGAGGAGGACGAACTTACCATACGTTCAAGGTGAGGACACGCAACGAACGCTCAGCACTGGCTGCCTTCATCGTCGCTCCTCCTCCTCCTCCTCCTGCTGCCGTCGTCTGTGCTGTCTGTGTTGCCATATTTCCTTGGTGGAGATGATGGTCGCCGAGCTCGAGTTGATCTTTGCCGAGCTCATCTTCTGCACAGACCTCATCTCCAAGGAAAGGTTCTTCCCTCTCACCCTCGCCTCGCCCCGGCATTCTCACAGCATCAGGACCATGATGAGGTCGCACGACACAAGCCCTGAGTCCTCACCACCACCACCTCAGCACAGAACAACACAGCCAGCGCAAGAAGATACTTCTCAGAACATGGTGAGATCGAGCTCTCCACTAAGCACAACTTAGAGACAAGACTGACAATATGAATGAATGCTTTCAACAGACAGCCGCCGTCGCCATCGCTCCCCTGACAAAGGGTCCCAGCCCTCCCCCCGCTGCCCTGCGCTTCCTGCGCTACGTAGACGCCAGCCCAACCCCCTTCCACGCAACAGCAGTCTCAGCGCGCATGCTCCAAGAGGCCGGCTTCGAACGTCTGCGCGAGTCCGAGCCTTGGGAAGGTAAAGTCAAGAAGGGGGGACGATACTTCTTTACCAGGAACCAATCTGCGCTCGTCGCTTTTGCTGTCGGACATCAGTTCCGTCCTGGAAATGGGGTTCATCTTGTTGGAGCGCATGTGAGTAAAGGCTCGGGATTCTGATTGAGGAGCGATTCAGTCTGACTTTGTGTCTCTGGCCTCTCTGCCTCCAGACCGACTCGCCCAACTTCCACATCAAGCCTGTCTCCAGCAAGAAAAGGGAAGGATACCTCCAGTGCAGTGAGTGCATCCTCCTCCTCAAGATTATGCCTGTGTCCACTTGGAATGCGCTGACTGAATGCTGTATTACCCCCAGGCGTGGAGACCTACGGAGGCGGACTCTGGAGCACTTGGTAAGGAGAGAAATGCTACCGCTCTGATCCTGAACTAGCGTGTTGAATAGATTCTTTCTGCTGTCATCAATTGCGGCTCTTCAGGTTCGACCGTGACCTCTCCCTGGCAGGACGAGTCATCGTGGCCGATTCGAAGTCGAACAAGTCCTTCTCCTCTCAGCTCGTCCATATCCGCCGACCCATCCTCCGCATCCCAACTCTCGCCATTCACTTGAACAGGACCGCGAACGATGCCTTCAAGTGTGAGCTTTGTCAAACCTGATTCAAACTTTGCAGGGTCAACTAATGCGAAGAATACATTCCACAGTCAACCAGGAGGATAACATGGTCCCTATCCTCGGTCTCGAGGCTGCCAAAGCGCTGAACAAACCCATCGCCTCAGATTCGACTGCCGAGACCGAAGCAGCAGCCGATCCAAAGGACTCAGCCGTGGGCTCACCAACCATGCAGAGCAAACATCACCCTGCCCTACTCGATCTGATCGCGAACGAGCTCAGTGTGCCCGTCGAGGCCATTCAGGACTTCGAGCTTAGCTTGTATGACGTCCAGCCTGCTGCGATTGGTGGATTGAACAACGAGTTCATCCACAGTCCGCGCTTGGACAACCAGAGTGCGTTCCTCACCTTCCCCCTTGTTTTTTTTCCCAGCTTGACATAATACTGAACCCTCTTCCATACATAGTGTCCTGCTTCTGCGCCACCGAAGCTCTCATCAACTCCCTCTCACCCTCCAAAGGCGAAAAAGCAGAGCCTCTCGAGTCCTCCTCCAGCATCCGCGCCATCGCCCTCTTCGACAACGAAGAAGTCGGGTCCGTCTCCACCCACGGTGCGGAGAGTAACATGCTTGCTTCGACGGTGCGTCGGTTGGCGAGTATGCCTATTACGGGCATTCAGACGGAGGAGAGCGAGTGGAGGGATGCGACGGCGTATGAGCGGGCTATTGCTAAGTCGTTCTTGATCAGCTCCGACATGGCTCACGGTTAGTTTCCGGTCATGGATGTGTACAGGCACGATGTTCTTCTCGAGGTCTGATGAACTTTTCCCCTCTTTTCTTCTTCTCTGCTGCAGGCTTCCACCCGAACTACAGCTCTTTCTACGAAGATCAACACCGTCCTGTATGTCCCTCGCATCACTGTTCAAGAAATTTTCACCCAACTCGAAAAAACTCGCACACGCTGACCCTCTCTCCTTCTCTCCACTTCCAGCGCATCAACGGCGGCGTCGTAATCAAGACAAACGCCAAACAGCGCTACGCCTCCACAGCGCCCACAACCTTCCTCCTCCGCCGCCTCGCCAAACTAGCCGACGTTCCCCTGCAAGAGTTCGAGGTGCGGAACGACATGCCGTGCGGCTCGACGATTGGGCCCATGATGAGCAAGACGGGTATCCGGACTGTTGATCTGGGCAATCCTCAGCTTTCGATGCATTCGATTCGGGAGACTTGTGGGAGTGGGGATGTTGAGTTGAAGATTCGGCTTTTTGAGAGCTTTTTCAATCGGTTTGAGGAGGTTGATGGGGAGCTTACTATTGATTGAGTCGGGGGTTGGCCAGTATGTAAATGGCTTTGAGAATGACCTTGGCGTTCCCTTTCGTCCTTCTAGCAATGTACGTGAGTTGATTCTTTGTGCTGATTGGGGGTAGCTATGAAACGCCTCAGTATGCCGAAGGCACAGAGGGATAGACTGACAGGGATGAACGAGGGGACGGGGCGGGACTCTAGATATGTGACCCAGACAGGAGAGAGAGGAAAAAGGCCCAGCCAGAGCGGTGCTGTGCGAAGACAACGACGAAGGCAGTGCAAGTCTCCTCAATCCTCATACCGATGTCTCTTACGCTCGCGATCTTCTCCACCTCCGCCGCCCATCCCCCACCTCCACCACCGCCCCCGCCCCCGTAGAAGTTCGGATTGTAATGCCCCCCACCGCCCCCACCCATCCCTCCACCCCTCCCCCCACGCATGCCACCTCGCCCCCTCCCCTCCCACCATACCCTCCACCCCTCCCACCATACCCCTGTCCCCCTCCTCCTCCCCTCCCTGCGGCGGACCACCCATCCCCGCAGCCATCATACTCATCATCATAGCCGGATTAACATTCATTCCCATGCCTCCCATCCTCCCATGGGGAGCATACCAACTTGACCTGGTGGACCGCCGCCCATTCGGATGGGTGCGCCTGCCATGGGTGGCATGAGGGAGGGTGGGGGTTGTTGGGGTGGACCACCGCCTGGGTTGTTGTTGTTTCTGTTCATCCCGCCGCCGCCGCCTCCTCCGCCGCCCATTCCACCGCGTTGGTTCTGTCCGCCGCCGCCGGGGGGCCTGTTCGGGTTGCGCTGTGGATCTGGGAGGAGGAATAGGAAGGGTTTCAGGAAGACGCTCGCGACTGGGTTAGGAAGATGTGTATGGGAATTTACCTTTTGGTACAGCGCGGAATGGATTCCCATTCGCACTGGTAGTGAGCGTGACACTGGCTTTACGTCCCTGGAAGTCACTGTTCAAGCCAAAAAAATCCAAAGCCAGCGTCAGATATTCACGAATCCAAAGGTTACCCCAAAGGCCGATAGAGAACTCACTTGCTCTCGAACCACTCTCTCAACCTGTTCGCTTCTGCCGCCGAGCTGGTCTCGACATAGGCCACGCCCTTGGACTTGCCGTTCACTTTATGTTCGGAGAAGGTGACGTCGTTGATACTGATCGCGACTCCAGCCTGAGCCGCAGCCTCGCGCAGATGCTCGTCCGATGTCCACTGGGCAGATAGAAATTCCGATCAGCTCTGAGCGCAAGAATATAAGAGAGATGAGGAAGAAAGACGCACCCATTGAAGTTCGCCGACATAGACCGCATCTTGCACGTTCGGATCGTGATTCTTCGGTCTGGAGAGGGTGGGTGGTCGAAGCGGACTTGGACCGACCTGACTTCCTGCTCCTCCTGCGGCCATATAGTGAGGTGGCGTCCGTCCGCTTGAACCCATATGACTATCATCACCCCCTCCGCCGTAGCCGCCATATCCATTCCCATTCCCACTCCCATTCGCACCTGAAGAAGTGTCATGATGGTGAGAGAACGATCCACGGCCGCCACCTCCACCGCCAGAATCTTCACGCTCGCGCTTGACGCCTACGCCCGATGAAGCAGGTTGTTGTGCAGCAGAAGAGGAAGATCCACCGCCGCCGATGTCTCCGTAGAGAAGGTCGTCTGTGACTTCCTTCTTAGCAGTCGGGAGCGGTGCTGAGCTTGAGGCTGAAGTCACTGGAGGTTGGGCGGTTGGGGCTGAGGCAGGAGCAGGTGGTCCTCCTGCGCTCGTCGCATCTGCATAGATATCATCCTGTAAGCAGAGGAGAGGGGAATCAGCACCTCAATTCCCTTCGAAGCGCAGGGTGAACCCAAGGTCAAGAGGCGAGTCCAATGGATGACAAGAGCGAATCACAAGGTAGAGAGATCACTCACGCCGTACAGGTCGAGTTCGTCATCCATCTTCGGGGTTGGATTGCCTTATGAGGGAAGCGATTACAGCGGGATTTGTGTGTCTCTGCTCTTGAGGGCAGGGAAAGAGAAGACTTCGGAAACTGCAGGAGGGAGAGATACAGAGCGAAGGAAGATCCCAGAACAGAGGCGAAGGGGGTAAAGACAGGGTAGATGTTCTCAAAGGAAGATATTTCCGCGCGTTGCCTTCTGTGTCCTGCGCGTCGTTCTGTGTATATGTACCTTCAAGCTGAGCGTTGTGTGGTAGTCGTCCACATCATGCTCAGCGTCATCGAATCTCTCTGCTGCTTCAAAAATTTCCCACTCGGCCGAAGCTTTCACCTTCAGTCAGACAGACAGCATTTCACGCCATAGCAGTAAGCAGAGGTAATGAGAAGAGGAGACATGGGTTGGAGTTGGTGCGTGGGAGCGTGCAAAAAAGTGAACAGTGGGGGTGGGGAAATGCGACATATGGAAAAGTAAGAAGAAGACGCTTAAGCCTTGAGGACGTATCGGACCTGGCCAAAGTGGGTGTGTGACTTGCTCTTGCGCTCTGTCACCCGCGATGACTCGTGCTACGAAAAGAGAGGGCAGAACATAAGTGAGCTATGTATGCGTCCAGATGAGTATACACGGAGAGAGAGAGAAACATACCTTGTTCAGCTTGCGTCGGATCGCCCGTGTCTTCTTGGCACGGAGGTCGAGGGGCTGGTACTTCTTCGCCTTGTAGAACTCGCGCAAGTTGGTGCGTTGCTTCTGGTTGGTGACAGTCAAGACGCGGGCAATGCTCTTGCGGACCGTGTTGATGCGGGTCAGCTTGGAAGAGGCTCCACCGACGACTTTTTGGACGCGCAGCTTGAGGAGCTCCTCCTTGAGCTCAGTCAGCTGGGCGGTCAAGTCGGCCTTCGACTTGCTCTGGAGCTCGTGTGCCCGGACCTTGGAGGACTGTGGGTGGGGGGGAGAGGTTGGAGTATCAGTACTCTGGGGAACGAAGTGTGGATCTGAGAGATGGATGGCCGATGTCCGCTGCTGCTGCTGCCGTTTCCGCTGGGCTCGTTGATGCTGTACTGTGGGAAGATCGCAGTGGCCGCTGTCGATCCGTCGCTACCGAGGCCGCAGGAGCCGTATTGATCCAACCAGTACCATATGCTGTGCTCTCGCCTGATCTGGTCCCGTCCGCATGTCCGCCCGATATCCACCCATCCTGCGTCCGCCTGTCATTCCAAAGACCTGCCCTTGATATGCCGATCTCGCAGCATCGTAAGGAGCCCTTGTACAGCCCTCCCTTGGATCCTTAGCCCCGCAACCTGGTCCCTCCTTGATCCTCCTGACGTTGCCGCATCGCCGGTCGACGCCATCCCTTAGTCGCCAAATATCGAGAAGCAGAGGCCGAGCAGCAGCAGCAGCAGTTGACATCCGTGACTGTAAACACACTTACCATCTTGATGATCTTGAGGTGTTGGGGGGTGGTGGGTTGGTTGGGCGGGGTGTTGAGGTGATGGATGCGATCGAGAAGGTTGAGGCTGGCGAGTGAGAGAAGGGCGAAAGTGGAAGGAATTTTCTCACACCTCCACATTTTTACACAACTCCACATGGCATTCAGCAAGAGAGTCACGTGGCTGGAACACTCTCGGCCGAAAGAGTAGGATCGGACAGATCGGGAACAGTACCGAAATGACACCGACTGAGTTCGCAACACCGTGTCGCAAGAATTCTCCAATCCCACCCGCTCAACTTTTTTTGTCTTCCCTTTCGCTCGCATCGCATCTTTCGATCTCAGCTTCAGGAGAGGAAAGGAAGATGCCAACAGCAGCGAAGAAAACAGCAGCGACAAGAGAGGGAAGCAGCAGCGGTGGAATGCTGACCAGACGCAAATCAGCTGGGTCTCTTCAGGCGACAACAGCATCCACTCCATCACCAGCAAAACTCAAGGCAGCAGCATCTCACACAGCTTCACCTTCTCCAGCAAAACCAGACATCAAGATCAAGTCAACCAAGTCAAAGGCAAAAATAGATGGCAGCGGCAGCAAGAGCAATGGCAAGAACATACACAAGCACAAGACCAAGTCATCTACAACCACAACAACAACCACAAGAGACCTCCACTGGCATTCACTCGCAGATCCAGCCATCATCAGCTCAGAACCACCCCTCTTCACTCCAGATGCAGCGTGAGTATCTTCTATCCTTCCTTCCTCTGACGCCCCCCTGCTCACTCTCTCTCTGAATTGCACACAGCTACTACTTCCTCCCAACCGCCCACTCCATCCGAATCATCTCCCGACACACAGGAGCAACCATCTCCACTCTGACTCCACCAACCCTCCCACGCGCCTTGCGGGACGACTTCCCACCCCACAACCACCGCATCACAGCTCTCGCTCTCCACCCTTCCAACCCGCTCCAGTTGCTCTCTACAAGCACTAACGGCACCATCTGTGTATGGGACTATCTCGATGCTCGCCTCCTACGCGTCTTCTTCCTCCCTCTGTCCTCCTCCTCCACAACGCCAGGCAGCGAGGAGGCTGTACCAGGTATGCCCATCACCCATCTCGCCGCATCGGAGCAGTGGCCGGATTGGGCCTTTGTCTGTGCACGCAAACCTAAAAATCCACGAGGGACTTCAACCTCGCATAGCACGATCCTCTACGCTGTCCGGCTCTCCATCGCCCGAGCTTCGTCGACTGCTGGATCGTCGTCTTCGGAACCTATTACGCGTATCTCCATGCCATCTCTCTCAGCAGGAGGGAGTTCCTCAGAAGATACCGACGTACCAGTCTACATACCCCGCACACGCTCTCGACTCGGCAAGATCAAACTCATCCCAACCGCAATCCGACTCAGTCCACGCGCAGACCACCTCGTCCTCGTAGGCGGCACCCAGATCCACGTCGCCTCCCTCCAACGCACACACGCCGAAGACAACAACATGGACATCGACAATAATGCAGAGGAAGACGAGATCATCGCCTGTCCGGACGGACTGGCTAAATTCACCACTTCGGAACGGATCACCGCTCTGGCTATTCATCCGACTGAGAAGTCCATTGCGACTGGCGACGAGACGGGCAAGATTCGTATCTTCCATGGATTGCTCGAGGATGACTTCCTCGCGCGGCGTAGGAGTGCAGAGGCTGATGACGAAGAAGCTGAGAAGGTTGCAGCAGTGGCCTCTTCCTCTAAGAATAAGAACAACACCACGACTTCTTCATCCTCGTCCACCTTCTTCGGCGCTCCTTCGACTTTACTCCACTGGCACGCTCATGCCGTCAGTACACTCTCATACGTTCCCCTCGCAGCCACCGGCGCCCGTCTCCTCTCCGGAGGCGAAGAAGCTACTTTGGTCCTCTGGCACATCCAGTCCGGAGGCGGTGGGGCCGGTCGAGTCCAGAAGGAGTTCGTACCCCGTCTAGGCGCACCGATCGCCAGCGTCTGTCTAGCGGGAGCATCCACTTCCACCTCCACTTCCACCTCGGACTCAGTAGAGCTCGAAGAGGAGATTGTTTGTGGTTTACGAGATGGCTCGCTCGTCTTCCTCAACCCGGCCAATCTGAGGGTTTTGAGGACTTTTGCGAGGTTGAAGGTTGATGCGAATCGGTCCCTGTTCACGGCTTCGCAGCAGGGACGCATACCCGCTCCGCTAGCTTTGCAGCCTACCAACAACGCCGGTGGACATAATCTCGTCCTGTCGTCTGGTCATCCATCGACGATCCAGTTCTATGACCCGGTCGGGGATGGGCTTGTGGATGAGTTGGAAGTCGTAGGTTCGAATCGGGTCTCAAGGCCCGACGAAGCGCCAATCGAACCGGCCCGAGTCGAACTCGTCGCCTTCTCTCCTCTCTCCCCATCTTCATCTGCACCTGTCGCGGAGTGGATGGCGACGCTGGATGCTCGACGGACTACGATGACGGGGTCGAAGATGGGCACGCCGCGGTTCGCTTCGGAGATCAGTCTTAAATTTTGGATGTGGGATGGGAGAGTGGGCGGTATGTGCTCTCGACGTCGATCGATCGGCCGCACGGGGACGAAGGAGTAGTCTCTGATCTCAGCTTTGGCTGGATTGGCGCTGAGACGAAGAAGCGATTCGAGAATCTGGTGTGTGTGTCGACTGGGTCGGATGGGAAGATGAAGACGTGGAGGCCTGTTGCTGTTTCTGGTGTGGAGAAGTTGGGGCTTGCGAAGGAAGGTGGTGGTGGGAAGAAGAAGCTGAAGAAGAAGGGTTCGAGTAGCACGACGACGTTCCACTGGGTCGCGCGATCGGTGTTCAGTTTCCGAGCTACGGTTCCTCATTCGGTCGCGTGGGCTCCTAGTCCCGTTGGCGTTCCTTCGTCCTCCTCGAGTGCCGGGTTGGTGGGTGTTGCCCAAGGTGCGTTCGTCACCCTCTGGGAGTTACGCCCGGATTCGAACGCGCTCTGTGTTGCCCTTTGTGCGCCGGACCTCGTTTCTTCTACCGCTGATGAGAAGGGATCGGCGTTGACGGAGGGTGCGCGGCATGTTGCGTTCGTGGGACGGGCGGGCCGGTTTGTTGTTGGTGCGTCGGAGGAAGTCGTGGTTTGCTGGGACTTGTTGAGTGGGTCTATCGTCTGGAGCAAGTCGTACGCTACTCCGTCAACCGCGCGAGAAGAGAAGCGAGAGAATGGCGCCGCTCTCGTCATCGAAGAGGTCGATGAAGAAGAAGAGGATGAACCGAGCAAGTCTCTGAAGCGAAAACAACAAGGAGGAGGACGAAGACGACGACGAGGGACGAGTCGGGTTGCTAGGATCTTGCCTGTCCCTCCTGGTTCGGCCAACAGCGCCGAGGAGATGTTCGGCATCCTCCTCGTCGACCCGTCCAAGCGGTCCTCCCGGATCGAACTCTTCGACCTGGGCAATCTGGCGAGCAAGGGGGCGAATCATCATACTTCCCCCGTCGCCGTATTGGAGCTGCCGTTCGTCGTGAGGACGTTGGCGCTTGCGCCTCGTGTAGCGGTGGTGGGGAGCGGGAGTTCGGGTGTTGGTGGGGTCGGAATAGTAGTAATAAGAAGAAGTTGAATGCGGCTGTGCGGGCTATGAGTGGGTACATGCTCAGTTCGAATTTCGAGCCGATCCAGCTTGGTTGGCCTGCGGGCGGGGACGACGTTGCGGAGACGGTGCTTGTTGGAGAGCACAGGAGGGAGGAAGGTGGAGCGAATGTCATTCGGAGGGGGGCGACGGAGGATGTTGTCCGTTCGCGTCGTGTTCGGACGATCTTGGACGATCTGCTCGGCGGAGGCCAAGTCTTCCTACCCGAGACGAACCTGTCCTCCAGCAAGAAGGTCATCGGCGGCGGCGGCGGCAAGAGTGCTCCGCCGGTTGGGAAGGGCAGTCAGATGGAGGAGGTGTTCAAGTTGTTCGAGGCGCCTGCACATCTGTTACCGTCGATGTCTTCCTTGTTCGAGGCTTTCTCCGATGCGATCTTGCCGAAGCGGCCTTCTTTGGCTGTTGGAGGGAAGGGTACGGCGGCAAGTCATAGGACGGAGGAGGATGGGGAGGATGAGGGCGAGGGTAGTGATTAAATAAAGGAATATCAAGAACATTTCTTCTGCTTATAAACTGTGGCCCCTTCTTCTTTGCTGTTGGAACTATCTTTCAGTGCAGTGGATCTATCCATGCCTTTCTGCTGCTGAGGTCTGCGAGGTTGAGGAGGTTCCTTGAGCGCAGAAGAGCTGTGGATGACCTTGTCGTCGTCCTGTAAACGTCCTCCATCACCACGACCTCGACCGATTCATCTGCGTCTGTGTCCCGACTGAGAGCTTAGCGACGACCTAACATGGAAGAAGCATTGAGAAGCACTGTGATGCTGGCAGCGAGGTCAGGAAGCTCAACCTCATCCTCTTCTGCAGATGTCTCCTTGCCACCGTTGACCTCCCTGTCCTACATCGCCCCTTCAATCCCGACCATCCTAACCCTGAGCTCCTTCATCCTCCTCCTCTCCCTCTCCACCCGTCTCTTCTCCCGCCTCTTACCCGGCTCAGCACCCGTCCTGGCCCCGCTCTTCCTAGGACTCATCTACGGTGCCCCGCTCTCGTCCATCTTAGAAGCGCATCTACAACGCAGTATCTCGACCATCGGATATCTGGGACTCATCCTACTCCTCGTCCAAGGCGGCTCAGAGACGAGATTGGACGTCCTTTCTTCTTTCGGGAATGCAGTTCTTGCGCTCGTTGTGGGACTGACGGGGATCGGGTTGCCCATCTTGTTTTCGGTGCTTGTGTTGCCGGCTGCGTTTGGGTATGGGAGGGTCGAGAGCTTTGCGGTCGGGGCGGCGTTGTCGAGTACGAGCTTGGGCACTGTGTTTGCCGTTATTCAGACGCTGGGGAGTGGCAATAGGGATGCATCAGAAGAGAAGAGGAAGGAAGGCGAGACGGTCAAGAAAGGGGAAGGAGAGGGAGAGGAGGACGATGCGGGCGTGGACTTGATCAATACGAGGGCGGGCACAGTACTCATCGGCGCGGCGCTCTTGGACGACATAATCGGTCTCGTCCTTTCTTCAGTCGTAGTCACCCTCCCACCGGACTCTTCTTCTTCAAGTACGACAAAAGCCACAGTCGCACCCTGGCCTCTAGCTCGACCCATCGTCGCTTCTGTCCTCATCCTCGCATTGACGGCCCTCCTGTGCAGATGGGTACTCCGACCACTCATCGCCACTCAACACACTTCCATCACCCGCTCCTTCTCCCGATGCCAGTCCTTCCTCACACGTAGGACATCAACGAGCACCTGGCTGCCCCTCACCTCGAGCGACTTAGCTCTGGTCGCCTTCGTCGCCACCGTAGCAGCCTTCGCAACAATCGCAGAAGAGACAAAAAGTTCGATCCTGATCGGCGTCTTCTGCGCAGGAGCGATGCTGGCCTACTGCTCCGAACGAATGGAACTCGCTCTACGCCCGCTCTCCGAAAAGATCAAATCACACCCCTGGCACCCACATAAGGTCCTTTCCGATCGACTGCTCCCCATCCAAAACGGTCTACTACTTCCATTCTTCTTCGCCTCCATCGGGTTCGCTATCCCGCTCGCTTCCTTGTTCCATGGGAAGACGGTCTGGAGGGGGATCATCTTCGCGGGCCTGATGGGCTTTGCGAAGTGCGCGGCTGGAGGCTGGGTGCTCTTGGCTGATTGGATTGAGCGAAGGAAGGAGGGAAGGCAGGGAGGTAGGACAGGTGGATGCGAAGGATTGGATGGAAGCACAAGATCAGGCGGCGAGCTGGGGTATGAACCGGAAGTCACGCCCAGTGACAGAATCGAGCTTGGCCAGACACAAAGAGTCGGCTCAGCGCCACAGATCCAAGCTCCTGCACAAGCCTCGCCTCTTCGAGCAACACCCGCCTGGCCACCAGCTCTCTTCGTAGGCGCGTCCCTCATCTCCCGAGGCGAGATCGGATATCTGATCCTCAACCTCGCCCGAAACGTCACAGGAGCTGGAGGAGCGAAGTTAGTCAACGACGAGGCCTTCGCAGTTGGGATCTGGGCTATTACGCTCAACACTCTAGGTACGTCTCTTCGCGTGCAAGCGCTCACTGCCCTCTGTGCTCACATTCCTTTTGCCTATGACACACAGTTGGCCCACTCGTCGTTGGGATCATGCTGCAAAATCCCAGTGTGCGCAAGGCGGTCTGCAAGGGGCGATGGGGCGGCGTGAGTCGCAAAGACGCTCATTCGGAATGACGAAGTATATTACAGCTTGCAACAGAGTGTATCAATGTATTGTAGGGACTGGAAGTAAAGTTGAACAGAAATGTCTGCCCTTTCCATCGTCCGCATTGCTGATGAGTACGAATCATAAAACATCACTCCCCCATGTACACCAATTGAGCTTTTGATTGTGCAACGAATACATTTACATTGTCCTTACGACCTCTAGTTCCCTTCTTGAACCTCGCCGCCGCATCCGAGGGAGAAGCTCAACCTTCAGTTCCGTCCAACCTCGCCTTCACCCGCCTTAAGCCAAGGACAGGGACACGGCGCTCCATCATCGCCACCACCACTCTTCCCCTGTGATACTTCTTCTTCCTCATCGGCCGGAACGATCCCGTCCAACAAAGCTAACGCATCCCGCACTCCTTCCTCCGAGACGAGGATCTTCCGTCGTTTCGAAAGTCGAGCAGCTGAGCCACCTCCTTCTTCGTCTTCACGATCGATCGCTGTTGGAGGTGCCGACAAAGATTTGTCTCCGGCTTCTTCGGTGGCGATAGACATGGCAGAGTCATCTGCGCGACCGCTACCCTCCATCACCGAAGTCGATCCCGGACCTGACGCTACAGCCTGCGAGCTACCATCCTCGCCTTCACTCCTACTCGAGCCCACCTCATTTACCTCTGCAACGTTGCCAGCACCAGCACTTAAAGCAGTAGGCGAATGCGAGTGCGATCGCCGCGCCACTACGTCCGCAAGTAAGTCCAGCCCACCCGTATACGCCGGGAAGTGCGGGTGCGCCCGAATTTTCGCCCATGCATGCGATACGCTGCTAGCCGAGGAAGAAGATGACGACGTAGGAGGAGAGACCGCGCTGGAAGAAGAGAGAGGAAGTGGGTTTTGGCGTCGTCCGCTTATCGAGCGTGTTATCCCTGTATCGACAGAAGAACGGAGAGAAACGCGGGACGAACTCTGCTGAAAGCCGGATCGTGACGCCGCTGTTGATGTAGAACCCATCAGAGGTGGGATTGCTGTCGAAGCTGTGCCCGCAATGTTCGAGAAGGAGGAAGGGGAGGTTGACGACTGTAGCACACTGCTGCTCGCCGACTTCTCGATGTGCCACAGTCGCCGCTGCTGCGAAACCATCCCATCCGTGCCCGTGCCCGTGCCCACCCTTGCCGCAGTCCGATTGCGAAGAAGCGGCAACGGAGCGAGCTGAAGCGAAGAGAAGAAGCCCGATTGCCCTGCCCTTGTAGAAGACGAAGATGACGAGGCTGTTGGAGAGAGGAGTGAGATGGAAGGTCGACGAGGCATGAGGAGCATCGACATCCCATTCGCTCCCATCTCGCCACCAAACGCAGTCGACGTCAACGGAGGCGACCCCGCACCACCAGCAGCAACACCAGGCACACTCAAGCTCGAAAGCAACCTCGGTCTCCCACTCGTGATCGAGTTCGACCGAGCAGCCCGGGTACTCGTGTACAAGCTGGTAGGCGAGAACGGCACTGCCCGCATCCGACTCGGGCTGACGAGCGACATGGACATCCCACCAGCAGCAGCACCCCCAAACGAAGACAGCCTCCGACTCATCTGCACCCCATCTGTCGTAGGCGGCGGTGAGCCAGCGTCAACGATAGACGAGATCGCCCCACAGAACTCGGCTAATGTCGGATCGCGCTGACAGGCTGAGCATTTACTGGGATCGCCCGTACAGACAGCCTCTTCGTCGCTGCTGTTATTTCCATTCCCACCGTTACTGCTGTTACTCCTGCTGATGGCGGTAACAGCCGGCCTGGTTGCAGGAGCAGGCGCGGGTGACGTGTACCACAGTTTCTTCTTTGTCGTCGCCTGCTGAGAGAGTGTAGCTGAGGATACAGGAAGTTGGGATGCTTCGCTCGCGGCTGCAGCGGCAAGAAGGACCCGACTCCGTTGTTGTTCGCCACAGAGATGTATTCGCTCGATGTCCTCCTGATCGTCGTTGTCGTTGTTGATGGTATCGGCGGTGGTGCCATCTCATCGCGGCAGGGACAAGGCGTATTCTCAGCGCAGAAGCCGCAGTCGTCATCATCGTCGTTCAGCAGCTTGGAGAAATCAGGACTGCTGCCGGTGTTATTGTTGATGGGCTGTGAGCTTCTGCGCGCTGATGGAGAGTCTGCCGGTGGGACAGCGGCAGCTGGTGGTTGGACTGACGATGTTGATGGCGGTGCTTCTTCCTGGTGGGAGCGAAGTGGGACTGGCGACATAGATACCGCATCAGTGACCTCTGACGATGATCTTGCGGCTCGCTTGCGTTTCTTGCCGTTGTTAGCTGACGGTCCTGCTACAGATGACACATGCGGCAGAGTTCTGCGCTGAGGTGCCTCATGTGCGGGAGGTCTACACCCATAATCGTTGCCCGCTCCCACTCCACCAGAAGAGCTCTGACGCCGACGGTAGAGCTCGTACTGCTGATTCGCCTTCATCGCCATCGTAAGCTCAGCCTGAAGTTTCTCCATCTTAGCCTTGAGCACGCCGACCTCGCTTTCCAACTCTGTATTCCGTGCGCGTAGCGTATCCGCCTCTGACTTGAGGGCGTCATTCTCGGATTGGACACGCTGGGCGATGCGTTGTATCTCGACGGCCTGTGTTACGCCTTGACGCTCGAAGGACTCTACTTTGGCCTCGAGTTCGGCGAGATGGGCTTGTTTACGTTCGCGGAATGCGCGTTGGGAGGCACGGTTCTGCGCTTTGCGTTTCTGTAGCGGTGCATTCGAAAAGGGGGACCCAGTCAATGCTGTGAACCGGAGAGGGCGAGGATACATTCCCAACTCACTGTCTCATCTTGGTCTTCATCGCCCTTCTGTATCGGCTTGCGACCGGGCTTAGCGCGGGCGGGCAGAACCCACTGCTTGCTGGGTTGAGCCAGAGACGATGCAGCGTCGGCGGCAGCAGCATCAGCATGAGCTTGATCCTTGTCCGCACCCGCAGATTTCGACGCGCTCCGAATCCCTCCGCCGCCGCTGCCGCTGCCGCTGCTGCCGTCGGTGGTAGACGGACTGGTGCCGCTAGCTGAGGGTGAGATTGCGCCTGTTTGGAAGAGATCAGCGGGCGAGGCAGCCTGGGAAGGACTTGATGGGGACGATGAGTCTGCGCTGCTGCTGGTCGATCGAGACGAGGTCGATGACGGTGCTGAAGCAATGGCAATGGGCCGCGCAGGAGCAGGAGCTATCGTGGCAGCGCCCGTTATGCTGGGTCGAGGTGTTGGAGGCTTGGGGAGAAGAATGCTGGGCCGTGGTTTGGGCGGGAGGGGGGCCAACCGTGGGAGCTGTTGTGCTGGCATTTGAACGTACAGAGCTTGGAGAGGACCGCCGCCAGAGTGAGGAGGTGAGGCGCGCGTCGACATTGCTGTTCTTCCGAGCTCTTCCTGCAGGTGGTGGTCGCTCCTCCTATAGAAGCAAGTCGCCTCAGAGAAGATCATCAGCGACTTCATTTCATTTCAGACATGCGCAAGAGAAGCTCACCTTGTAACAATAATGCCATCAACTAACTGATCCCGACCATCTCGAGCTCAGCAACTTCCCGACTGATCCCATCTATCATGCACATCGAGGTCAATGAGCTGCGAGTTGAGCTTGTTGCATCGATGTGAAGTCAGTGTTGCTGTGGAAGGATCAAAACAAGATCAGTTGCAGAACAAAGGGAACCGATACCCGCTAAGATCACAATCAGATAGACGCCGAGTGTGTTAAAAGATGCTTGGAAAATGCTGCGTTTGTCATTTTAGTTTGCCCTCCTAAACCGTCAGGGAACCAATCGCGGAATCGTTGTTGTTGTTGTGGTGCGTGTGTACAAAGGAGAGAGAGAGAGAGGGTAAGAGAAAGGCTTCCTCGCTTGCGAGTGAAAGCGAAGCAAGGCGATTTGTATCCGTGCACAGCATGCCGGAATCGCCATTTTGAGGGGGATGCCGAAGCGTTCGCAGGGGCCGCTCTGCCGCCGCTCGACAGATGCGTGATCTTGTATACAGAAAGTTCTAGTTGGTGTCGTCGTCTTGATGCTGATGTTTGGGCGAGAAGGGGTCCGCCTCGCCGCCTCGCTGGCTCGCGAGCGCTCGTCCCTCAATCGTCCTCGGGCGGAAGCGCAATCTCGTCCATCGTCTTCTTCCTCCGATCCGTCTTCTTCCGCTTCTTGGGCGGCGCACCGGCCTGGGGTATCGAGTCATCGTCCCCGGCAGCATCGGCTTCGGCATCCTGATGGCCATTGGTAGCCACTGACTCGTCAGCCGCATCATTGGTCGCCTTTGTCGCCTTGGACCGCGCCTTCGCCTTCCCAGAGGCTCCGTTCTCGCCGCTGGGCTCGGGCTTCTTCCGCTTCGTGCCAGCAGTGGTATTTCCGCCACCGCCGCTGCTGGCGCCCTTCTTCTTCTTCACTGGCGTCGATGTACCTGTGCCCTCGGGCGCCTCCTCCTCGTCATCTGCTTTCGGCGCGCTCGGCTTCGCTCCAAAGCTACAAAACAGTGAACAGGGTCAGTCAGTGCTCAACATTCGTACCTGTAAAGCATAGCAAAGACAACTCACAAGTCATCCTCATCCTCATCCAAAGTCCAAGCAAGAGAATCTTGGACAGGCGCAGGAGAAGCTTCCTTCACTCCCTTCTCGCGCAACAGCTTCCTCTTCGCATGCAGCGCACGCATCATATCCGCCTTTTGCTCAGCAGTTTGCGCTTCCTCCGCTTGCTTCTTCCGCAGGATACTCTCTGCCAACTCGTCGTCGTCAAGCAGGAGTGAGACGATCTCTTGCGGCTTCGCCATGCCGGACTCAGTGTAGGCCTTGTTGCCGACGACGATGTCCTGTGCGATACCATAGAGCTTCGGTCAGAAAATACTGTGACTGAAACGGGAACAAGGACAACTCACCTGGACCTCCTTCTTGTTCCGCGCCAGCTTGACAATCCGCTCATCAATTGTGCCCTTCGTGATCAAACGGTACACAGTCACCTGCTTGGTCTGGCCCAGTCGATGAGCACGGTCCATCGCCTGCGAGTCATTCGAGGGGTTCCAGTCATGGTCATAGAAGATGACGGCTGGAAAGAGACGAAACGGAAAGCGATCAGCAAGGAAAGAAACAATGGACTTTGAGCAGGTCCAAACTCACTGTCTGCTGCAGTCAGGTTGATACCCAAACCACCAGCTCTGGTAGAGAGCAGGAACACGAACAGCTCCGGACTGGGCGAAAAGGAGAAGTAAACCAGTCATAAGACATCCACACTATCCCCAAAAACGTTTCATAGAAGCAAACTCACTTCGTCTGCCAGTCCGTGACCATGTCTCTCCGATCCGAAATCTTCGAAGCACCATCCAACCTCAGATACTTGTACTGCCGATAGATCAAATACTCCTCCATTAGATCAATCATCCTCGTCATCTGGAAATAAACCAAGCAGCGGTGTCCGCCCTGCTTCAGCTCCCGCAGCAGCTCGTCCAACCGCGCCAACTTGCTCGAGTCGACGATGAACTTGTTCATCCGCGGGATCTGCATCGTGCTCGCGGGAAGTTGGTCCTCGCTCGAGTCAGCTAGGATACCATGCACGGGAAGGCCGGGTAAGACCGCTCGAGCGCGCTCGACTCGCTGTTCCGATTCTCGCGCTTCGGGATTCGCAAGGCCGTACAGCGCCAATGAAACGAGCGCATCGTGCTTGTACCCCTTCTGCCGGTCGTAGATCGTTCGGGACGACGCAACCATTTCTGGTGGAGGTGCCACAGCGGGTGGGATGATCGCCCGCGCGCCAGGCTTGGCCAGAACAGAGTAATGCCGGTAGTCCGCCGCCACGCCGTTGAGAGGCATCAGCATGCCCGAATCCAGACCTACTCCCTCATGCGCCTTGGGAATTGGCTTGCACACGAGCCCAAAGGGACGTAGAGCAGCAGCAGAGAAGTCATCATCAGCTGCCAACGCCTCATGCTCCATCCATCGCCTCTCCGCCTCCACAGCCCGAATAACACGTTCGATCGTTGGATTCCGGTACGCATGCTCCGCATCGCCCGCCGACAGGTTGAGCAGCGGCAACGTCGCGAAAGCCGAGTCAGGCTCTTGAAGGAGCGAGCGCTGGATATGATCAGCTCGCCAGATGCTGAACAGGTTGTCGAGGTACTTCGTATCGAAGCCAGCCCGGCTCTGAATCGCAGGGACGTCAAAGAAGCCTCCGTCCTCGTAGAAGAGCTTGGGCACCTCCATCTCGATCAAACTGCGCGTCGAATCAGGCAGATAAAGGAAGTCGCCCTCCCGCGCAATCGAGCCAGACTGAGCCGAACCAGCAAAGGCAAATGGAGTCGACACGTCCGCACGTTCGAACAGTTCCGGATGATTGCACACCTTCCGGAACTGCATGACGAGGTTCATGAGATGCTTCAGTCCCGACTCGTTGTGCGTAGCCTGCTCGATGATGTCCTGCGCCGAGACGGCCGTGCGCAACGTGCGATAAAGCATCTTCTGCCGCGCGCTCATCTCGCAGTAGAGATCAATCTCAATCTTGTCGCCCAGCTCGTTCTGCACATTCTTCTTGATCCGACGAAGCATGAAGGGCTTCAGGATCATGTGAAGTCGTCGCAGTTGGTGCTCATTCAACGACGAGCCCTTGTTCTCCGCGTGGGATTCGATGTCCTTCGAGAACCACTCGCTGAACTCATCGTGCGAGTCGAACAAACTCGGCATTATAAAATGCAACAGCGCCCAGAGTTCTTGCATCGAGTTTTGGACAGGCGTACCCGTCAGCAAGAGCCGATTGCGACAGTTGAAGCTGAGCAGGGTCTTCCATCGAGCACTTTGCGACGACTTGATGGCTTGAGCCTCGTCGAGCACCATGTACTGCCAGTTGACGCGTCGGAAGTGTGCCTCGTCCGACACGACCTATAGTCCAAGCCCAAAGGAAGGTCAGCCGCCGAGACAAAACAGGAGATCAGAACGCAAAAGACGCGACGCAAGCACTCACCAACTGATAACTCGTCACAAGCACATGGAAAGGCGAATCCCGATTGTAAGCAATCTGCTTCCGATTCCAGAACTTGCGCAACACCTGTCGATCCTTCACACTGCCCCAGTACGGCAACGCCTTCAGCGTCGGCACAAAGCGCGAGATCTCCTGTTGCCAGTTGTGCAAGGTCGAGGCGGGCGCGATGACAAGGAAGGGCCCCCAGATGTCGTGTACTTCGGCGAGGTAAGCCATCAGTGAGATACTCTGCACCGTCTTGCCGAGACCCTGAAAGGAGAAGAAAGCAGGAAAGTTTGCTGCCGTCAGTTTGAACGCTCGTCTCGTGAATGCGGCAAAGCAAACAACTCACCATCTCATCAGCCAAGATCCCATTAATCCCCTGCTCGTACAAGTTCGCGAGCCAGTTCAACCCCTTCAGCTGATACTCCTTCAACTGACACGTCAACATCCTCGGCTGCTTCAGATCCATCGCGCCCATCGAAGTCGGATTCTGGAAATTCATATCGTCCGAATCGAACGCTTTACCCAGATCCTTCTCCTCAATCATCTTACCGCTACCACTCCCTTCCCCGCCTTCACCTTCGCCCCGCAGAAGTTCATCCTCAGCCGCGAGTCGAGCTTCGTTCTTACGTCGCTCCTCAGCTGCCTGAGCGTCGAATGCCCTCGCCTTCATCTTCGCATCCTCCACAGCCTGCTGAGCATTCCGCGCCGCATGAGCCCGCAAGTTCGACTCGTCCTCATCGTCGAAATCTATGTTGGTGAGTGTCGCGCCGTCCACAGGACCTAAGGGAGTCTCCTTCGACGTCGAAGCCGTAACCATAGCCTGGCTTCCACTGGGACCCGCCATATTACCCGGCTTGACAGTACCAGCAGCAGCCCCACCAGACGTCTCCTCCGACTCCTCCGCCTCGTCCGTCTTGAGCTTACTCCCCACGAAATGCGAGTACAACTCCGTCTGGGTAATCAAGAAGTTCAACTTCCGAGCCTGCCGTTTCGCCTCGCGCATCTCTTCTTCCTTCTTCGCCTTATCCATAGCCTCCTTCTCCGCCTTCTTCCTCAATTCCCGCTCCTCCTTCTCGTTCTTCCTCCAGAACGTGAGCATCTCGCGGACGACTCGGCGAGCACGCGCTTGGACATCCTTGACGGTCTTCTGGGTTCGGAGGGTGCCCTTCCTCCCTTCGCGCTGCGCCATCATCGAGATTCGCTTCCAGTATTGAATCTTGTTGTTGTAGCTCGCCTGGCAGGTCCGGTACACCCTTGGAACATCCCGTCGCGCGATCTGAGTCCAAACTTTGCGATGAGCCTCTTCGAGCTTGTTAAGTCGCGCAGGTTCCAGCGCGACCAATCCGTTCTCGCGCGTCCAGAGTAGGTGAGACGCAGCGGAATTGACACCGAGTGGCTTGTTGGGGTTGAAAGGACCTTGCACCTCTTCAACTTCCATCACCTCCCCTTCCTCCTCCTCAAGCTCCTCCTCTGTGAGGGCCTCATCGGAATCATCCAACATCCCGCTTCCCCCATCCTCCTCAAAATCCAAACTTGGACTCGCAGTCATGTCCATAGTCGACATGGTGCGCAAGGGGGTGTGCATGCGACTACTGGAGGATCCTCCGATACCGTCCGCAGCCAGCGCAGCCGCAATTGCAGCTGACCCGGCTCGACTCGCCGAGCCAGACAGATCATGCACATCTATATCGCGTTTCCGCTTCTTGTTGGCCGATCCCTTCGAGCCAGCGGACGTAGGGACAGGGGAAGGCGCGGGCATCATCGTAGCCGCCTTGCCCTTCCCTTTCCCCTTGCCCTTCCCTGAGGACATAACAGCAGCCGCAAGCTTACTCCTCTTCGCAGCCAAACTGCTCCGACCCTCCGCATCAGACCCAGCCAACTCATCCTGGTCTTCTTCTTTCACCCTCTCCTCTTCTTCCCTATCCTCCTCCTCATCCTCACTCTCCAATGGACTCAGATCATCCAGATCATCGTCATCAGATCCCAACCCAGGCACAGCAGTACTGAGCAGCTCATTCGCAAGACTCTCATCCAGCCCTGCAATGCTTCCCGCGAATGGCGAAGAAGGATGCCCCGACGCACCACCAGGAGGCACCGAAAGTCGTTCGCCCGCACCACCACCACCGTTGTTGTCCCTCTTCGACTTGTCCCGCGCTTGCGCAGCGATGAGCGGAGGAGTAGGAGGGAGCGGCAATCCATTCGCAATCGCGTGTTCTCGAGCTTCCTTGAACGCTTTTTCGGCCGCTACAGCCGCTTTGGATCGAGATTTGCGGGGCGCTTTCGACTTTTTGGCTGAGGCGCTCGTACCGCCATCCACAGACGCGCCTGCAGTCCCAGATGCGCTCGAATCGCCCTTCTTCGCACTGGCGCCCGCGGCGCCGGACTTCTTAGAACCGCCAGGAGTCTTAGGAGGCACGGCAGATGCAGATGATCCCACAGCCGAGGCTCCTCCCGCAGCAGCAGCGGCAGCAGCTTCGACCTCAGCAGCAAGGAGCATATCCACATCCGCATCCTCTCCATCAACCTGTGCCTCCCCAACCCCCGCAGCACCAGACTCATCATCTTCCTCCTCCTCATCTGCCAACGTGCTCAGAAGGGCAGCGTTGACGTCCTCATCCGCAACGACAGCAGTCCCACTTCGTGAACCCGCAGCGACGCCTTTGCCCTTCTTCTTCGAGCTCGGCGTCGCGTCGCTGCTGCTGCCGACTTCACCCTTCTTGCCCCCCTGCGCAGCCGAAGTCTCAGCTTCGGCCTCCTCCCTTCTCCTGACAGCCTCCATTACATGCGCAAGCCTCTTCCCATATGCCCCCCTCAACCTCTCCCAGCTCATCTCCGACCGCGCAGCCGTATGGAGCGCAGCCGCGTCCGCCAGGAAAGCCGTCGAACATGAACCGAGTTGACGAAGCGGTCAAGCGCAGGAGTCCATTGTGGGATGTTCGCTTCGTTATCGAGATCAGAGTCCCAGCCGTCCTTATTCGCGCTGAGCGAGGAAGATGGAAGACCCTCAGAAACCTCTTCTTTCACTTTCCCGCCTCGTCCCTTCTTCCCAACCTTATCCTTCTCCTTCCCACTCGCGCTCGCAGCCTCGGAGGGAGTCGTAATAGGCGGAGGAGGCGCAACCGCATAACTGACCTTCGCGGCAGAAGTGGGTAGAGGTTTACTCTTCAACTTGAGCGTCTTTTTCGCTACGGGGACCGAGGTTGTCGAAGGGGCGCCACCAATGGGCATCCCCGGCGTCGAAGTCACAGTGACAGGTGAGGAACTCGGTTCAACACTTTCCATACGGGTCGACGCACCATTACCAGAGAGCCCCCCCATGGACGGCATCCCCCTCCCACTCATGTTCGAATGCGACCGCAAATGCGAATACGAGTGCGAGTGATGAGGAGGAGGAACAGGTCCACCCCGAGACGGTGGATCCACCCGTGCACTCCCCGCGACAGAAAGAAGCGCAGCAGCAGCCAGATCCTCCCTCATCTGATGAGTCGAGGCCGCCGAAACGGACGAGATCGACGAAGGAGCAGCAGGCGCTACGCCTAACGGCTGTACACCCCTACCCGGATGATTCTCCTCAACACGATGGTACCTCGTCGATTCGGGCGAGGCGTACATCCTGTCCTCCTCCATCCTCGCATATGTCGATGGCGGAGGGAGGTACACAGGCGCCCGTCGTACTCCCCCTCATTCTCATACGACCTATACCGCTCTCGCTCGTCGTATTCGCGTCGAGAAGCCATACGTGGCAAAGGCGGCGGCGGGAGGGAAGCAGGATCGTTAGGGTGAGGCGGGAGTTGTCCGGCAGCCGCAGCGGCCGCTCCGCCCGAATTGAGCATGTTCATAATGCTCATACTGCTCTTGGGGCCCTCTGCTCCACCGTTCCCTCGACCCACTCAGGGTGCGAGGGATGATGATGCGGATACCCAGCTCCGCTTCCGCTGCCGCCGTACATGGGACCGGACATAGATCCCGATCTCGAAACTCGATGTGTGTGGGTTGGTTGACCACCAATTGCCGATGGTGGAGGGAACGCCTGGCCGTGGTGAGGCGAGTCGGCGGGGCCAGACGAGGAGGTGAGAACACGGTTGAACCGGATGCGGAATGTTTACCTCCTGCCTCAGGTCGTTGAGGTGGCTGTGATCCACCAGGGGGTCCACCTCTGAAGTATGATGGCTGTATGCGCGGTGAAGGAGTCGTAGCAGCCGAGCTAGGACCACCCTGAGCAGTACGGGAAGGGATACCCGCTCCGGAGGGTGTAGATGTACCTGTTGCTGGTCCTCCTCGTGTGAGGTGAGGAAGTGGAGGTGCGACGGACGGAGGACGGGATGGGTAAGAGTGGTGCTGTTGCGCGTACTGTTGGAATGTGTAGCTCGAGGAGAGCGAGATGCAGGATAAGGATGTCCAGCCTATTCATCGAACAAAAGTAGAGCAATCAGTTGAGCAGGCCCCAAAAAAGAAAAGGGAAGAGAAAGAAAGGGGAAAATACGTACCTCGTCTACGTCTTCAATACCGCGCGCCCGAGCGTACTCGTACTCGTATTCCTCTTGTTGCTGAGAAGCGGAAAGTCCGCGGGAAGACGGCTGTATGCGCTCTCGTGGATGTTCCTGATGACCCGCAGCAGCCAAGGCGTACTCCCGATCGTATTCGTGCTCCGCTCGTACTCGTGCGGATGAGCAGCAGCAGACACAGGCCCTGACCGACGATAATCTCTCGCTCGAGGATCGTATTCGTACTCGTACTCGCGTTCGTACTCGCCGTGATGACGCTGTTGATGCTGTGCGACTCGATGGGATGGGTGGTGGTGGGGATGATGATACGCAGCTGAGGAAGACGAGGAGGATGTCGGGTAGTGGTGTGCGTATGAGGCTTGGGGGGAGAGTGGTGCGGGTAGGCAGGGTGGCTGGAGTGGTGATGAGGAGGAGGCGGCGGCGGGTAGTGTTGAGCCGGGTACGAGGATGGGTGATGCGAGTGATGTTGATACTCGTATGTAGCGTACGAGGGTGATGCCGCAGGAGGTGGTAGAGGTGGGTGATGGAGGACGAGGCGGGTGGTAGTTGTGCCGCTGGTGCTGGTTGAGCTGGTGAAGAGGGAGCGACCACAGGAGGCGCAGCGGCGGCGACGGCGGAAGACGGGATTGGATATGAGGTGTTGGCGCTCTCGGTTGGGGAACTTGGGCTTCCTGCTGGGAGTGTTGCGACAACGCTTGGATCTCCTCCTCCTCCTCCATTACCAGCACCAGCCCCAGCACCAGGAGCATCCGAAGGAGACGGACCAGGAGCAGCGCCAGTTGCTGGCATGTTGCTAGATGCAGGAGCAGGGGTTCCGTTGCTTGCTGGCATGGTTGTATGCGGGTTATTTCAATCGATCTTGAGGTCGGCCGACTTGGACACTTGAAGCTGGTCACTCGTGAAGGGTATGCTGGAGTAAATGCCCTCTTCGAAGGCACACTTGCTTGGATCGTTGGTGGGGTGCGGGAAGAAGCTTGAGCAGAGACGCCCTTGTGCGCGTGCGGGTGTGTTGGAATTATTTTCCTTTTTTCGCCGAGTTGACCTGACCTGACCGCCTTCTGATGGGCCTTCCTTTGGGGACCCGAGCCAGAAGTTAATAAGTGACTTGCTGAGGTGTTGTGCGGGCTTCGATCGGATGAGTGGGTGAGTGTGATCGTGGATGTCCCCCTGAAGAAAGAAAGATGCGCTGACGCGGCCCTTGTGTTGCAGTACGCCCGCCCTGGCAAAGATTTGATTCGTGTGCCGCCCTTTCTGCTGGCTGGTGCGGGTGCGGGGGGCCGGGCGTCAATGGGGGGCTTCACAGCACACCCAGCAGAAAAAAGGAGAAGGTGTCGGTCCGTTGTTCGGGTTCGGTGTGGGAAGTCAAAAACACAGCACACAGCAACCTCTCTTTCTCTCTCTCTCTTGAGAACAGCATTCACTCTTCTCTCTCATGAGGACCTGGGTGGGAAGGAGGGCAGCATGCATGTTTATCTACTGAGATGGTTCCTGTGCTGGATGCTTGAGATGTTGAGCAGAAGATGGCACCGAACCTCATCTTCTCGCTGCTCGCAAGACACCCTGCCTGAATGCAGTTGTGTCACATCCACATCATCACCAGCATCAACGGCCACATCCTCCGCAGCTCTCTGCCCATCGCCCATGTCCAGCTGTACCATCTCCTTCCTTCGTCCCCAACTACATCCTGCCATCCATGCTGGATCATCGATCATCTCCTCCTCCAGCCAGCCGCAGTGGGCATGATGGCAGGGTGTTGGGTTCGGCCGAGGCTCATCGCAATCGGCCGAGAGAACAGCCACCCGTTCTGTTCCGACTCAGACTGAGATAAGATAAGGAACGGCAAGCCGAATGGGCCTTTCCGTTCTCCACATCACCACCTCCTGTGGGGAAAATTGAGGTCAGCATCGAGAGCATCTTCCCTCGCATCGTCCCTCTTGGGTCCTGCCTACCCGCACTGCCGGACTCCTACTCGAAGGCTTCTCCCGCCTGTGTGCGGCCTCCTATTATTGCCCTTTCCGACTTCCCCTGTGCCTCGAGAACCGAGCGCAACATGCTACTTCGACGGTGGCTTTACCAGGCAAGAAGCGAAGTTAGTCAAGGAGCGGACCCAAATTTGGGGGGCAGACCCACTTTCGTCTCGGCTCCCTTCGCCTCTTCGTGCCACCGGGAAGAAAGTCGTCAATCATGACGTTTTCTTTGGGAGCTTCTCTCCCGCCTCTGTCCATCCACTGACCATCATCATTTCCACAAGAAGTGCATGATAGTCGCCTGCCAGCTTGCTCCGCATTTCTGGTGCAGTAGTTTGGCGGTCCGTGGGTCGTGGGGCGCGGGGTTGGGTTGGACTTTCGGTGAGATGTAGTGAGACCTTGGATCAAGAGCATGCTGCAGTCCGCGCTGACGTTCAATGTTCGAGCTCTGACAGTTGCAGGAAGAACAGCACTATGTACTACCGCTTCAGGCCCACGACGCAGCTCTACCTCCCATAAAGTGGGCGGTTCCCTCAAGCAGACCGGCCCCAGAATAAGACAGTATCCATGGAAGGTCGATCATCTCGCTTACTCGCTGATAGAAGCCTCTTTCGATGGAAGGTGGGGAAAGACCCGCCGGCACTCGATGGCCCAGACAAGTCAGTGTGCATGTGCGAAAGGTATAAGTAGAGGCTAACCTCTCGCATAGCATTCCCTGCGCTAACCCTTCCTCTCCCACCATCACCTCTGTCTCTCCTCTCCCTCCTCTGCTCCCGCCCCCAAGATGCAGATCTTCCAATCCCTCGCCGTCGTCTCCGGACTTCTGGCTTCCCTTTCACTCACTGTGGCTGCCCCCAGCCAGCTTCTCGCTCCCCGCGCTTCGACCCCGGGCCTGCCCTCCCAAGATCCCTTCTACAAGCCCACAGGCAACTGGACCTCCAAGCCTAACGGAGCTATCCTCTCCTCCCGCCTCGTGAGCCCGACAGCAGCCAATGCAGCCAAGGGTTACCAGTTGCTTTACAAGACCAAGGACGCGCTCGGAAGGCCCGACGCTACCGTTGTGACGATTCTCGTCCCCAAGTCGCCCAAGTCTCCTGTTAAGATCGTCGGACTCCAGCTGCCGGAGGACTCGGTTTCGATCGATTGCGCGCCGTCAGCTGCACTTGTCAAGGGCACAGGATCCCCTGCCGCCTTGAGTTTTGAACACCACAAACCAAGGATTGGAGGGCAGTCTTGCAAACGGCTACTACGTCGTAATCCCTGATCACGAAGGATCGAAGGCCGCAGCCGTGAGTCTCTCTTCAGCCTGATATTCGTTTACACGCGACGTTGCAGTTCTGATACTTACGTCTTCAATTCAGTTCGTCGGGCCCACTGAAGGACGCGCGACGCTCGACGGTCTGCGCGCTGCCACGAACTTCACCACCGGCATCCCCGGTGTCTCCAAAAAGACGCCCATCGCCATCGGTGGCTACTCCGGTGGTGCACACGCTACTGCTTGGGCCGCTCAGGTACGTTCAAGACTGGTTTCACACTCTCTCAAACCCGTTGCAATTTGCGGAAAGCTGATCAGTTTTATTTTGTGTGATATCTCAGCTTTACCCCACGTGGGCGCCTGAGCTCAACATCAAGGGACAGAGTGAGTGATAGCTCGCAAGGAGGCGACCAGAGATGTGATGATGAAGGCGAGAAGATCTTTTTACTGACGCTTCACCTATCCGGGGGAAAAAAGTCCTGGGTGGAACGCCTACAAATCTGAAAAACGTCCTGCTCTACCTAAACAAGGCAGCTACGCCGGCTTCGCCGCCGTAGGTATCGTCCGGCGAGTACGTGACCTACCCCGACCTCCACGACTACATCGCAACCAACATCTACCCGAACGGCACCGCCCTCTTCAAGAAGCTGCAGACCAACCAGTGTCTCCTCCAGGTCGCCTTCGGCTACGGACGTACCGACCTCTTCTCTTACTTCAAGCTGCCCGACCCGCTCAACAGCGCCCCCGCTCGCAAGCGTCTTGGCCAGAACTTGCTCGGAGGTGATGGGTCTACATTGACGATTGGCACGATCATGTACCATGGCACGGCCGATGATGTGATTCCTTACTCGGACGCGACTGCCTATGCGAAGAAGCAGTGCGGGAAGGGTGCTAAGGTGCACTTCTACAGCGACGAGGGGCGGAAGCACATTTTCTGAGGGTGAGTGGAGTTTTTCTTGTTCCGGTCACAACAATAGGGATACTGACTCCGTTCTCTCTCTCCTTCGAACAGAGGGCGCTCGCGGTGACAGTTTGGTGTCGTGGTTCGACGATATTCTCAAGGGCACTGCCGACTTCTCGTGCAACCTTTGAAATATCCTCTCGCAAACCTGGAAATCAAAATTAATGTTATTCTTCGCAATTGAGAGCCTGATCTAGCAGGACTACTGCTCCCAGCTCCATACATATGTACATGGCCCATGCTGTGGCCCTGAGCGAGAGCGGAGAGAGAGAGAATCGATTTCCCACCGTATACCGCTGTTCAGCCTGAGCCGTGAGCGAGAGCGGTCCTTGCTTCTGGCGGTGTTCTATGAAGCTTATCGTGACCCGACCCCACCGTGACCCCGCTTATCGTGACCTGGAATTCGGAGATAAGAAAAGACCAACACCAGGCGGGCGAGATGAGGCGACGGCAACCCTCGTTTCTGGGATTCGCGACGCTCACGCGCTCCTCGTCGACGACACTCACCACAACTGAAAAGGGCAGTGGCGCGAAACGGTCAAGGCGTCAGGTAAAGGTGAGTCTAACAGGATCCCTTCTTCTCTGTGCGAAATTTGATCTCTGACCCCCTCCCATTCCTATCTTGCAGGGCAAGTCGCGAGTGCACGAAAGCGGCACGACCCGCCCGCGTTGTAACGCATACACACACATACACACACACATTCTCTCGCCGCGATGTCACAGCAGTCCAACAGCCAGCAATCACGGACGCCCACCCACGAACTGACCTCCTTCGGCTTCCTCGATTCGGCCGATACCGACCAAGACGCGTCCTATGGTCTAACAGCAATATTCAGTCGCGTCAAGAATGCGCTCTCGGGTTCAAGCGCCAGCTCTTCTGCCACGGGAGCCGCCACGGCTGCTGCTGTCGCCGCTGCTACGGCCTCAGGTGGTATTCCTGTAAGCTCCCTGCCGAGTGCAGGAGGGACGGTTCAGGCGGGGAGTTCAGCAGCTCATTCCCCCTCCGCACAGACGATCATCCTCCACCCGTCGAACCTTCCACACCTTTATCAACATCCATGCCACTTCGATCTCCGACTCGTACTCTCCATCCGGGACAGATGTACTCAAATGCGAGGCTGTCTGCGGGAAGTGGTGGGGGTGGAGTTGGGACCGGTGGTCATCCGCTCCAACATAGTCTGTCTCATCAGACGGCTACGACAACTTCGGCGGACTCGGGGGAAACGGACACGGCGAATCCTGCGCTGACTTCGACTAGCGATTTACACGGCTCTGACGATTCGATGCCGCGTCGACGGATATCGAAGGGCAAGGCGAGAGCCGAAAGGCAGCGGACGCAACTGCGGCAGACGGACAGATCGATTACAGCATGGAGGACGCTGATCGGTCTGCTGATTCTGATTACTACAATGGCAGAACGGCTGCTAACTCTCGCGATAACGAAAACACGGACGATGAGGAGGATGATGTAGACGGAGGTCAAGGTGGGCAGGATATGTACCGCGGCCCCAGCGCGTCGACGAGCATGTACAATGCACCTCCCTCCACCCGACCCGAGACTATCTGCACGGTCTCGTCTCAATCCGGCTCGCGCTCTACAGACGCTTCTGTACAGGGTGCTAAAACTAGCTCGAACGAGGCAGCCGAGAGTGAGCCGGTGCCGATACCTCCTCGCAGTGGCGCTATGACGCCCCGCCCCCTGGTCAGACGCGGCACCGGCAACACCACCAACACGCTTTCCAGTCTGGGTCGAGGCGACGTGACGGTCAAGTATGGGAGTGGAGCTATGGGCTCTTCTGTTCCTAAATCGGGAACGGGCTCAGCAGGTGGGATGCCTTTACCGCTTCGAACGACTGGACCCGCTACGCCTGCTCCGCCATCACCTTCACTGCGCCTGCGCATGCGACTACGGCACCCGGCACGAAAGGAAGTACACTTCCCTCTGACTTGAGTCCCGACGTCGCCTCCGGATCTGCTACGGCTGAACCGCCAACACGGAGAGAATCAAGCGCAGACTCGCAATTAGAAGCTACAGTCCGACGCGCCCGAGCAGCCTCGGTCGCAGCTAGCCAACGTCGTCCAGCATTTGCCATCTTCCAATCGTCCGAAGGGTCGCCGTCTTTCCCAACTTCGTCGTCCACTTCCTCCATGGCGCGCAAGACGAAGTCGAGCGGGGGTGGAGATTGGTACTCTTCCATTCCGGGCTTCCCGCTTCGGGATGCTGATACGAGTGCGAATGGCGGGGGAGGAGCAGGTGGGGATGATTCTCGATCGATCCGGTCGACTTCGTCTGCTTCGTTGTCGATGTTGGGTAATGGGAGCGGTAGTGTCCGTGGGCCACCTACGACATTGCGGAGACCTATGGCGGTCTTGGGCTTGAATATGGATACGGGTGCTCTAGGGCCGGCACCTCCCGGGATGGGAATGGGCACCAATGCCGGTTCTTCGACGGACGCTGTGCCTGTGCTGTCCTCTAACGCGAGTATGGACGATCTCAGTATTGCGAGTGGAGCGGTGGTGGCCGCAGCTGCTGCAGCTGCAGCTGCGCGGTACAATTACGCAGCGGTCCTTGCGCACGGAGGGAGTCCTGCTCTCTCTGCCTCCGCCAGTTTTGGTCTAGCTAGTCCTGGCATGCCGACGGTGGTATGGGCAGGAGAGGCAGTGCGACGTCGTCCTCGTTGTCGATTGTGGCTCGCCGGGTGGTACTGCTGGAGGTGGTGGTAATGGTCGACGACCGTCAATAGGCGGCCCGTCGACTGGGATTCCCTTTCCATCGTCTGTCCTTGCCGCCAGCAGTGCAGAGCCGGGAACACCATCGCCTGTTCTTTCTTCCTCCCTGGGTGGCGCGAGTCATCAGGCTGGTGGGACCCCGACGTTACCAGTGCCCATCGTACCTGTCGGGTATTCCTCGTTCAACTTGCACTCCTCCGTTGGACTGGGGTTAAACGGCAGCACGCCTACGACGACTGGTGCAGGAGCTGGCACGGGCCCGCAGACAGGCGCGGGCGGATCTGCAAGAAGTGGATTGCAGACGAGTGCGGATGCGATGTATCGCCGGATGAGGGGCGAGAGCTTGAGCAGGAAGTACTGGATGGCGGATGAGGTTGCTAAAGAGGTGAGAATGGTATTCGCATCTCAATTGCTGCGTACCGATTGAGGAACAAAGTACTGAAGATGTTTTTTCTATTTGCAGTGCCGAGAGTGTCTTAGCACATTCACGCCCTTCCGCAGAAAGCATCGTAAGCATGCCCGCACCACTAGGCTAGCTTCGCAGGGAAACGAGTGACTGACACGCCTTCATTCTTATTCCAGACTGTCGAATCTGTGGCCAGATATTCTGCGGTCGATGTGCCTCGCACATCATCTCCTTTGGCGAGAACGATTTGATCCGAGTGTGCAACTTCTGCCTCAACATGTTGGACGAGTACGAGCGCTCCGGTGCGGGCGTGCACGCTGCTTCGGGCTCGTCTGGTGCACGGGAGACTCGTGTATCCGGAGGTACCAGCGGGGTGGGCGCCTCGGGTCCGAGTGCCAACGCTGGCGCCAGCGGAGCATTAGGTCGGAGTCAGAGCAGTCGAGTTCGCGCGACTTCGGGCGTAGCTTCTGCTGAGTCACAACGTAAAGGACTCTATGCGCTGATGGGTATGAACCTCAGCACGACTAGCACCAACTCGAGTCGGGAAGACGTCGCGGCTGGTCAGCGCGCATCGTCGAGATCTCGAACGCAGAGTGCTGTGAACAGCGCAGCTGGGACGGCAGCCAGTCGAACTTCGCGCGTGTCGGCGGCTGGTGGATCGAGTTCTAGCGGTGGGAGTATCGGTGGAGGGATACTTGCGTCGCTGGGGCTGTGGGGTGGATCTTCGACTTCATCGGCAACATCTGTCGAGACTTCTCCGGTTGCGGCAGCAGCGAGACGGGGCAATTCTACGCATCGGACACATAGCTTGCTTGCGAAGGAGTCTTTCTCCTCTTCTCGGACGGGCAGCGGCGGCGGCAGCGGAAACAATGGCGGAGTGGGCCTGTCCAACTTCCTCACTTCGTCCTCTGGTGTCGGTAGCTCGTTTGCCGGTCCACCAGGTCGTGTGCGACGCGACATGATCTCGAGTCCGCTCGAGGCGCAAGTCCGAAGTCCGCAGGCAGAGTTTGCTGCGAATGCCCTGTTCAAGCGGACGTTGCCCGCCACGTTCGGTCTGGACGCGCAGGAGGCGTACTTGCTCGCACTGCATCAGCAACAGCAGCAGCAACAACAACAACAACAACAGCAACAGCAACAACAACAGCAACAGCAGCAACTTCAGGCGTCTGCCAAGGGACCTCGAGCGGCGCAGTTTGCGGGTATGCCTGGATGGCAAGGCTTCGGAGCTCCCTCCGCGCTGCACATGGCGGGATTACCTCCGGATACAAAGCTATCCGCTGCCGCGCTCGCTCAGCTCCGAGGTGCGGGTCAAACGATGAGCGCACAGGAGCGAGCCATGGCACGAGTCATGGCGGCCAATGCTTATGATGACGCCGACACAGATGCTGGCACAGAGCGCGAAGGCACAGGTGGTCCTGCGTCTGTGGGTGGCTCCCACACAAGAAGCCCGAGCCGGGACCCGAAGCAGATAGAGGAGACCGATGCGAAGAGTGACCTTCCCTCATCTGCACTTCCTGCGAATGCGGGAGTGCCCCGCTCAGAAAGTACTGGGAACAGGAAGAGCATGGCAATCGACATGGGCGGCGACGTGTCGAAAGCTCCGCGGACGGGTGACGATGCACAGGACGATGAGGCTGCGCCTTTCCGCAAGGCGCCTGTTGATGATCCCAGTGCTTTGGCTGACGCTGAAGCCGACGGGGTGGACGACGGTATTGATACCGACCCTTCTTCCTCAAATCGTGCGGATGACGGTGATGCGAAATCGATAGGAGGATACGATCGGAAGCACAAGCCGCATCTCAAGATTGCTGACGTTGAGGCTGCTCAAGCGGCCGGTCTGGACTTGAGTACTGCTATCAACCGCATCGAGCCGGGAATTGGCTTCCTCACCCCGGCGCTCGGCACACCAACTTTTGCGATCACTCCGGCTGCGGCTGTGGGCTCTACGGTGACGAGTCCACGATCGAGTATCGGGTCGAGCAAGCCTATGATGGTACAAGGAGGTGGCACCTTGGGATTGGGAGATTCGCCTAAAGAGAGCGCTGCGACAAAGGCGACTCGAGCTGTCAGTCAGGCTGCTGGTATTACGTTTCCACGCACTAGTGGAGGCGAGTCCAAAGCTCCGACGCCGCCCAGTGCTGATACGACTACAGAGGAGGACCAGTCTAACTCATCATTGGCTCCTCCCGTGGAGAATGCTACGCCCGGCATACCATTCGCGAGCCCCGAGGATATGCAGCGGGTCAGGCTGCTCTCGGACGTGGCTATGCGACAGGCTTATCAGCGGTCGCTGCTTCTCTCTCATCCATCTGGCCTTGCACACCTCGGCGCGGATCTGAGTGAGATGCTCCTCATGACAAGGGTGGACAACGGTCCGCCCACTCCAAACTTAACGATCTTGGATCCGGACGAATCGTTCCACTTCCCACGCTCGGCGCGCCGCAGCTCCATCTTCGGGATGGACACGATGGCCAATGGCAGCCGAAGCGGGCCGATGAGTCGCGCGGGTAGTCACGGTTTGCATGGGATGGGCGGACCTCTATCTGAACTGAGTATGCAGCGTCTGCACAATATGCTTGCACAAGTCCTCGAACGCGCGGGAATCAAGAAGCGTCAGCAGTGGCAAGAGGTTCTTACCAGCTTGCTTCTTCAGGCACTGGCGAACGTGCGAACCAATCCGCGGGGAGGTGGGACCAGCGACATCCGCAACTATATCAAGATCAAGAAGGTTGCTGGTGGCAAGATCTCAGACTCCAAGTATGTGAACGGGGTCATTTGCACCAAAAACGTCGCGACGAAGAGGATGGCGAAGAGTCTACCCCTGCGCAATGCGCGGGTGATGATCGTCACTTTTCCGCTGGATTACCACCGTTCCGAGAACCAGTTCGTCAGCTTGGAGCCTATGATCGCCCAGGAGGAGGAGTACACCCGCATCCTCGTCGCTCGAATAGTCGCGCTTCGACCTCAGCTGCTAGTGGTAGAGAAGGTCGTCTCGCGTTTGGCGCTGGCGATGCTGGAGCGAGAGGGCATCACCGTCATGTGGAGCATGAAGACGTCGGCTATCGAGGCTATCAGTCGATGCACACAGGCGGATATAATCTCGTCCATGGACCGCTTGGCGCTGGATCCGCGCTTGGGACGGTGCACGGTCTTTGATGTCAAGACGTACGAGCTGGCTGGTGCGCCTGAGAAGCGCAAGGCGCTGATGCATGTCGAGGGCCAATCTCGCGATGTCGCTGGTACGATCCTGATCAGGGCGGCTCGACGATGTTGCTCAAGCGCATCAAGTCGATCTTGGGTCTCATGGTCTTCATCGGCAATACCTTGCGACTAGAGGAGCATCTCATGCAGAATGAGGGTGCTACGGTGATCCCGCCCACGCCATTGGTGCGACCGGTGGCGCGGGTTGCAGCTTTCAATCCTATCAATCGGATTCTACAGGAGACTCAGCCCGATCTTGGCTTTGTCGAGGATCCGGAGAACCTGACGCTTCAAGGCATTCACACCAAGTGGGATAGCCAGGATACGGATATTACGCCGCTATCGTCGCCCGTGCTCGATGAGGACGAAGCGCTGTTGCAGCGCTGTCGTCAACTCATAAACGACTTGCTGAAGCGGTACGAGGAGACACTGCTCAGTGCGTCTCCGGCCGTCCAATTCTCTCCCCCCTTCCCCTTACTCAAGCTCAAGAAGAACGACGATCGGATCATCGAGCTCAAGAAGCACGCAGAGGAGGAAGAAACGGCGAGGATCTTGGCGGATGAGAGGAGGGATAGCTCCGTGCTGCCTACTCCAGCAGAGAGTCGCGTCATGAGCCCAAGTCTGGCGGCTGGTAGTCAGATGTTCACGACCGTGGTGATCCTGCTTTGTTGAGTCTCAGTCTGGGCTCGGACATATCTTCGTTGGCGGGCTCACTCATAGAGGCGGCCAGTGAGAGGAGCTCCATGAACGCTTCCACGACCGGTCGAAGGAACGTCCCGCTCGATCTCGTCATACAAGATCCTACGGAGGTGGCCAAGGAGCAGGAGTACCCCATTGCTCGTGAGAAGCATATCTCACAACTCAAGCTGTGGCAGCCATATCTCGAGCACGTTCCGGACAATATTTCGCCATTCTCTCATCAGAAGCTTACCTTGCTGGTGTCCACCATCTGCTCCGCTACACTTCGACCGTGCGAAGGTCCGACGCAGCACACCGTGGACTTTTACGGATATGGAGACGAGACGCTCGGCAAGTACGTCGAGCGTACTTGCATCGACCACACCAACATTTGCACCTCCAAGGGCTGTGACAGGCAGCAACTCCTGCACTACAAGACATACGTCCACGACCAGACCCGCGTGCAAGTTGTCCTGGAGCGCTTCGTCTGCCCCATCCCCGGCGAGGAGCACCGCATCCTGCTGTGGAGCTACTGCAAGATCTGCGAGGTAGCGACGCCCGTATCGCCCATGTCGGACGAAGCTTGGCACTACTCCTTTGCGAAATATCTCGAGCTGCACTTCTACGCCGACAAGACGTGGAAGACGGCCATGTGCAACCACGATTTCTACCGGGATCATGTGCGATACTACGCCTACAAGAATCTGGCCATTCGATTCCATAGTGATCCTATTGATTCAATGGAGATCGCGGTTCCGGACATTAAGTTGTACATCATGCCCTCGACACGCAGCGGTCTCAAGAACAACGAGGCGCTCAATTTGCAGCAGAAGAACACGACGTACTGGAACACAGTCGTGGCTCGTTTGCGGGCGCTTGCTTCTACGCCTTGTCCTGAGAGGGACGCGGCGACGAAGGAGAAGGGACGACAGGTCCTTGGTGAGTTGCTGAAGCGGTGCGAATCCCACAGGAGGGAGATCGAGAACTTGATCGCGCGCACGTACCGAGCAGTGAGTACCAGCATTTCGACAGACCTGCCCTTGCATGTCCTTGTCCATCTGCTCATACATGTTTTTCTTGACTTCACCAGAGCGGACCTTTCGATGTCCTGGCGCTCAATTCGGTCTGCAGAGTGCTTCAGGAGAAAGTGGTACAATGGGACGTCGAATTCTCAGAGTTCGAAAAGCTCTACCTACCCTCCGACCGCGACATCCGTCGACTGACTACTTCGCACATCAAGCGTCTCTTCGAGCAGCGTGACGATAGGGTGGCCGAGGTCTTGGGTCTGCCCTGTGCTGACGAGCTGGATGAGACTGGTTCAGAATTTACTGGTGGGCAGAGTTTGGGTTCGGTGGATCAGGGAGCCACGCCGGCTTCCATTGGCGCTAGTTCCAACGGGGGCACTGCCAACAGTGGACATATGGACAATGTCGGTTCGGATGTCAGGTTCGACTCCACACCGGTGTCGAGTGCAGCCTCGGCCCGGTCGGTACCCATTGGAATGGCCGAAATGCCTGCTGCCGATGCTGGAGCTGCTCCTGGTTCATCCGAACGTCCCTTCCGAGCCCAGGAAGACACGGATGACGGCAGGGAAGTGCTCGAGACGGACAGTCAGCCTTCCTCACCGAACGTCACCCGTACGCCTGGTCAGATGCGGACGCCGCGGCCGTCTGGAATCCCTCAAGGACGAGGATTCAACCGGAGTCGAGCGAACAGTACCGTCGACGAGAGTTCATGCACGGAAAGCGAAGCTGCTGGAGGTTCGCAAGTTACCAGTCTCATCAATCGTTTTGAGCCAGTAGCCAGGGCGGGAACAGTTACTCCTCATACGCCCTTCAAACGGCCTGCCCTTCGGCGTGGTAACACGGATGGGGCGAGTCCACAGGTCGTTAAGCCCAGAGCTGTTTTGGGAGGGGTACGGGCAAGATGTCTGAGCCTCCATCCGATGTGGACCCAATGGACACCGCCGCGTCCATCTCGAGCCGGGCGTCGTCGCCCGTCCGTCGTATCGGTGGGCCTCCCGGTCGGATGAGTCGCCTACCTTCGCGCCAGAGCGTCCTGAGTGAGACCAAACCAGGACCGAGTGGCCGACAGAGCGGGATGGCCGCCCCTCCACCTCCCACTCCTTCTGCGTCTTCGACGAAGCGGTCGATCCCGCCTCCGAACAGCTTTTCGCGGTATGCGAAGGATACGCCGACGGGTCGGAAGGCTGGCGCTGGTGCTGGTGGACCTCACAATCTTAGTAAAGCGACGAACGGGAGTGATACGGAGGGTTCCTCGGTCAGTCAGAAACGACCTAGTCACCAGATGCAGCGTGCTCCGTCGCGCGGTCGAGGAGGAGGGACCCACAGTCGGATCGGCGACCGACCTCATGCCGACCACAGTCATTCGTCACGGAACACCCCGACTCAATCGACGATTAAGATGAGCGGTGGCGGTGGTGGTGGTGCCCCTTCTCGCGCCAGTCGAGTTCCCATCCCGATACCGGGTAAAGACAGTCACCACAAGACGCGGGTCTCGACGATTGCGCGCCACTTCGATCGTCTCAGTCGCGAGGCTGAGCGGGAGAGGGAGCGCAATCGACAGATCATGGCGATCCGTGCTCGACGGGCTCAACCTGTGGGTGTGACGCAGGCTCGGGTTGCTGTTTTCAGTAGTATGCGGGATGCTGTTCGGGATGAGGATAGTGATTCTGATGAGTCTGATGATGAAGGGGAGGAAGGTGGGGAGGGGGAGAGGAGGAGGAGGGGTGGGGAGGCGAATGATGCTGAGGATGAGGCTGAGCCTGATTCTGATATGGAGCTTGTGAGGAAGAGGGGAATGATGGGTGGTCTTGGTGCAGGTGCGGGTGGTGGGACTGGGAGCGCACAACAAGGTAGTTCGGCATCCAATACGGGTCCTACGGTCTCTAGCGCCTCTACACCCACAGGAGCGGGGAGCAGCGCCGAGCAGCAGAGCAGTCTACTCTTCGGGCCTAATACCGGCGCAGGATCCAGCAGCACGCCCTCCGTCGGACATCCTTCGTCCGACTCGGGTGCTCATACCCCGGGAGTTGGGTCCGGCTCCAGCTTGGCGGAGACGGGTCGACAGACCGTGGCGTCTATCATGGAGTCGATCACTAATGCCGGTGCGTCGTTGGCTGGTGGTCATCTGGATGGTGCGGGGGGTAGTGCGATCCGGCCACCCGGGTCGGATGTGGATAGTGTCGTTTCGGATCGGAGCTCAATTTTGAAGACGTTATCGGGGTTCCTTGCTTTCCGAGCGGGCGATCATCTGCCGTTGTTGGAGTATCCTCTGTGAGTATCAAATTTCCCCTGCGGCATCTCCCATTTGGCCCTCTTCTTTCTATATCTGACATGTCCTTGGTTTTGATCAGGTCCGCCACGGAGCACCTGTTCGCAGACTCCCGCGTCATCCTACGCGAAGACGAGCCGTCTTCCATCATCGCCTTCACGCTGAGTTCGAGCAACTACCGCGAACGACTGCAGTCGACACATGCGGCGTATCAGCGCGTTTCGGAGCGGAAGGAGGCTTTCATGCCTGGTGGGGGTGGTGGTGCGGCACGACGCGGGAAGGGGAAGACGTCTACTTCCGCTGCGGAAGATTCGGGTTCGGTGATGCAACAACGGGAGAAGGCGGCTGAGAACGCCGGTTCGTCCTCGTTCAGCGTCGGAGACGGGTCTGGCTCGATTGTGCATCACTACCAGAATGAAGGGGATGATTCTGTCGCGACTGCTGTTCAGCAAGGTGCCGCTGGGGCGGTTGGGGACACCTCGGAGGCTGGAGATTCGGTGCTTGGTGCGATCGCTGGATCGCACGCTGAGACTGCGTCGATTCGGAGCGCGGCTATGACGGAGGCTGCACGGGCACGGGTACGGGTACGGGCCCGGGTACGGAAGCGAGCGGCGACGAAGCGTGGGATATGATCGACCTTTTCGAAGTGGCGAGCGAAGTCGAGGCTGCGCTGAAGAAGCCCGAGGGCACGCACTTCAAGTTCGAGTACCAATCCGGCTCGACGAAGTTCTTCTGCAAGATTTTCTTCGCGGAGCAGTTTGATGCGCTCCGACGGTGCTGTGGGTGTTCGGAGTCGTTCGTCGAATCGTTGGCGCGGTGCGTGAAGTGGGATTCTTCGGGCGGGAAGTCGGGTTCGGCGTTCTTGAAGACCAAGGATGATCGGTTGGTGGTCAAGCAGCTCAGTCGGGCTGAGATGGACGGCTTCAGCAAGTTTGCGCCTAGTTACTTTGAGTATCTGGCCAGTTGTCTGTTCAAGGATCGGCCGACGACGTTGGCGAAGGTGTTTGGTGTTTTAGGATTGGCTATCGGAATCCGCAGACGGGGAAGAGTCTGAAGATGGACTGTATGGTTATGGAGAATTTGTTCTATGGGCGGGAGATTTCCAAGGTGAGTTTTCGTAACCATCTTTTCGAATTGGATGGACTGACTGACTGATATCACCTATCGATCCACACCCAGATCTTCGACCTCAAGGGCAGTATGCGCAATCGGCATATCCAGGAGACCGGCCGAGCGAACGAGGTGCTGCTGGATGAGAATCTGGTGGAGCTGGCGTACCAATCGCCTTTGTTCGTGCGTGATCACTCGAAGAGACTGCTCAGGGCGGCGCTTTGGAATGATAGTATGTTCCTGGCGGATATGAATGGTGAGTTTTGTCCTTAGCTTGCTTCTCTGTGTGAATGTGTCGGTTGACGTTTTTTCTCTCTCTGGGATTCTAGTCATGGACTACTCGCTCGTTGTTGGCGTGGACAAGACGAGTCTTGAGCTTGTGGTTGGCATCATTGGTACGTGTCACCCTATCCTGCCCAGAAGGTATCAGCCGAGAGAAACTGACGTGTTTTGCTACATCGTCCAGACTTCCTCCGTCCGTACACATGGGACAAACGCGTGGAGAGCTTTGTGAAGGACACGGGTCTTTTGGGTGGTGGTGCTGGCAAGGAGCCTGTGAGTTGGGCCCGTAAAGTCCAAATGAGCTTGTAGCTTTTCGAAGTCATGGTCCTGACTCCTCTCTTGCCCCTTTTTCTTCATACAGACGATCATCACGCCGAAGATGTATCGAGGGAGGTTCTTGGCGTTCTTGGATAAGTCTTTCTTGATGGTGAGTGCTTTTCACGCCCCTACACAATGGAATTGGTACCATGATGGACTGAACATTCTGTTCTTTCAATCGTCCTCCTCGAAACAGTCTCCGGACCCGTGGCTGGCTGATCCTGCGCCGCCGCTGTAGATAGAGGGCCCAGCCCCTGCTCATTTTACGTTTTCCTCTCCCTCTTTACCCATTCATGATTCCCCCCTTTTGCTACGTTGCACTTTTTTAACCCACATCTACATATCTCCCACCCCTAATCCAACTCTTCGCCACTCCATCTGTGTCACAGTCTTTGCTCTACTACATACTGAATGAAAAGAAAAGGCATGAATTGTGGATAAGATAGATGACAAGTCTAAATGAGTGCGATGGATGGATGAACAGTCTATGATGATGCAGATGCAGATGCAGTAGTAGTGCCAGAGGCAGCGTCCCGGGCGGCGATCTTCTCCCACCCGGCCCAGTCTGACCATTCCTGTGCCCAACAGGGTACAGCCTGTGTTCCCTTCCAAAGAGGGTAGGAGCGCCTGCACCGGGCCTTTCCGAGTTCTCCCTTGCGACACGATTGACTTCCTCCTCGTCTTCTTCGTCCTGGTTGTAGGCAGGGATGGGCTGTCGACGGCGGAGGTACCAGAGGAGAGGGGGGGAAGGTTGGAGGGAGAGGAGGTAGGCGCGTGTGTAGGTGTAGTTGAGTCCTACTTGTGCTGTGCCGTGGGAGTCGTCTGAGAGACAGATCCTTCCTCCGAGTGAGAGGATGAGCTTTTGAATGGAATTGGAGGTTCAGTATTTATGATCAGGTAAGGGGGAGAAGGAGGATGGAACTGACCTCAAGAATTTCGGGACCTGGGTAAGCAGTTTTCCAACCTTTCCTGAAACTGGCACTGTTGATCTCGAACAGAGCTCCGTACGAGGCAGCAAACCGAACATTCCTCTCGACTTTAGCCCACACTTGTTCGAGCTCCTTTGAAGACTGAGCAGAGGCAGGCTTCATGGCCGTCTGAGGGGCGTAGAGTCTGCAGAGGTCGAAGTGACCGATGACCTCTGGACGGAGACGTTGGAGGAGATGAAGCTGAGCATCGAGGTAGTCTGCCATGAGGGCGAGATGCTGATTTTCGGTGGTGGAAGATTGGGGGGCGTAGTGCTGGAGAGCTTTGTTGAAGGTTTCCTTGTCGAAGTCGATGGGGATGGAGTGGACGTGGTGTACGCTCCCGACGATGTAGTCTACCACTCCTACTCCGATTCTCGAGGGGATTTTGGATTCGTCTTGGGAGACGGAGGGGGAGAGGGTATTATTGAGGAGGTTGATGAAGAAGTCGAGATGGTTGCCCTCAGGCCCGTCAGTCGATTCCGTTTCGCATCCTACGAGAACGTCCATGGAGGAGCCTTGGGAAGAGCGTGGAGCATTGTCGTACTGAGCCTGGAGCTTCCTAGCATGAATAAGATAAGACTTGAACCTATCTACGAGGGAGTCCTTGTTGAGTTTGAGTTGACGTTCTTCAGGGTAGAGTTCTGAGTCGAGTGCGCGGGGTACATGTTCTGAGAGGGCGTAGGTTGTGAATCCGAGGGAGTGTGCGTGTGTGAGGATGTCTGTGAGAGAGTCCTTGGCGTGTGAGCAGTATTCTCCTGAGTGGGAGTGGTGCGAGTGTGGCATTGTCACTGCTACTAAGTTACAAAGGATGAGGAAGGATGAGGGTGTGAAGGAAGGAAGGAGGTGGGTGGGAAGAAGAAGGGTGAGTCAGTGCGTTGGACTAAAGGGAGGGAGTCACGTGAGAAAGAAGCGGATAAACTGATTAGATTGTGGGAGTGAGTTTATCCGATGACCATTCTCTTTCCACGCACATCATCCACCACCTCGCTACACTCATATAGAAGCAAGGTGAGATAGATGTGCATATATCGTCTCGCATGTCGCCGTGATATTATTTACGATGTCGATGGCAGTGGTTTCATTATTATTTCTATCTGTGCGACTGGAGGCTGGAACTCAGTTTTTTCTCACAAGCGAAAGTATGTAAGGACGTTCTCATATGGAGGACAGATGAAATAAGCAAGGTATGTAGATTCCAATCTGCACCATCTCGACCAGTTCAGTGCTGTATAAGTATCTCTGTACATCTCCCTCTCTCTCTCTCTTCCACCACACAGCAACAGCATTCCCCACCATGCCTCCCAAAGGAACGCGCAAAGCAGCATCGCATTCTACAGACTTCGACCCATGTAACACCCCCTCAGCATCCTCAGTCGCCTACGGACTCAACCAGTCCCTCGGCAGAGGACCACAGGGACGACCACCACCAGGCGCAGTAGAACCAGACACAGCCAGCAGCATCCTCGCTGCCCTCGGTGGTGGTTCATCTGCTGCGGCTGCTGGACTCGCTGCATCCACCCCTGGTCAGGGTGGGGACTCCGATGAGGATGAGGACGACGACGAGGAGGGTGAAGGTGCTACGCCGGCTGCGGGAAAGGGCAAGGCCAAGGCAAGTAGCAGCAGCAAGAAGGGCAAGAATGAAGCATCGTGAGTATCCTTCCTCGCCTATACATATATACACAACCAAATGCTCACTATATGCATCACACACCCAAATCCAGCTCCGCCGCCGCACGCAAAGCAGCCAACCGACTCGCCCAACGCGAATTCAGACAACGAAAACAACAATACATCCGAGCCCTCGAAACACGCGTAGACATCCTCTCCTCCGACCACGACACCCAGATCGACCGAATGCGCTGGGCTGTACGCCAACTGCTAGCAGAGAACAACCAACTGCGCTCTATCGTCTCCTCCCTCGCTTCGTTCATTGGGAATCCCTCGATTGGTGGCGTGTTGGCCAATTCAGGGGTGGGCAGGCAGCAGTTGCATGATTTTATCAGTCAGAGGAGCGAGCAGGTCCTTGTGGACAGCTTTAATGCGTTGCCGATTGTTGGAGGAGGGTCCAAGGTCATCGCCGAAATACGGAAGGAGACCAATATCCCACCCGAGGGTCTACCGGAGAGTGCACCCAGATTTGCAGGGAAGGAACAGGTGTTGATGGCTATGGAGGAAGGAGACACCCCTTCGTCCTCCTCCGGCGTCAATACTGCAGCTTCGAAGAAGAGGAAGGCGTCTACTTCGGAAGGGAACGCCCCTGGTCCTTCTTCGGGGGACGTAGACCCCAACAAGCGGAGCAGGGTCATCGACAACAACACCAATCAGTCGATGGGTTACCATTCGTCATCAGCCCTGCCCGTGTTCGGACTCAGTAACGGCAGGAACCAGATGGGCGTCTCCTTCCGGAATCTCGACAATAATCTTAATCACTCCCATCTCACATCGGGGCCAGCAGCAGCAGGAGGGCAGCAACCATCGTCGTCCTCACCTCAGACGAACTCCGGGTTGAATTCGCCCGACGGGCCTGTTCTTCCGTCAAATGCCAATGGAGGTGGGGGGCTCTCGTCATCGACGGCGGGACTGAATGCGGCGATGGATTTCGGAAATATGGGGATGGACCTTATGGGGATGGGCGTCTTGGATGGGCCAACCGCTCCTTCGTCCACGAATGTGACGACGACGACGATCCAACAGCAGGATCGAGGAGGGGGTGGACCAGCGAACAGTGGGCCATACGCTACTTCGACTGAGATGTTCCTCTCGGGCATCTTGGGTGGGGGTAGTAGTGATCCTTCAGCATCAGCAGGGGGAGGGGGGAATCTCAGGAATCCTGCTTCGTCCTTCCTTGCTGCGCCGCCGCCCGGTGGTGGGGGTGGGACACCTTCGGGTGCGGTGTCTGTGAACGCTATGAATGATTTCTTTTCGATGTATGGGGTGGGCATGGGGAATGGGACTGGTCTGACGCCGTTCTTCCCTCCTTCGCCTGTGGCTGTGTCGGGTCAGCTGGGTTCGGGTAACGGTAATGGTGGGGGTGGAGGAGTGTCTGGTGGGGAGACTCAGCTTGGTCAGAGTCAGGGACAGGGTCAGGGGCAGGGGCAGAGTCAGGGGCAGGGACAGGGACAGGGGCAGGGGCAGGGTGGGATGATGATGATGGGGGATTCGCCTTGGGCGATCCCTCCGCACCCGGACACGTACGCGCGCCGACCGGGGTCCTCTCATCAGCAGCAGCAGCAGCAGCAGCAACAGCAACATCAATCACAGCAACAACAGCAACAACAGCAACAGCAACAACAGCAACAGCAACAGCAACATCAACATCAACATCAGCAACAACACTCGCAACAGCAACATCAACATCAACATCAACAACATCAACCACAGCAACACCAACAACAACAGCACCGGACCAACAGCGGCAGTACTGTATCTCCCGTGAACGGGTCGAATCCAGTTACACCTGCGTCTGTGCAGCAATCGGGAAGTCAGAAGGGCGATCTGATGCTGATCTCCGACCGACGGCCAGGTTCCTCAGCAGGCATGACATCAGCGGGCGGTAGCGCTCATCCTCCTACTGCCTCCGCTCCCCGAGGAACGACAGCCTCACCGACGTCGGCAGTGAGCTCGAATGCGGAACTGGTCGCCGCGAACAAGCGTCGGTTCTCGCTCCTCATCGGTCGATTGAATCGGCATCGTGCTCGAAAGGGACGGACTGATTTCCTACCTTCGCCTTCTATTTTGAGTATTCAGGATCCGGATGTGCAGCGGGAGATGGCGCAGGAGCGGGAGAGGGAGATGAAGAAGAGTGAGAGGAGTCGGGGGAGGGGGCGGGGTCATTCTGGTGGTGGAGGTGAAGACGGAGGAGGAGGAGGAGGGGGAGGGTCGTCGTCGTCGTCATCGTCGTCGTCGGAAGATACGGAGGAGGATGATATTCCTGAGAGTCTTCCATTGGAGGGGAAGGGGTTGAGCGAGTCCGAGATCTGATTTTACAGATGGATTACCACATGCAGAATTTTGCTCGGAATACGGCGTATCAGTTACCTCCTTTGCTAGCTGCGACGCCGTATCAGCAGTCGGTTCCGCATGATCCGTTCTTGGATCAGCTGCCGATTGCTTCGTTGAGGGAGGCTATGATTCGGTATGAGGGTTGGTTGGAGGTTGATGATGCTGTGTTTTGGTTCTTGGAGGCGGTTAGGTTGCATCCTGGGGTGAGTGCTCTTCTTTCTTTGCTTTATGTCTTCACTTGATGGCTGACTTTATCTTCTCCATTGCTCCAGGATGCTATGCACGAATCTACGTGGGAGGTGGATGCGCCGTTCTTCATGCGATACCCGTACGTCCTACCCTCACCTTACATCGAGCATGGACTGAGCTGACCCACGAACTTTGCTATGTCACAGGTTCCTGGCGGACGAGCGACTGATGGAGCGGACGAACCGATACCGGCAGGAGCGTGGACAGGCTGTGGTGCCGATGGAGGAGATTGAGCGGCGGTTGAAGAAGTGGGAGGAGAAGATGCGGAGGAAGGGGAGTAAAGGGGGTAAGGGGAGGGAGAAGGTTGTTGGGGGGATGAAGTAGGGCGATGATTGGAGGGTGGAGGGAACATACTTACTTACTAGACTACTTAATAATTTGCTTAACTTACTGCTGCTTTCGATGCTATGGACGATGCTATTAATACGATGATACCTTGGATGGATGCTGTGTATGTCGGCGATTGAGAGAATGTCGGTGATTGGTGTATATCGTCACAGTGCGTACCTTCAAACTCGCGCTGATCCTCGTTGTTGATGATGAGGAGGACGACGATCATCTTCATCCCTAAGGAAGTCAAGAAGGCAGTGGTAAAGACATCTTCCAACCCATTCCAAGAAGTGAAGATGACTGAACAAGGCGAAGGAGGATCACTCCAACGACGACGATCATCCTCAGCAACAGCAACAGGAGGAGGAGGAGGAGGAGGAGGAGGAGGAGGAATGTCATACTCAAGTCCCAAACTACAGGCAGCAAGAGAACGTCTCGCAAATCCAACTGACCTACAACTCGACTCTTCCACTGGACCACGACGATCCTCACTCCGACACTCCCATCTTCAACAGCACTCCTCATCAAACATACACCCACTCGACAGACATCGCGTACTCACCATCCCTGTCTGGGCACGCAACGAACCTCCCTCGCCATTCACATCGCCCACTGTCGCACCCATCAACACCCACCACAACTTGCCCTCTCTCACGGACTTAGCTCCACTCGAACCAGCCTTGCTCGAGGAGGAAGACGATCAGCAGCAGCAACAGCCACGACGCACTCAGCAACAGCAGCAGCAACCTCCTCCCTCTTCTTCCAAAGCGAATCTTCAACGCTTCTCAACTCGCTCCTCAGCCTCAGCCTCGTCCTCTCACAAACCACACCGCAACACAACGACGAAACGATGGCTCTTCTCCCGAAAACGTATTTCCATACCCCAACACGCCGCCTCATCCTCTACCGCATCCGTGAACCTCCGTCCACCTTCTCATCACCAACAACAATCATCCTCACACACCCACAGCAGAAGACCAGATTCCGACAGCGAGGACGAGGATGACCCAGATGCCGAGGGTCCGGAGCGATTTTGGAGTTTCACTCTGCCGCCGCGATATCGGAATAAGATTAAGGATTTGAATACGTTCCGGATGAGCTCCTTTAAGGCGGCTGCTACCGGTCGGGCTGCGCATCAGGCAGGAGGGGAGGGGGAAGAGGAGGATGAATATGAGGATGTTGAGGAGGAGCAGGATCAAGAGGGTGGTACGGGGACAGTGGTAGAAGGCAAAACAGCGACAGACCGATCCAAGAGCGAACCAACTGCCAACCAATCTTCCTCCACCACACCAACCAACCCACGCAAGACTCCCAAGAGGAACAACACCGATCTCTCCATCTCCGTCCTGTCCTCTTCCTCCGCCAAGACTACCACGAACGTAACGGCGACAAGACCGGTCCTCTCCCCCGCCAGCACGTCGAAGAGGAGTAGTTATATCCAGGGCGGGGCTACGTCTGCAGGAGCAGGGAAAGGGAAGAAATCGTCGCAGAACGAAAGGGAGAAGAAGGGCAAGAAGAAGAGTAAAGACTCGACTGGGACAGATCATCACCACCACCATCATCACCACCACCATCGCCCACATCTACACAGATCACGAACATCCTCCGCCGCCTCGTCCGCCAACAACAGCTCAGCCGGATCATCCGGTTCGAACAACAAGAGCGACGAAGGAGGAGGAGGAGAAGATCAGGACGACGAGTACGTACGTGCCCGACGAGCGAGTGGGGATGGGACTGGTGGAGTTGGGTTGCCGAGGGGTGCAGCTGCTGCTGAGCTTGATCAGAGTCCGTTGATGAGTTGGATGAGGAGGAAGGATAGTTCGAGGGGGCCTGGTGGAGCTGGTGGTAGTAGGGCCTCGACGTCGCCTACCTCGCCCCGGTCGCCTGGTCCGTTGGGCGGGTTCATGTTCGTGCCTCCGACCCAACAGACGAGTGGAGGGGGTAAGAAGGGAAGTCAGGGTAGTGCGGGTGCAGGTGGTGGGAATGGCGCTGCTGGTGCGGAAGATTTCGGATTGCCGAGAGTGGCTGAGCCTGAGCGGGCGCATTATGCTGAGCCTAAGCAGAAGCAGCACGAGCTTCGACTCCGCGGTAATGGGAATGGGAATGGCAATGGCAATGGAAGGCAGTGGACCCAGGAGGAGGACGAGGAAGGAGGCGGAGGAGGGGAGGAGCAAGGTGCGATCAAGGCTATGGCTACTGCTAATGGGAAGTGGGACGAAGGTATCACCTCCGCCATGTCCAAAGGTGGTTTAGGGGGAGGAGGAGCGGGTATGGGTATGGGCTCCGAGTTCTCGCGTCATCAGCCCCGGACGCCCGGGTGGTCTACGCCCTGGAGACCTACGACGCCTACCTCGAGCTATCCCTTTGGTGGCTTTGGGAGCCTCTGGGGTGGCGGAGGTGGCGGTGGGCGGGGTTCGCATGACGACCATGGTGGCTTAGACCTCGAAAAACTCGGCGGTTTACTCGGTCGACATTCGGGTACGGCCGGGGGTCGACTCCATGGTGGTCCTATGGATCGTAAAGGGGACAAACAGGCGCGTGAACGGAGTTATATGGCTCGATTCAGGCAGTTCTTGCTCCTCAACCCTTTCGCGCCGTTCGCGTTCCGGATGATCAATATGAGTTTCACGACGGCTACGCTTGCTGTTGCGATTCGGATCCATGAGACGCTTCGGTCCATCGGGGACAGTTCGCTCGTGGGTTCCTCGCCTATTTTGGGCATCATCTTCGCCCCGCTCACCCTGGCGCACGTCTTCACCCAGATCTACATGGAGTACTTTGGCAAACCGATCGGCCTCTGGAGTGTCCGATCGAAGTTATTCTACACGCTGATCGAGCTCGTCTTTGTCTGTTTCTGGTCGGCCGAGCTCTCGTTGGCCTTTGACAATCTGACGACGAGTCCGTTGGAGTGCTGTTGTGGGGCCTCGAAGTTGTTCAGGGCGGAGGAGGCTGCTGAGGCTATCAATCAGAATCCGGAGAGGGTGGGGTATGTGTGTCGGTTGCAGTCCACGTTGGCTGGGCTGTCGTTTGTCAGCTTGTTGGCGGTGAGTTTTTGTTCTTCCCCTTTCTCTCCCTCCTTTCGTTTTCTTGGACTGATAGCTTTTTCTTTTTTCCTTTCGGACAGTATCTCATCGTCCTGTCCGTCAGCCTCTTCCGAATCTTCGAACGCCTCAGCCGCTCGCAACACTGAGCTTCTTTGCCCCCTCCGCGCTTTCTCGCCCCTCTCAACTCCGACTGCGTTGCCCCTCCCTCAAAAAATTGCAGGCTTTCTGCCCGGGCCCCCCGTCCCCATAAACATACATACGAGCAAAGGGGGACGCCGCCTACAGTCCCGGATTTTCCCTGCAGCACACATATTTCGACCCCGTCTCATACCCTCGAACGATATCTCGTATAAGATCAGCAAGAGTGGCCACCCCTTCCCCCCTTCAACTCGAGACGGCGGAAGGGGGAGGCTCGCTCGCTCCCTATTTTTCTCCTACTCTCTCTCTCAGGTTCAAGCTTTCCAGGTCCTACTGCCTCCTTTGTACATCGCACATGCAGCAGCAGTAGTAGCATGACTATATCCTCGCTTCTTCGCTCTGATATATCTCGTAGCTCTCTCTTAACACACACAATCGTTTACATCCTTATACTATCGCTCATCCAGTTCAGATTTGAGATTCTTGTTGGATCTGAGTTTGCATTGGTAGACAACATGGAGTGGGGCTTGGGGAAGGAAGAACCGGGAAACGACTTGGAGGGGAGTAAGTGCTAAGGGAGAAGAGGGGGGGAAGTCGAATCGAATCGATCAAAGGTGGAAGAGAACGAACCAGTTGGAGTGCCCCTCTGTTGTGTCTAAAAGTAAACGGAAGCCGAAAATCAAGGGGACCAAGGGAGAAGTCGAGGGGGATAGGTATGCAAGTGCTAGTAGTGTTCGCCTAGAAAGCGGAAAGACTGGGGAATGAGAGGGAAGGGATAAGGGGAAGGGGGGGCGAGAAAAAATGAGGAAAATCAGAGACGGGGCAGCCGTACCCTCTACTGCTGCACCGCTCGTCGCAACCCGCTTTCACGAATGCCTGAACGCGCAAGAAGCCCCAAAACTGCACGTCCCCGCCATCCACAATCTACACCGCTTCCTCTCCTCGACCGGCGCAAAGCGCGGTCCATGATGATGTTGTTGTTGCTGATGCTGATGCTGCGATTGGTGGAGCTGTATCTTCTGAGGCGGCAGCGGACCACCCGCAGGGCCGTACCGTACCTCCCGCTCGGGGACCCACCCGCGCTGATCGCGTTCACGTTCGCGCTCGTCGTAGTAGGGTCCAGTAGGGGCGTACCGATGATCGGGTGGTGGGCCCCCGCCATTATTACTGTGGAACTGTCCGTACTCCCCTCCTCCTCCTCCCGGACCACCGTGGCCGTAAGGCCCATGAGGCTGAGGGTTGAATCCTGAAGATCCGTACGGAGGTCCCCCACCGTGAGCTTGTTGTTGTTGACCTTGAGGACCATGTGAGTCGTGAGGAACCCAACCCGGTCCGGACGACGACGAAGACGAAGCAGCAGCAGGAGGAGGTCCAGATGGCCCCACAGAGGCCGACGCAGGCACCGAAGCCGAAGCCGGAGGACCCGAAGCGGACAGTAAGGACTGCAAACTTCCAAAGTCGATCCCGAGCTGTTCCAACGACGCAGGACCGCCGGGCCCCGCACCCGCACCCGCACCCACAGCAGACACTCCTCCACCTCGTCCATCGCCCTGCAACGCAGCCGCAGCAGCAGCAAAAGCAGCCACGCTGCCATCAAAGTCGAACGGCTCGAGCTCTCCACCGATGTTCATCTCCGCCTCGATGGGTAGTGAAGCAGCATTGGCGTCCTTCTCCCCACCGGTGGTTGTGCCAGTGGAGGCGGGCCCGTCGGTCGATGGCAGATCGATGTTGGGTAAATCGGGCGACAGAGGCGATCCCTCTTTCGCACGGACGACTGGGTCAGCCTCAGGACTCGCTCCATCGACTTCCTTCCCGTCGACATCCATCCTGTCCGAGTCAGCCTTCTCCTTCTCCTTGTTCTTGCCAGCATCGTCCCCTTGATTGGTAACGTCGGACAGAGATGATGGCTGGTTGAACCATTTACTCTGCGACCCAGGCTGGGGAACGAGGTCCGGCAGTGGCGCAATTATGAGAGCTGTGCAAGGTGGGGAAAAGGAAAACATGGTCAGCCGGTCCCAATCGAAGCCATCTGCGGAAGAAATGAGAATCAGACACTCACGGATGGGCGTGTACCAATCAATCTCCTCCGTCATCGCCTTCTGCGACCTGAACATATTAGCTTCCTGCTGCATCAACCCGCCCGCACCAGACTCAACAATCTTGTCGTGCTATGATCCCATCCGAAAAGAGAAAATGTAGTCAGCTCACTGATCTTCAAGAAAATGCCAAAAGGAGAAAAGAGAACTCACCAAAGCCTCGTCCGTATCAATCCACCTCTCCACAACTCTCACAGCAACAAGCACATCATCGCCCTTCCATCGAACCCTCTTCTTCTCCTTGCCCGCAGGCGCACCCCTCCCCCCAATCCACGCTTAACACCAGCACCACCAGCTCCATTCCCCTTCTTCGGCCCACGCTCGTCCGAGAGGAGGTCCATGATCAGACTGTTCCCGCCCGAAGCAGCCACTTTGGAAGAGCCAGAGGCAGCAGCAGCAGCAGCCGTCTTAGGAACCGAAGGCAACGCGCCCTTCTTCGCCGCCGCCGCCGCTGAGCTCGCAAGGGGAACCTTAGGCTTGCTCGTCGAGTTACCGAAAAAGTCCAGCCCACCACTGCTAGGCTTGTTCGTCGCCGGCGTGACAATCTTCTTCGTCGTCGAGGCAGAGATGATCGTCTTCTTGGCCCCACCAGCAACGCCGCCAGTCTTGGCGCCAAGGGAGGACACGACCTTCCCAGGCAGGGCCGGCTTGGAGACGGAAACGACCGTCGAAGCAGGCTTGGGCTTGTTGTTGCTGTCCAAGACTTTGACCTTGACCGCAGTCTTGCTCGCTGTCGAAGGCGAAGATGACGAAGCAGCAGCAGCCTTCTTCGCCCGCACGTCCGCCAAAAGCTTCTTCAACATCTCCTTCTCCCCCGGATAGTCGATCTTCTTCTTCTTCTTCACCACAGGCGCAGCAGACGCCGACGCACCCGATCCCGAAGCCTCCGTCTTCGCCGCGCCGGACGAAGGCCCCTCACCAGGCGTAGTGACCCCTTCTCCAACGAAGGCGAAGGCAGAGGCGTGGACCCGGAAGCAGGAACCCGATCCCTCGTCGAGATCCCATTAATAGGCTTCGGCTTCTTGTGGTTCGCAATCGTAGCAGCCAACGTCCGATCATCATCGCTATCCGACTCAGAATCGCGCAAGACCTGCTTCGCTCGCTTGCGATCCGGTGCCGATTCCGTGGAGGTGTCCCCGCCGCGAGCAACGTCGTCCACTGCTCCGTCCGACTTCCGCTTCACGCCCGCAGGAGATGCCGCCGCAGCTGCCGCATCAGCAGCAGCCTTGGCGTTGGCCGCCGCTAGATTGACCTTATAAATCCACGTTTTCGATACTTCTTTGGCACCCTCCATCAACTCCGCCCTCGTATTAGCACTAATCAACTTCCTCATCCCCTCACCAGCGCATCATTCGGCTGCAGATCCTCCGCGCCCACAGGCAACTCCTTCAACAGCTCCAGGAATTCACCAGAGTGCTCCCAGTACTGCCGATACTCCCATTCCCTGCCCGGTCCGGCGTCGCGTGGGGGGACGAGAGCCCGGATCCAGGTGTAGAGTACACCTTCTTTGCCGCGGGGCTCGTCCAGCCAGGCGCGCCAGAACGCGTCGTTCCCTATCGACCGGAGCTTGCGCACGATGTCCCGCCGTTGGATAGCAGACGTAGGTCGGACCTCGATCAGTTTCTCCGGGCTGGATGTGGTCGGGGTAGCAGGTGGACTGCCGTCGGTCGGTTGGGGAATGTCGCACAGGGACGAGATGGCGATCTCGGAGGCTGGTTTGGGATGACGCCGGCAGAAATCAGGCGTGAGGTGGAAGAGCTGGACGAATGCTTGCGCGCTGGAAGGGTCGAACAGGGGAGCAGTAGCAAGATTCTGCAATTGCGCTTGAGCTTCTCCTTGCGCCTGCGGCTGCTGTGGTACGAACTGGTTTAGCGAGGATTGGTGGCCCCCGGAAGCGGGCACCATCAATGCCGGAATTCTCGACTCGTTCGAGTTGACGAGATGCCCGCCGTTTCGCTGGTAGTACTCGAGCGCGTTTGCGAATGCCGGCTGGGACGACGGCCCCGGCTGAGAGCCAGTGGTGTTGTTGCTGCTGCTGTTGATAGGGAAGCCCGCGTAGCTATTGTACTGTTGCTGCTGCCGCTGTTGTTGTTGCTGCTGTTGCTGGATTTGGTGCAGAGGTCCTTGCTGGTGCTGACCATAGCTGGCATTCATCATGTCCGCAGCAAAGGAAGCAGGTGTGACATAGGAAATAGCGTCCTGCAGGAGCAACATAAAAAAGTGAAGAGGGAAGAATGTCAGCAAATGCCACGAAAGATGAGGGAGACACCCCGCTTTGATCACTCACCGTCATGCCGGGCCGAGGAGAGATAATGACATCGACGACCTGTTCACCGACGGGCTGCCGCCCGATATGGGCGAAGTTTTGAGGGTCGAGGCTGCCGTTGGAGCTAGGTGAGGAGGTTGACTCGTTGCCTGGCATAGGCTGCAGCGGGGTTGGTAGATTCGGATTGGAGTACTGTGCATATTGCTGATGCTGCTGGTGTTGCTGATGGAACTGTTGCGGCTGCTGGTATTGTTGGTGTTGCTGATGAGGCCGTTGATGCTGCTGCTGCTGCTGCATTTGGCGCGGTTGCTGTTGCTGCTGCTGCTGCTGGAACGACGAATTGGCAGAGATGAAGTCCTGCATCTCAGGTTCGTCCGTGAGATCGATGGGCGCGTTCTGCGTTCCCAGTCCGGCCATCATGTCAAACATGTTTGGCTGCCTTGCCCCGCCTTGCGCATGCTGTTGGCCTTGCGGTTGCTGCTGCTGCTGTTGATGATGAGATTGCTGCTGTTGGTGGTGATGCTGCTGCTGCTGCTGGTGGAGCTGGAGCTGGTGCTGCTGCTGCCGAAGCTGAGCAAAATGCTGATGCAGCTGCTGTTGCTGCTGTAGCTGCTGTTGGGCCTGAGGTTGCGCTTGTGATGAGCCGCTGCCGTGGAGATGGGGCAAAGGCGAGTGCTCTGGCGAGTTAGGTTGTGAACTGGGCACATAGCTTCCCGTATGGTTGACCTGTCCCGCAGCTTGAGATGTTGATGGGAGTCCACCGCCGCCGCCGCCCGCGAATCCATTAGAAGTGGATGGTGTGTAGGTGTTGAGGAAAGCAGTTGCAGCAGCAGCAGCAGCGGCTGAGGCAGCTTTGGTAGTTGGACCGTTGTTGTTGTTGTTGTTGCTGCTGGTCGGGCGGTTCGCGGCGAAGAAGGCTGTTGCTCCATGTGGTACGGGAAGGGGAGCTGCTGTTGGAGAGGTGGAAGCTGATGATGATGATGATGAGATGGTGTATGGACTGTTTGCGCTGTTGGGTTGATATCCGCCGTAGAATGCATGTTGTTGGCTGATGATGTTTGCTGGCAGAGGTGGATGAGGATGATGATGGGCGAGGTAAGACTGCTGCGCGTGTTGTTGCTGATGCTGTTGCTGCTGCTGCTGTTGTTGTTGCTGCTGTTGTTGTTGAGATGCTTGCTGTTGTCCCCGCATCATCTTGAGGTGACTGTCGCTTGTGTGTGTGTGTTGCTCGAGTGTTGCTTGTGCGAAGATCTTGACAATGTCGGGTCCGACAACGATGTGTGGATTTGAACGCCGATATGAGATCCTCGGCGTTTGGGTGAAGGCAAGGTCTCACTCGGCCGAAGTCTCACGAGGCTTGACCACGGGTCTCACGAGTTTGCGGATCGGATCGATCGATCGATCGGCCGCGAAGCAACAGACGGACGAGACTCCAAGATGAACAGCTTGAGACGATGAAACCACAAGCACGACCTGGAGAGACACGAAGCAGCAGAGCGGTCAGTGCCCGTCGAGAGACTCTGAAAGCCAAGTCACAGAGGTCTCGAGCAACTCACCCAGAAATCGCGCTGGCAAGTCGAGCTTGATGAGGAAGATGCCCCGAGAGAAGGGAGACAGCCTCTGCAAAAACACCCGCAAACGACGCAAGAAGAACCCGCAGTGATTGGGGCGAATGCGCGCGCGTGAGGAAGGGGAAGTGAGAGAGAGAGAGAGAAGAGCGAAGGGTGTTGATGGAAGGGCGGGAAAGGTGCGGGATGATGAGAAGTGCGACCAAGAGGGGCAGACAATTCACAGCAACTCTTTCTTATAAGTACAGCAGGGAGTGGGGGAGTACAGAAGGACGTCGCCTCTGTTTCTACACTTTCTGATGCAGACCTTGCTGCTGTTTGGCTGCTGTTTCGATGCAAGATGGTGCCGCCGTCGTTCGTCCGTCGTCGAGTCGTTCGTTCGATGTTGAAGTCGTCGTGGGTGGTCGAAAGTTTCGATGCTTGCTGTCCTCCCGCCCGAAAGGATCTCGAGAACCCGACACGGACACAAAAACACTGTCGGAGTGCTGGGGTGCTTCGAAGCGCTTCGATGATGTGAACTTTACCCAAACTTTCGGTCAGAGTCCTGCATGCACTACTGTGGGCTAGTGCTGCTCTGCTTAGTGACTGTTCGTGGGGGATTGTCGTGGGTGGCGGCCGCGGTGGTGGTGGTGGTGGTCGTGGTGTGAAGTGAAGACGGCGGTGGAAGTCATCGAGGACAAGGACAATCTGGAACACTGCTGCAGAGCCCCTCTGTCTCAATGGCCGCAGCAGCCAGACTCTGCGGCGGCCACCCACTCGAACACGGTCGCGGTCACTCGATGCCACTCGAACACGGCCGCGGTCACTCGATGCCTCTCAGAGTGTTTGGGAGCGCATCGAGCATCACCGACTGGCCGCCATCTGGCCGCCGCCATGCCACTCAGAGCGGTCTGGCACTGGCAGCAGCCATCCATCAGCGAGCGGCCGGCATTTTCGAAGCAGAGCCAAGGCAAATGGCAGCAACCTCGCAGCAAGATAGCAGCAACCTCAGAGCAAGATGGCAGCAACATCGCAGCAAAGTAGACGCAGAAATGATTAACGATTACTGAACTTCGAAGTGAGGGAAGAAGAGAGTTAATTCTGTTTTGGGGGGAAGGAAAGGAAGAGCGCATACATCGAATCCAGAATCCACTCCCCACTGCCTGGAGCGAAGAGGAACGAAAAAAAGAGTGCAAAGTAAAATAGATGCAAATCCATCGCCTGCAGAAAGAGAGCGGAGGCAAAGGGAGGGGCCGAACCTAGAGACAAGTCGGAAAAGTCCAGGAGTCCATAATGACCAGAAAAGCCGTGAAAAATCGGAGATCCATCAAGCCTTCTTGACGCCAACCGGAACAGGCACGACCGTCGTCAACGCCTTCTTCGTCGCCAGGAACACACGCTCCTTCGACATGAACAGGATCGCAGCCGTCAACACGCTCTGGAGCAGCTTGGACGAAATACCACGGTAAAGACCCGCGAAGCTGTCACGTCAAAAAAAGTCGTCAGTCCATCGCGCACACACACAGCCTGGGAGCAAAGGAAAGAAAAGACTCACCCCTCCGAGTTAACAATGTCAACCATCGCACTCCAGACATTGCCCCGCGCACCTTTACCCGTACCCCACTCTGCATCCGACTCTTGATCACAATCTGAGGGTAGGTGGTACCCGTAGCGACCAACTTGCTCAACGCGCCCAACCAGAAGAAGTCGAAGTCCGTCAACGTCGCAGACGCACCGCGATTCAGACGACCCTTGACGACCGCGTTCTTCAATTGCTCGAAGACGGTGTACTGGAGAAGGAAGATGGCTCTCAGTATTAGGATCCGCGCAACGCAGTACCCGAGAATCGACGACGGGGGGTGAGAAAACTCACCTGCAAGATCGGGTTCAGCACAAGCACAAGCGCAGGACCCAACCCACGCCACAAAGCAAGCACACCATCCTTCTTCACAATCTGGTCCAACGTAGCAAAGAACCCGAGCTTCCGTTGAGCAACAGCCTTGCTTGCTGCTGAGGAGGAGGATCCGATCCGCGCAGTTGGTGTGGCCGAGGAGGAAGTCTTGGTGGGTGGTGCGACGCGCGTCGTTTGGCGCGTGTTGATCACCCAGATCGGGTTCGAAATCACGGTCGTCATCGTACCTGTGAAAGCCCAGCTTGTCAGATACCCGGTCCTGTTGAGCAGTAAGAATGAAAAGCCAAAGAAAAAACTCACCAGCAATCCAACCGGTCATGATGCTCTCCAAAGTAGACAACGCTCCACCCTGCGCAATGGTCGCGCCTGCACTGATCGCCTTGGCAGCAGCGACGCGGCTCTCCGACTTGAGGATGAGCTCACGCGTAGCTTCGTAGAAGTAGTCTGTATAGACAAGCAGCATGATCAGCGCGCGATTCCGACCTGACTTTGCCCAGAGCTTCAGTCGAACTCACAGTAGACGCTGCATCGAGGGCAGTTCAAAAGACGGAATTGAAATGTCAGAAACTACTCTCCCCTTTACTCCCACACCAGCGCGCACGCCCAAACTCACAAGTTCGTAACTCCAATGCCAACCAATGACGAATCAATACCAGCATACAGTCCCGAAATGCCCTCCTCCTTCACAACCTTCTTGATAGCCGTCACGAAGGACTGAAGGAGCAGGGAGGTCCGTCGCGCCGAGTAAGTAAGATTTTCAGAAATCATTTAGCCCGCGCACGTTATGCAAACTGAAGGGAGGGGGCAGAGGGAGAGACTCACAGCAGAACCTTGCTTGTTAGTCTCGACTGCAGCGCGCGTGGAGACGGACAGAAGCGGGTACGTTGCCGTCATGGCTGTATGCGGCCGGAGTGTGACAAAGACAATCTTTTACATCAGCTTCTCTCTTGTCAACGTCCCGCGCAAGACCTGGAAGAGCACTCACCAATCATGCCACCGGCACCGCCAGCACAGGCGTGAATGAAGGAATCGTTGGAAGCCATCTTGATGTCTTTGAAGTGTTGGAGGTGTCTGAAGTTTGTTGAAGGAATAAGTTACGGCTGAGGAGGCAGCTACTGTCGAAGGGGCTGGAGGTCCAGGAGGGCGAGAGGTCGAGGGGGAGAGCAGAAGTCTTGCAAGGACAATGAGCCGGAAGAGCGAGTGGTGATGGTCCTCCTCTTCCAAAGCGACGACCCGGGAAAGCGGTGACTTATTCCTACCCGATCTCCGCACGATTCAGAAGCTCGCACGTGAGAAGAACACCATGCAGACCAACACCACCTTTCCGCGTTTTCAGTCGCTGCTTCACAATTGGCAGACAGAGCATGATTCTAGATTGGAGATGGTACTGCAGGAGATTCCCCATTCTCTATGGACCCCCTTCATTATTCTGCCTTCCGCTTCCCATCCTTGACACCAGCAGGCCCACGCGCCGCCCGCATCCCTCAAAGACCTCCTCAGCCCCTCCCCTCCTCTCCCAGACCTGGATATACGTCTCCCCAAGAACAGCATCTGCCGATTCACATCCTCCACAATCAGATCCTGGATCTGGAACCACTTCTCATCTCCGTCCTCCTCGTCTTCACCCTCCCCCTCCTCCTCCTCTACTGCTTTCGAAGACCCATTCACCCCATTCGTCTTCGTCTTCGCCTTGTCTTTGCCTTTCCCTTTACCCTTCGCCGCCTTCTTCGACGACACCTTCTCATCCACTTCCATCGCATCCACCTCCTTCTTCGCAGTCACAGCCTGGATCCGTTCACCATCCACCCGTGTATGCACCTGCGACCGCCAAACCGAGTTGTCACGGACTGTACCCGCCGTCGCCTCGTGCGTGACGTTGGCCACGAGATCGTACACAGCCGACTGGGGCGCAAGCGAAGGGTCGTCCACGTCTGTGTGTACAGCAAGCCCATCACTGATCAGCATTACACACCACTACCCTCGCCTCGCAAGATGTAACTCACAATCTCGCATATTCAACCCTTTACTAGGGAAATTGATAATCGTCGGATTCCGCTCATCCACGAAACTATTCTTGGTGAACCGTCGGAAGTGCAAGATCAAATACGGAGGCAGTCGCGTAATCTTGTACCGTCTTATCATACCGCGAGCTTCTTGGAAGGTGAGACCGTCGTATTTGGCGAGCACCTCCGCGATGGGGACCTGAGGTATGATATTCTCCTCGATCACGTCTTGGAATACTGGCGGTGGAGGAAGATCGATGGCAAGTAGGAAGAAGGGCGATCGGTCCGTTTTGATCTCTGCGCCACATTGGAAGAAATGTTAGCTTTGCAATGATTGTCATCAGAGAATTGCATCACTCACCTCGATCGATATTAAACTTCGCCCGTCCTTGCGCATCCTCTTGTCCACCCTCTTTTCTTCCATCATGATCCAACTTGTCGATATAATCGCCTTCCTCCTCCAAACCCGTCCTCACGAACACCTGTTGCGACTCCACCTTCACCTCGCCCTGAAAACATCTCGAAATCACACCTGGCCAAAGATCAAATCCAGAACACTCGGTCAGCTAGACCGCGTACACGAAAACATGCCAAATCCTGGGCACTGCGCACTCACTAGACTTCTTCCTCGACCCGCCCAAATCAATATGCAACCGATTCACCAACCAACTCAAAAACTCCATCGGATCGCCCTGCTCCACCGTCCTGAACTTGCCCTTGGACGCAACCCCAACCTCCTGACAGAACTCATGCGGACTCACTTGCGCCTTAAATGCCCGCCCATTCCACATCTTCCGCACCAACATCGAGAACCGTCGACTCAGTTCCGAAGGTGGAGATGTGAGTCTTGTGGAGCCTGAAGATGCGAGTTCGGGGAAGGAGGATGACGGAAGGGTGAAGGACGGTTCGGAGAGGAGGAAGTTCCGGAGTGGTTTGACGTGTGCTAGTGCTTGAATCACCACGTTCACATAGTCGTTTCCGCCGATATTGTTCAACCCAACAAACCCAGGCAGGTACGGGTGGGCATGCAGGTCCAGCGAAGGACGCAGATCGGGCGCATCGAGCGTTGCAATCTGTCGCTCTGTGAAAACCGGGTTGAGCAGATACTGAATGTCCGACAGGGACGGATCTTCGACGAGGTAGTTGTCCGGGAGGATGTACACCTTCCCGCTTTCCAGATTCATAAAGACCCGATGGCCATCGTTGATGCTGTGCAGATAGGCATGCGACTGTTTTCCCCGGCCTTGGAAGTACTTGCCGCAGACCAGACATCCATACACATTGATGTGCGAAAGCGTGACGGAGCACAGCTTCTCAAAGTCGAAATCGAGTAAGCTGCGATTGATCTGAGGGAATAGCCTCCAAGGTCAGCTCAGCCATAACTTTTGAAATACTGCCATGAACTCACAGTATCGAGGTAAAGATCCCGCGGCTTGCCCGTAACAGCCCGTAACTTCCGCGCCTTCTCTTCCTCCTCCTCAGCCAATCGAGCCCAATACTCCGCGCCTTGCAGATCCTCATCCTCCTCATCGGCAGCCTGACTCGCGGCAGGAGGCGGAGGCGGAGGGACGAAGGACGACGCAGCTGGAGGTTCGGGTGGAGGAGGCGGAGCGAGGTCTTCCTCTGGTGGTGGTGGAGGAGGCGGCGGAATGGAAGGAGCTGGAGGAGCAGCAGCCGCACTATCCTCAACATCAGCAGGCGGAGGTGGTGGTGGTGGTTGCGCGTCCTCCTCCTCAGCTGGAGCCGGCGGTTCCTCTGCAGGTGGTGGAGGCTCCTCAGCCTGTTCTTCTTCCTCAGCAGCTGCAGCCTTGCCTCTCCGTGTCCTAGCTCGCTTCGCTGGTCGGGCAGCCGCCGATGAGCTGGCCTCTGCTTCCGCTTCCTTCTCAGCCAGCGCCGGCGCGATGGCAGCCACAGCCTTAGCCGCCGCTTTCCTTCTTGGTGGCATTGGTTTTCGCTGTTTGTACTTGCTCTTGCTCTTGTGGTGGTGGTCCATTCGCAGGTTGCTGCTTGGAATCTCAGGAAGTTCGGTGGGACAGAGATGCGTCACGTGTTGAATCACGAAAAGGCCACGTCGGTGCGTTGGCCAAACATGAGTACATGATGATGAGCAAAGTCATTCATTGCAATAGAAGCATCTTCTTCACATCCTCCAGAATTTCGCCCTCCTCCTCCGAGCTCTCTTTCCCGAACACCTTCTTCAACAACTTCACACCAGCACCCATGCGTCGCCCCTCAACCTCCCTCTGCTCCACAACCTCCATCTCCGCACTCTTCTTCGCCGCCTGCTGCAACACAGGCCCAGGCAAGCCCGCAAGTCGAGCACAGTTGATACCAGACTCTTGCTCGCCGGACCCGAGGTAAGCTTGTAAAGGAACACAATCTGCGGTTCGGGTGCTTCGGTTCGTCTGCCTGTCGGGATCGCCCGCACGTCCTCGTCCTCGTCCATTGGGGGATCGTCCGCTGATGTCTGACTGTGCGCAGCCATCTCCAAGACAGCCATGTGCATATTCCGAATAGCACCCGCATACCTCGGCATACCCTCCAACTCACACAGCTGGAAATGATGCGTAATGAAAAACATCTGCGGCCGTTTCGCCTCCCCATCCTCCGCCCCAAGCACCAAGTACTCCAACACCGCAAACGCAATCGCAAGTCCATCATACGTGCTCGTCCCCGGCCCAGCTCATCAATAATCACCAGCGATCGAGGCGTAGCAGCACGCATGATATCCGCCGTCTCGACAACCTCAACCATGAACGTACTCCGCCCCTTCGCCAACATGTCGCTCGCACCCATCCGAGTCAAAATCGCATCGTGCAGTGGCATAATCGCCGAGTCGGCCGGTACGAACGACCCAATCTGCGCAAGGACAGAGACGAGCGCCGTCGCCCGCGCAATGGAAGACTTGCCGCCCATGTTCGAACCAGTCAACAGAATCGTGCTCGCTCGGTCCTCGGGTCGATCCGAATCCAGGTCGCCCAGCACTACGTCGTTCGGCACAAAGTCGGTCTCCATGAGCTGCTCGCTCATCGGATGCCGAAGTCCTTCGATCCGAGTGACGTTGTCTTCATTGAATACGGGTTTACAGTAGCCAGGCAGTTGAGCGACCTGCACCAGACTGAGCAGTGCATCAAGTGTCGCCAAGGATGCCACTATATTCCGGAGGAGCACGTAGTCCTCCTTCAGCGTTTCCAAGAAGTGCTTGAAGGCCGCATCCGCCGCAGCCTCGAGCAGCTCCACGTGCTGTTCTCGCTCCTGCAGCAGTCCTCGTACTTGCGGCGTGTGGAAACGGACCATCGATTTCGTGGCTGAGATCCGAAGCCAGTCCGCGGGAACCTTGGCCGCATCAGCCACCCGGACCTCAATGAGGAAGTCGTTTCCTGCTACGCTGATGTACTCGAGTTTGGGTCGTTTGAGCTGCTTCCGGACCTAGCAAAAGTAATAGAAGAAGACGTCAGATCCCATGGTTGACATACCACTCCCATCGCCGCGCAGCTCACCTCCTTCAAATGCTCTCTCAGCTCCGACTCCATCACCAATATGTTGTCCTTCGCATCCTGCACATCCGGGTACATATCAGGATCAGTGAAAAGATCCTTCTTGTTCCCCTTCCGTGCCTCCGCAACACTGATTGCGCTCATCGCACGCTGCACCAGATCCTTCGCACGCGGAAGAACAGCCACGCTCTCGTTGACCAGCGCCGACCGCGTCGCGACGTCCAGCGGATCCTCAACATTCGGAAACTCATGCGTGATCCGGTTCAGCGCAAGTAGGAATGTCGCCAGCTCGGTCGGTGTCAAGGTGCCATAGTTGAGCTTGGCAAGACCTCGCTCCAGGTCAGGCGAACCGTGAAGCATCGAAGCCAACTTCGCTCCGATGCTGGCTTCAGGTCTTCCGAGCTCTTCAACTGCATCAACTCGCGCTTGAAGGGCGGTCAAGTCCGTCAGAGGCCGAGCGATCCATCTGCGAAGCAACCTGTGTCCCATCATCGTCTTGCACCGATCCAACAACCAGATCAGACTGCCCTTCCGTCGACCGTCCGTCGTGTTCTGGAAGATCTCCAGGTTGTGAATCGTATTCGCGGTGAGCAGCATCGTCGTCCGATTCTCGAAGGAGGTGAAGTTCGTAGACTGGATGAAGACGGACGTAAGGCTGAAGAAGGAGGAGAGATGCTTGATGAGGTGTGCAAGAGAGATCAGGCACAGATGCGGAAGCTTGAGTATGATGGGAAGGGCCGCTGCTCCACTGTGCTTCTCTGACTGTTGCGAAGATGTGACTGGCGCGTCCGGCACCGCCTCGTCTTCGTCAGAATCGTCGATGCTGATGGCAGAACTAGTAGCCGTTCCGTTCTTTTTCCCGCCTCGACCCCCAGCGACTGCCTTGCCCTTGCCTTTATCCTTTCCATTACTCTTCGAAGACGCGGTTGGAGGCGTGGGCGGCCCGCGGGTGTAGAAGTCCTCAAGCCAGCTGACAGCCTCATTCTGGCTCATCTTCCCATCGGTGAAACGTTCGACCCGGAGTGAACTGCGTCCTGCCCTGTTCAGATTCTGACTTGCGATGTATTTGAGAAGCTTCTCTGTCTGCTTGCTGAGCGCCGCCTTGCCTTTGGTATCCGGCAAGAGTAGTTCCGCCGGATTCAGATGAGCAATGCGGGTCTCCAGCTCCTGTGTAGGCAACATTGTTCAGAGATTTGAGCTGCAAAACGCTTGAGGTAGGGCCCAGAAACTCACACTTCGCAAGTTCCCGTCAATGAATTGATCGTAGATGACATCTCCAGTCGATACCGACACGCTGACGAGCCCAATGCTCACTCGTTCATCCCGCCACTCCACCCTCCGGTCTCTCTATCAGACAAACCACACTCCTCTGCGCAGTCGGCTCCTCCAAGCCTCCCTCAACCGCAGCATCCGCATCAGCAGACGTTCCGCCCCCCGTCTCGAGGTCATCGATCCACGTCGAAGCGGTATACATCGCAGTGAGCTCGCGGTGAACGGTTGGCTCTTGTTGGCGCTGACTGCTTTGAGGGCACGTGTCTCGGTCTGACGCACGACACCGACCTTGTAGCCGGCGGCGATGAGCTTACGGATGTGGACATGGAGACGATGGACCGGTATCATTGCTGTGAGCAGGTTCTTCTCTGGGAAGCATGCCTGTGTAAAGAAAGGAAAGTGAGAAGCCTGTCTGGCTGTATCGCATAGCACTGCAATCACTCACAATGTTAAGCTCCCTGCTCGCGACCGCGCATCATCTCCGTAGAACTTGAGCTAGAAGTGACAAAGTTAAACATAGTCAGTGCAACACTCTTGACGGCTTGGGCATGTTCCCTCCTTCGTACCTTGTATCTGCACAAGCAACAATTCACTGTCAGCATGAGGTCGTCAAAAGCAGATTCAGCGGCACAGAGCTCACCCAACTTCAATGATGAGCAATACACCCGGATATTGGTCCTTCAGCTCCAGAATCTGCTTCTCCAGCGGGGTGTAGGTGATCCCATTCGTCTCGTCGCCTTTTGCTTTGCCCTTGCCCTTGCCCGCGCCAGCTTTGCTCGACCCTCCCGAACGTGATCGCTCTTGCGCCTTGGAAGCTTGCTTGCTCTTTCCACTTGAGGAGTCTCCATGCGCGAACTTGCTCAACACAGAAACGATCTCCGGCTCGTCGCTGTCGTCACCATCTCCGTCTCCACCGCCCACCTCGTCCGCGGCTCCTTTACCATCCTCAGCAGCAAAGTAGGCACTGCGACTACCGCCCGCACTCGGCCCAGCGCCTGCTGGATCCCGATTCATCGTCTGATGGCTCAAGTAGCCATAATTCCGCTCTTGTTCGAACCTAGATGATGCATACAGCAGCTTGACGAAGCGCTCATGGCGTGCCGGATCTGCAGGTTGTACGTCCTCGGGTACGGCGGCAGTCTGCTGCTCGTCGTCGTCCTTCTCGCCATTGCTGGTGCCCGTCTCGTCCGCAGGCGTAGGTCTCACGAAGCGCCAGTGATCCAAGCTCTGACTGGGCACAGCAGATGTCCGCGCTCGCTTCGCAGGGGTAGTCGATGGGGAAGGAGACGCAGGTCTGCGCTGACCGATGCTGGGTGTCCGACTGGGCTGAGAAGAGGCGCCACTGCCAGAACCACCGGACTTCTCGATGCGCTGAAAGAAGGAGGATATCGACTGCGAGCCCTTAGGCGCAGATCCCTTCGAAGGTGTCATTGCCGCACACCTCACTAGTGCTCCGCTGTGAAGGTTATGGTCGTCATTTGAGATTGAGAAGAAAGCAGGCTCGACTGGATGCGTAGAAAAAAGGCTCCGAGCATGGAGAACAACACCAGCGCGTCTTAAGGCACACGCGACGCGACGCGTCATGGTCGACCTGAACTTGAGCTGGATCTCTTTCCGTCTCAAGGTGTCCCTCTCGCCATGTAGGAACTAGCCTGAGTCGGCCACATGAGAATGTACAGCGAGGTTGCATTCCTCGCCTTCGTCTGTTCGGAAATGTCAGCAGAACGTACACGTCGATGTGCTTCGACCCAATCAATCTCGTACACGGGAACGGTGACGTCGACAACCACGAGCAGAAGAATGCGAACTCCAGGCGGGTCGAAAGAGGAAGTCGCAGGAACTATGTAATAGGGGGCAGATCGCTTAGGCATGACTGTCCGATGTCGAGTGTCGATGTGGTTGTCGAGGTCAGGTTCAGGTCGAGGGCGAGACGAGAAACGTTGCAGAGTGAGTGAGGTTTTGGCTTGTCGAGTGCTTGTCGGGTATCCACAAACCTCGTCCCCTCTCTCAGCATGTTCTGAAGCTATGAAGGACGACTTCCACTACAGATGCATTGAATGCAGAGTCTGAGCGTAACTTGCCCAGATTTGAGTAGAAGTACTGCCGAATGATGGACTTCGACAATCCCGGTTTCCAGGAGATTGCGGATGTAAGTGGTGGGACTTCGTGCGTCAATTGATCGATAGACGCTCTGATCAACATTCTTCTTCTTCACTACTGTGATTCCTTCTCTGAGCAGATGGAAATTGGGATGCGATAGAGGGGCTCAAATCGACCTGGCTGGTGGGATTTTGGGTCTTCAAGCTTGTCGACCTCGAGAATCAGATGGATCTGGCAAGACGAGGTGTGAGTGCATACATGCAGAATCTGATTCGGACTAGGAGCCCATCTGACGACCCTCCCTGGCTCACTTCTCGCTCAGGACGTATGGACGCATCTTATAGGCCGGAACGAGTGACGAAGGAGGGTTGGCACGGGAACGGTCGGCTGAGGACGACTGCATGAACAAGAGTCTCCAGAGATTGGAACCGACCTTTCGCCATGGACGCTCGTGATACTACCAAGGTAATGGGCCCGAATGAAGCCAGACGAGCGGAAAAGATCTGTGGTTCGAACGAGTGAGTCATTCCGTCGTGTTGTCTAGATAGACCGCGTTGTATGCTGACTTGCGTTCTTTCGACACAGCGGAATAGCAGGAGCGTGAGCAGGCTACCGCCGCGGATCTGGAAACGTTTCACAGACAGGACGTAGGCTATCATCTGTGCAAGCGTCGATCTCGGAATGACTCCTCGCTCTCGACGGCCGAAGACTAACTCCTGGTGACCCCGGCCCGCAATCCCAGCATTCTGATCCCAACCAATGGCTGGAACGCTCAATCGACTTCGGCTCCTACTGACCTTACCAGACGCCATTCTTCCGGCCTCGACAGACCGAACGCACCAGCTGGAGGAGCTTGGCCATTCGGAGGGCAAGAGCATGCTCAACGCTCCAGCCGCGATCTCTCCACGACGGCGATTGAACCCATCATTCTCGGCTGCGACCCCAACCTTATCAACCGTGTCTCTAGATCCCAGCCAAATCTCTCTCGCACTGCCAGGCCCCTCCGATTGAAATGTGAGATGTGATCTTTCTCCCTTCGCACTTTCTGCATTTCTGATCATGCTCTCCGTCTGCCAGCAATTGATCATCTCATGGCTAAGGCGACGTGTGATATGGTGCATGGAACTGGACTGGAAGGACTGAATGCTGAACGAGCTGTGAGGCAAAGGATGTCATGAGAGTAGATCAAGAGAGCCATGCATTCCTGTAGGCACTGGAGGTTCCTTCCTTCAGCATTACCGCCAGTCCTTTCAATGCCTTTGCCTCGCGCAGATTCCTCAAATGCGATTTCCTGCCGGCATCACTTACATACTCCCTGACTACATCTCTCAGTGCTCCAAGGTTGACGTGCTTCCCATGCTGACCGTACCTAGACCTCCTCATACACACCTCCTGGACGAGGCCGGCACTTCTCTAGATCGCATTTTTTTCTCTTCCCCCCCCCTGCTGCCATTCTCCTCTGCTTTAGCTCCGCTCTCAAGTCCCAGCCACGTCCAAGAATGCTCGCTCCGGCCGTCGATCTCCAGCATACATCCTGCCTATTCGGGCCGTATCCCGCAGCTGTGATCGTCCGCGTGACCAGACGTGGTGGTGTGCACGGGCGGTTCCGACCTGCGTGGGTGCGACCGGGTCCTGCACTCATGGGCCATGGCAACAAGGCAACAGCCCAAATTCTCCTGCACTAGACACACAGCAACAACAGCAACAGGAGCAGATTCAAGGCGCAAGAGCACAGCTGATAATCAAGACAGCCACACACTCATCCTGGCGCGCGCATCGAAGGTCTAGGTCAGCACCAGGTCAGTGTCAAAATTTTCACTCTCCCAATCTCTGATCTGTGCATACACTGCTACTGACACTGCTATTCTGCCTTTCTCCGCCTACTCTCTCAGCAGATCGAGAAGACGGCCGAGAAGAGTGGATGGCAGGTCATATAAGGAGGGCCCCAAGATAATTTTCCCTTCCCCCCTCTTCTTCTTCTCTTCCACCATCCGTGCTTCCTGGTATGTATCGACCTCTCTCCCTTCCTCTCACAATACCTTCCTCTCCACTGACATCTTCTAACAACTTCTCTCTTCTCTTCTCTCTTCTTTCCCCTCCTCTCTCTCTCTCTCCTTCCGTCCATCTCTCCCTGCACCGTCGTCTCTCATGCTGCTCCAGTCCGTCTCTTGGTATGTCTCCTCCTCGATCCCATCCTCTCATACTCATCACTGACTCTCCTTCCCTCGTCACTTTCCCCTTCTCTCTACAGAGTCGCCAGGACTCCAGGATTGGAGGTCGGGAGGACGGCGAGGCCAAGGGATCAGAGGCTCGGGGTACACCGCCCATCGGCTATCGGCTCTTAAGCTCGGGACTCAGGTTCGGTCGCCTGCACTGGGTTCGTCGGCCCCGTTCGTCGGCTCGGGGGTGGGGTGTGCTTCGCCCATTCGCAGGGACGCCTCGTGGGCCATGGGTACACAGCGGAGGGGAGTGGCGGGGACGCTGTTGACAGCAGCGGGTGGTACTCCCTTCGGGGACGACGCTCCGGCTCCCTTACCCGCACCCATCTTCGAGCCCATACTTAAGGGTGTTGCCCTCGTTCCCGCCGTGCACGATGCGCCCTGTGGTCTTCTTGTTTCTGGGTCGGTGGTCGTTGGGGTAAGGGCGCCCCGGTGTCAACACTGCTCCGAGTTCTCTGACTTCCGAAGCCTGGCTGGATCCCTGATTGGCCTTTCCCACGGCGCAGCGGTCTGAGGGGGCTCACCTGGTCCTCTGTGACCGGTGGGTACTTCCTGCGCCTACTCCATCCGTCTCCGTTTGTACCCACCGAAGCCGGGTGCGTGAGTGCCAGTTTGGCCGCTGGCATCTCACCACCGGATATCCCCTCTGTGGGGAGGAGACGGATGGGGCCCGGCACGGCGGGGTAAGTACTTTTCCCTCTTCCCATCTCTCTCTCTCTTTGCTATCAGAATTCGAGTGCTGACTACAAGACATTCTCATTGATCTCCCTTCATACTCTCGACCTCATTCGACCACTCCAACCGACCCTCATCCATCTTCGCTCTCCGTCCTCAACGCATCCACCCTTCCCACCTCCATCACCGACATCAACACCATTCCGCCTCACGTTGCTTCATCGTTCCCTGCCCGAGTCCCTCACCCTCCCCTCTCTCCTTCTCATCATCAACCGCGGTGCCAGCACCCGGACATCACTGCTTCGACCCACTTCTTTTGTGGATAGCTGATGTACATTACTCGTAGCTCGACCTTGACCTTTGCAAACATCTTCATCGTATTCTTCTACATCTTTCCCTGCACCTTTCCGCTTTCAGACTGTGGACTGATGACAGAGGCGAAGCGATATTGATGATACATTCCGTGATGCGAAGCGATGCAAAGACAAGTTCGTAAAGATGTAAAGACATTGCGTTCCTCTTTGAGACAGACAAAGTCTCTGAAGCTAAGTTGAGGTCGCCCACTCCTTTCAAAGCGGGAGCCTGTAATCGGGATGACGGTCGCCCAGGTACTTGCGTATCCGAGCCTCGCTCCATCCTTCGCTCGTAGCTCCAGAACAGGTCCGTCGCGCTTCCCTTCCGCGCGTGCTTTGCGCTCGTAGATCACAGAGAGCTCGCAAAGTGCTGTCGCGATGAAAGCTACGATCTGTTCGGAGTCAAAAAGGAAATGTCTACATCAGTAATGAATCAGGGGATGACTGGGGCTGGCGTTAGCGTACCTGCAGGATGAGCATGATGAGGAAGCTCTTGCGATACCGCGGTGGGTCTCTGAAGAGCCAGGTGCTCAATACACCACCAGAGTTTGTAAACACGATGTAGAAAGCGATCCTGTGTGAGAAGGGATAGTGAGCATACGGATAGGAAGAAGCAGACCGTGTGAAGGAAGCGCAACGGAAGACACTCACGAAGTTGCCCGCTTCTCATTCCCTGACACCAATGTACTGATCCACGTAAGCTGTGTCGGGGGCACCGAATAGACCCCAATGCTGAGGATGACAATCGCCGCGTATTGCACATATGGATTCCCACTGGCATATGCGATCGCGAACCCGATGATGGCGATGGTGAGAGAGGTGAAGATGGCACCGGCGCGCCAGCGGAAGCGGTCGGAGAGGAAGGCGAGGATGACGCTGACGATGAAGGCTGCGCCGGCCGGTGGGCAAGACAGGAGTTGCGATTGGACGATGGTGAACCGGTCGAGGCCCTGCGAAGATGGAAGGGGAACAGAATGTTTGACTTGAGCGTGAGGGAGAAAGTGTCTAGCAGGTTCGAACGTGACTCACCCTGATGATCGTCGGAGAGAATACGGCGATACCGTATAAGCCCGCCGCACTGCAGAACCCAGTAACGCAGCAGCAGAGCACCCGAGGATCCGTCATACCGCGAGGAATCTGTCGCCAGTCGAATTTATTGAGCTCGCGTTCCCACTCCGCGCGCTCCTCAGGAGTCTCGTCCCTGTCCACCGCCGCACCATCATTCGCAGAATCCCAACCAGCAGCACCATTCGCTCGCGAGATCGTCTCCTTCTCCCCGCCTCCAGCGACACTCTTCCCGCGCTGACTGAACATCTGCGTAAGTCGATGTTCGTCCCTCAACCTCTCCGTCGCCAACGCCCGTTCCTCATCATTGAGCCACCAAAGATCGTGTGGTCCATCGGGAAGGATGAAGAAAGCCACGATGCCGAAGAGGACTGTGAAGGCGCCTTCGATGATGAAGATGTAGGACCAGCCGTTCAGTCCTGCTCTCCCGCGGAGGTTACTGATGGCGGTGGAGAGCAGGCCGGAGAAGGCGCCGGATAGCGCGGCGCCGGTGAAATAGAGGGCTTGGCGGACGCAAAGCTCGTGTGGCTTGTACTGTAGAAAGGATGAGAGGTAAAGTGCGGTATGCTTAGCGCTTAGCTATGGCGATCCGTTTTCAAGTTTCGGAGCATACACTCACGAAAAAGGTCATGTACAGCGACAGAGCACTGCGATATACGGAATTGAGAAGGAGGTGAGACGTTTTACAGCATGATATAAGGCACAAGCGCGCACACTCACGGTAAGATACCAGCCTCAGGAGCTCCCAAGAACGCGCGATTGATGTAAAGCCCCGCAGGGCTCTTGACGAGGCCTTGCAAGGTACACACGATTCCCCAGCAGGTGACGAGGGCGGGGATCCAACGCCCCGGCCCGACGCGCTTGACCAACAGATTCGACGGGATCTCAAACAGGATGTAAGGAATGTAGAGAACTGACGTGAGGAAACGAGAGAGAGGTCAGTCAAGTGGGCGAGATTGACATTTCGGCTGATTGGGATCGTCTGACTCACTTGTGAGAGCGAAAGGATATCCAAAATTCGTGCTCAGGCCCAAGTCCGTCAAGAGACCATTCAGGCGCGCCTGCCCTATGCTAGTCCGGTCCAAGAAGGACAACAGGTAGAGAAGGAGAGCCATCGGAACGATCTGCAAGTCCATCTTGCGTACGAGGCTAGCCTCGACTCGAGCTAGATGCGCGGCGCGGTCCTCGTCCGTTCTTGACGATGAGAGGTCATCTTCTTCTTCTTCGTTCTTGGGAATGGCGCCTGCGCCTGCGCCTGCGCTGGGGTCCGCGCGTCGATCGTGGGTCGTTGCTGCAGCTGCTCCGCCATCGGCCACTGGCATGGTCGTGTTGCTCAAGACTGTCGATTCGGAGCCCTCGCGCGCGTTCGACATCCTGTACTGCGGGAATCGGGTGCGGGAGCAAGACGATGGAAAGGATGGAAAGGGGGAGGTAACGCGAAGGGAAGGGAAGGGGAGGAAGGGTTAGCAGACAGCAGAAGCAGCTGTTGGGAGCAGCAGGAAGAAGCAGTTAGCCGGCCGGCTCTTTTGAAGGGAGCGGCTATGATCGATCATCGAAAGCTTGGGCGACCTTCGGAGCGAAGCCAAAATTCTGGGGATGGGGTTGAAACCTCGCTTGAAGTGACCCGTACTGAAACCATTTACGCTCACTCACCATTCAAACGGTCTGAAAACGGGGCTCTACGACCTTGACCACCGGCGAAAGCAGGTTGAGGAAGGGCTGGATGAATAAAGCTAAGCAGTAATGTTACATGGTCTCCGTCCTCCGCCGTCCGCTGTTCCGGTGGATGTCTGAGAGAGGGAGCGCGTTCATCGTCCCCTTGTCTCATCCTCGGCGTCCTGATAGTCCCACCGAATAACTCGTCGCTTGCTCAAGGCCACGTTCCGACGAAGGTACAGCGGAGAAACCTTGGCCTCGACCTTCCTCCTCCCTTGCATTCTCCGCTCCGCTTCCCAGACGGACACACGGTGTCTCCATAGCTTCTCCAGGTCGAGCTGTGCTCGTGAGGGTTCAGCGAAAGCGCGATACTGAGCCCGAAGGAGTTTTGAATATGGCTGTTGAGGAGTCGGGAGTGGGAATTCGGAGGGACGTCCGAAGATGTCGATTTCTGTTCGAGTGGTAGGTCGGAGTGAAGCAGGAAGGAGAGCCGACGAAGAAGTAGCTCCGCCCGGTTCCGTCTTGGGTTCTTCTTTGGGAGTCGTGATGCTGTGTAGAGGGGCCGCCCATGGATGTAAGGGCACACCCAATTCTTTACAGATCTCGACAGCGCTTCGAAAACAAGGTCGTCCGCGCTTTCGTTTGATCGGCACAGCACTTCCGTCTTCCTCCTTGACGTCTCCGACATCCGCCTGTCTCGTGCTGGAAGGAGTCGAAGGCGCGCCTACGTCTTGGTACTCAAACGTCCATTCTGCAGTGGCGGGCCCGTAGATCTGTGTCCTTCGTGGTGCGCTTCTCGCCGAGCCCGCTGTCTTGCCCAGATGGACCGCTTCCTCAGATTTGACCATGAGCCCATCGTCGTCGTCGTCTTCCTCCTTTCCGACCGCGCTGCCCTTCCGCCGCTTCATTCGTGCTGCGCGTACCCTTTCTCTCTCCCGCTCTTCGAATATGGAGGCCGGTGGACGAATGAAGAGAGTGTGTACCTCCATCTGTGCCTGGGGCGGTGCGTCTGCTGAGGCGACCTTCTCCAGATCCCGCTCGATCAATACCACCGGAGGTTCTACCTTTGCACTCTTCCGAGCACGTCGACTGGCTGCCGCTGATGCCTTCTGTTTTCCCTTGGTCTTGATGGATGGTACCTCTTCCTGGAAAGGACGAACCGCCTCCCCAGCCCGAGGTCTGCGCTGAGCGATAAATTTGCCTCGCCGCCGGTGGCCCTGTTGTCGCTCGTGATCCAGCTGCAGCAACCGCATCCGCTCCTCGTACTCTTGTTCATCATAGACATAGATAGGATCGACCATGCTGCTGCCGCTGCCCAAAGTGGGGTCGTATGAATAGCTGTATGCATGGTCGTATTCGGATCCGCTTGGGAAGCCGTATGGGTCGACAGGGCCCCAGTTGGGCGAGGGACGAAAGTGCTGTGCGGGATCAGACATGTAGAGTCTGGGCGGGCCCATCTCCGCGGTAGCCCGTCCGCTCTCGTCCAATCGTGCCTTCTTGTTCGGCTGCAGTCCATAGCCGCTCTCACTCCCACTGCTCCCCGACCCAATCGTAGTGAGAGGGGTGAAAGTGCCCTCCCTGTGGTGTGACGAGCGAGGTGCGCTGAGAGAGCCGGATGAGCGGGGTGTGATGCCCATACCGAGACTGCTGGGAACGGGTGAGGCTGGTGTCATGCGGGTGCTGCAGCCCCCACTGCTGCTGTACCCTGTCGCCGAGCTGCGGCTGCTGTAGATGCCATGAGCGGAGGAGGAGGGATGATGAGACGCATGGACGCCGGGATGTGCAGGATAGTGGAGAGCGGGATGTTGGGACGACGAAGCGGGTTGGACTGGGGGATGTGTTTGAGGTATGGATGGTTGTTGATGAGGCTGGGGTATTGGCCCATGAAGCTCTCATAGCTGTCGGGTCACAGGAAGATAGACCACATCGTCAGCACTCGTAACACTCCTCAGATCGCCCAGAGAAGCGAGGAAAGAACACTCACAAGCTGTTGAAGGCATCTCCTACGTTGCTGTTCTGTCTTGATGGGTCCATGATGGTGCTGATATGCCCACCTGTGGAGGGGGATCTTGTCCGAGCCGGGTGCAGGCAGGCGACTTGCAAGAGTCGAGAGATGAGCTTGAGGCCGGCGCGCACACGGATTCCGAAGGTAAGCAAGCGCAAGACGCGGGAATGGAAGACGCAATTATCGAAACACCCAGCAAGAAGCAGCAGCAGCGAATGGGGTGTTGTGAGGGACGACCTTCTTGACTGGCTTCCTCACAAACGCGTCGCGTCGCGTCTTCATTTTCGCGAACCGCGTGATCATCAAACGCGATCATCCGGAAATCACGGCTCCCATCACCATGACGCTCTTGACGGCGAGGTCGAGGTCGATGAGGACGAGCACAACAGTGACGGACGCGAAAAGAGAAGGAAGGAGAGAGATGCATGCGACGCGTCTTCTCTATGGTGTGCGCAGGATCTTCCCCTTCCTGCGCGAAATCGCTCCCGCCACCCTCCGCCCCATTCCCGCCTCCCACCTCTCCGGCAAGACCATCGCCATCGACGCAACCCTCATCAGCACGCGCTTCCACTTCGCAGACGACCCACATCCAGCGCGTCATCTCTTCGGTTTCTGCCGGCTCATTCGCTCCTTGCGCGCCCTCGATGCGCGCGCTATCATGGTGTTCGACCACCCGATTGGCGGAACCAGAGCGAGGAACCCCGCCAAGCTGCATGAGGCGGAGAGGCGGAGGACACAGAGGGCGCTCGTCACGAGAAGAGCTCTGTTGGAGCGCAAACGCTTTGAGAGGATAAAGAGTCTGTCGGAGTTGACGACGAAGTACGAGCGGCTGAGCAGGCAGGAGTCTGCGTTGCTTCATGACCAGCTGCGGACGGCCTACAACAATCCGGCCCTCATGCCGCGCAGACGGACGGACGCGGAGGCGGATGAAGCCAGCAACGAATCACTGGACGCGGAACCACTCAGCGCGGACGATGATCTGGATAAAGGGAACGAAGCGGAGCTGAGCGCTGGCGCCGATTCTGAACAGTCAACAGAAGAAGGATGGGACGAGCCGGTCGGGACTTCAATCTGGGACGAGCTCATACAAGACGAACAAATCGCATCAGCTGCCCTCTCAACATCACTCGAAATTCTGGAGAATGACCTACCAGCTCAGCCTGCGCTCATAGCGGACGGGCAAGAAGTGCCAGCTCACATTGCCGAACTCGTATCCCAGTTCCACTACGCACGTCTGCGATTCGAACACCTGCATCATGCCCTTGCAGAGGAACCATCAGCGACCAAGGACGGGGAATCGTTCGCAGAAAGCAGGAATCAGGCCGCTCTGACCGCAGCGGAGGCGCGCATTCATCAGACTATGCTCGACAGAGGCGCGCCGGTCGCTAGTCTTGGTCAACTTCATCAACAAGCTGCGCTCCCAGATCAAGAGGCGGTCCTTGCAGACGATGAGGATGCCGCTGAGGAGGGAGGAGAAGCAACGGAAGAGGTCGAGGAAGGAACAACGGAGGCTGCTACTGCGGTGCCTCAGATACTGCAACCGGACTTGTTACCAGGGCTTTCCGAGCCAGGAACGACCGACACATCTTCAGAAAGCACAAGTGCAGGCATTGCGGAGAGTGAACCCAGCCCTCATGAGAGCTTCGAATTGGACTCGATGCACTCTAAATCAACCGCTCTCTCAAAGTCCTACCACCGCGCCTCAGCGCCGCTCAAACCGCAAACTATAATCGACTGCGCATATCTGTGTGCCCTCATGGGTGTTCCCGTCCTCTTCACCAGTCGCGGTACGGGCGCATACACGTCCAATCCCGAAGACGACACTCTCCCACTTACCATACCCGGCGCAGCATGGGCTGGCCATGCCCGACTCCGATCACGGGCGCACGAGGCAGAAGCTTTGGCGGCGAGCTTGGTGCATGCCGGATTTGCGGAGGTCGTGGCGAGTGAGGATTCGGATGTGCTGATGTATGATGTGCCGATGTTGAGGGGACTTTCGGGGGGAATGTAGCTGGCAACGGGAGCGGGTTGGGCGGTCCGAAGGGGCTGGTCTGGGTGGATGCGAAGGAGGTCAGGAGAACGCTGTTTGATGTGCGTGAGGGTGGACGGAGTGAAGATGTTGCGGTGGAGGAAGGTGAGGACGTCGAGGGAGAAGGGGAAAAGCGTGTGGCCAAAGGCATTCTGGAGGATGAGGAAGAAGCTGTCGAGGACGAAGTAAATGCTGACGACGCAGCATTCCTCTCGGAGGAACCGTCGATCTCTTTGTCGGCAAGTTCAGAGGACATGAAAAGCGGGATAGAGGAGTTGGACGCGTTGATTGCAAACGGCGATGGGTCCGAGGAGTCCTCGGCGTTGGCACAGCATTCACCTCCAAACATGGACGACGAAACGGCCGGACCAGGCAAGAAAGCCAAGGTGCTGAGTCCCGACGAAGAGAATCGCAGGCTGTTCATTGAGTTCGCCTTGTTGCTGGGCACAGACTTCAACCGGTCGATCCCTGGTGTCGGGCCTAAAGGCGCACACAGCTTGATGAAGTAAGTGCTACGCTCCCTCGATGGTCTATCGGTGCATCGCTTACTGATTGGTCTTTCTTTTCCAATTCGCAGAGAGCACCGCAGCATTTCTGCAATCCTGCGTCTGAAAAGGGCTCAGAAAGCCGCAACAACGGCGAAGTCCAAGTCTCCACGCAAAGCAGTTGTCGTACCACCCAATCGAGGGCCAAAGTTCAAGTTCTCACCACCACCGCCGCTTAATCGACGCGAGTACCTGATCGAGCTCGCACGAGCGCGGAACGTCTTCACTAGTCCGCCCACTCTCTACGGTAATCTGGCTCGACTGAGACGATGGGCGGCGGGAGGGGAGTACTTCGATTGGAGCGGTTCCGTCTCAGAGGAGGAGAAGGTGGCCGAGGATGATGTAGGAGGCCGTAAGCTTACGGAATCACAACGGAAGCGGACGGTCAGGAAGGAGGATCAGTGGAGACGAGGGAGGTGACGGGGCTTTTTCGGAGATATGGCGTTCGTCGACTTCCCGATGAGGACTTCCGTGAGGTGGTTAGTCGCACTAAGAAGGGGCTCGGGTTCGGCACCACGATCGACAGCTTTATGAACGATCTGGCGGACGAGCAGCAGGTGCGGACATCGGGGGAGGCAACGAACGAGTCGGCTGCGTCCAACACTGCGTATACGGGAGCGCTCGGTGTCAGAGAGTCGGGCAGCGCGGACGACGCTGACGTGGATCGTGCGACGGGCAAGAGCACGGACGCAGCCTCAACCTCAACCTCGTCCTTCACCTCTCGAGCTGCAGAACCTTTCGGATCGGATGTATTCGGCGAGCGAGATGTGCCCTCGGGCTCGCAAGCGGAAGCGCTCCTTGCGAAGACGGCTCGATCGAGGTCTTCTGCTGGTCAGCGAGCGTCGAGACGGACGGCTACGGGGAAGAAAGGGTCAAAGGAGAAGTGGCCCCAGGGAGCGGCGGAGGCACCAGCGGTGGAAGGGAACGTCACGCCGGCACTGTCTTGAGCGTAGAGCGAGAATATAGAGTCACGCAAGCATGTATTGATACCATCAATCCTCGTTCCTTTGCAACTACACCATTTGCAACCATTCCCTGCCATGGAAGCAAGGAGGCGCGTCGCGACGCGGGCTTCGAATTTTTCGCGAATAAACCAGGGAAAGTAGTAAGCAGGGAGATGGATGAATGCAACACCGACAGCGGCTGGGTCCTTCTTCCCGACGCCCATCTTCCATCAAGCCGATAACGCGTCGCTCTTCTCGACACACGCGTCCCACGCCCGAAGAAATAGGATGGCTTCACCCAATCCAGGCGACGGCCGACGTCTGCAGGACAACGCGTTTGAAGAAATCGCGGCAGACGATGTCGTCCCACTTCCTTCTTCATCTTCTTCTTCCTCCGGTCCCTGGGCTGGGGCTGGCATCAGGCGCGGTCCCACTCTTGGTGCGCCACGAACGAACCTCAACACGGCACCGATCTCAAGCTTCTTCCCCCGGGCATCGCAGCCGACGACGTCGATGAATGGTGGTGGTGCTGGTACTGATGGTGGCAGCAGCAGCTCCTCTGGTCGCGTAGCCTCAGCCTCAGGTCGAACTCCTGATCCGGCGAACTTCTTCAGGTCTCAGCCATCGCTTTCGACATCCTCAGGCGCGAACACTCCCAATGATAGGGCCTCTGTGCTGAATCAACTGGGAGGTGGTAGGCCGACTTCAAGTGCGGCTTCAACGACAAGCTCTTCCAGTGGAGGTCGACAACTTCCTTCCAACATCGTGGGAACTTCCTCATCTTCCAGGGCGTCGTCCGATTCAAAGCCGAAAGGCCTCAACGTTCTGCAGCCTCGGCATCTCCGTCCCAATTCCCTGACGCAACAGCCGATCGCAGGGTCCTCGAGAGCAAATGCTGGAGGAATCCCTGTCATCGACGGAAGCACCGCTCGAATTCCCTCTGCACATCTGCCTGGCCAGCAGCCCCCCTCGAGCTTACTTGGATCTCTCCCTTCGATTCCTCGAGTCAAGCCCGAGCATCAAGCTCCAGCTTCCAACGGAATGCCCTCACCAATGGCCGCAGTAATGGGAAAGGCAAGGAGGAGCCTATCGATCTCACACTCTCCGATGACGACGAACCCAAATTCGTTGGCGCCACCAAGACTGAGCCGGATGTCATGCTTGATACGGAACGAACCGTCGTCCAGGACGAGCAAATTGTATGCATCGGCGTCGTTCGAGCCGGCATCACCATGATCGGTGGAAACATGCCCTACCACATGATCAGCGACGACGTGTCCGGACGGAATTGGTTCGATGAGCTCTACGATAGCGACCATTGGCCTACTATTGGAAATCTGCCTCGCGGCTCAGCATTCTGGACCGAGCCTGGCTATCGGCCCGTACATGTCGACATCAACCACCGACCCGTCAAGATGGTCTCCACGGGCCGCTTCATCAACGACCGATGGAAGTAGCAGAACAAGTACAGAATACGCCTGAGGGTCGAGTCTTGGCTGTGCTCAGTCCTGCCCATGTTCAAAAGGACGACCAACAGCGACAACGTTTGCCTCAACCGCCCCGCTGACGGGTCCTCGGATCGTGGAGCAGTTTGGGAGCTTGTATGATCGGCCTGCGGTGCTTCTTGCGAATCTGCAGTTCACGGGGAAGTGCGGACTTGAGGCACGGATCAAGGTGGTTCCGCGCGCGCGGGCAGCTGTGAGTTTCCAATCGCATTTAGGTCATGAAGCAGAGTGGGCCAAAATGCTGACCTAAGATTCTTTGCTTCCTCACTTTCACCAGTCCACATTTCAACAAATCGAGATCAACGTATTTGTGCCCAGGGCTCGTGTCGTCGCAGTGATCATGAGCTTCCGCATGGGCGGACTCGTCTTCGAGCGACCGACGGCATACGATCCGACGGACTACCCCAGCCACCCTCCGCTCATCACCGAGCACCTCGCGGCCATGGGCTACAATCCAGGGCCAGCAATCTACCAAATGCCTCAAATAGGCGTCGGAAGCTCCGTTTCTTATGCGCCTGTCGATACGCAGGAAGAAGCGCGCAAGCAGGTCGACCAAGTCTACACTACCCTTCGAGCTGGTGAGGATCTGCCCGCGACGGAGGCGGGTCGATTGTTGAAGACGAAGCTGTTCCCGCATCAGAAGCAGGCGCTTTCGTTCCTTTTGGACCGGGAGAAGGAGCGCAGCTGGGACAAGGACAGTGAGGATGAGGAGGACGAGGAAGACGATAGGAAGAGCAAGGGTAAAGGGAAGAGGGCTGCGAGTGCGCGGCGTGTTAGTCAGAGGGTGCTGATTGATGACGATTCCGACGAGGAGGAAGAGAAGGAGAAGGAGGAGAAGAAGGGCAAAGGGAAGGGTAAGGACAAAGATAAGGATAATGATAAGGATAAGGACAAGGAGAACAAGAAGGAGTCGAGGGTGGTATCGCTTTGGAAGGCGGAGAAGAGTCCTTACTCGGGCGCGGTCACCCAGTACATCAATGTCGTTACAAACCAGAAGCAGAAGCATCGGCCGCAGGTGTGCCGAGGCGCTATTCTTGGTGAGTCTTTATGGAAGGCTTCATGCTGCGCGATGGCTCGCTGATATGCTTTCCCTCCCCGACACAGCCGACGATATGGGCCTGGGCAAGACCATCAGCATAATTGCCTTGATGACTCGGACGTGGAAGGCTGCCGAGGAATTTGGAGAAAGCCGCGTTACGACGCTTGAAGACGTGGATCTGCCTGAAGAGGATGATGACGATGATTTGGCTGATGGTAGCTCGATGTCGTGGGGCGGTATGCCTCGGGCCCGCCCTGGGAGGAAAAAGGGCAAGAAGGAGAAGAAGTGGAGAGAGCAGGAGCGTGCTCGAATCACCAATCTGAAGACACGAAGTCGGGCGACATTGATCGTATGTCCGATGACTGTGATACAGAATTGGGTACGTATGTGCGCACTAATAAATCGAAGTTCAGGACCTCGAACTGACAGGTCTCTGTCCTATTTTACAGGTAGAGCAGATCAATGAGCACTGGGTGAGCCGGGAAAGGCCCCGGCTTTACATGTACCACGGCACGAGTCGCGACCAGGATCCCTCCTCCCTCGCGGATAACGATGTGATCCTCACGACGTATTCGACGCTCGGATACGAATTCGGCCGCTCGAGCACCTGGGCTGACGAGGACGAAGTGGATGCGTCGCTTGCGGACATGCTATCGAACAAGTCGGGTACAGCTAATGCTCAGTCGTCGAACGCGAAGGTTCTGTCGGACGACGACGACGATTTCGAGATGTTTGACAGGAGTGGAAACAAGATTGCTGGGAGTAGCAGTAAAGGCAAGGGTGGGGTGAAGCGGAAGAAGGCGGTCAGGAAGGAGGCTTTCAATCCTTTGCAACGGATTGAGTTCTTCCGGATAGTTCTGGACGAGTCTCAGTGAGTGTCTTGCCATCAGTACTTGACGTTGAATATCGATGAGATCACTCACACCGCGTTCCCATCTGATATTAGCATGATAAAGGAGACCACGACACTCCAGAGCAAGGCCGTTTGCAACCTATCTGCACAGCGGAGGCTGTCCCTCACAGGCACACCGATCCAGAACAAGCTCGACGATCTGTACTCCCAGTTCAAATTCCTGCGATTGGACCCTTTCCACAAGAAGACGGTGTGGACGCGGTTCTGCATGCACAACTCGCGGATCTCGCTCCGCACGCGCAAGGAGGCGCAGGCGGTGGATAGCATTGGACTTGCGCGCATTCAGACGATCATGAAGGCGGTGGCTCTGCGGAGGACAAAGGATTCCAAAGATGCGAAGGGAGAGCCTATTTTGAAGGTGAGTTTCTGTTTGACGGGATTGCTAGTACACCAGCTAGTGCTCAAAGCATTACTTCTTGTCGCAGCTTCCACCCAAGGCGAGCCGAATCGTCACGCTCGAGTTCGACGAGCACGAGCGCGCCAAGTATGATGCTATGCGACATCGCTACAAGGAGGACTTCGAGGAGATGGTCAAGAGCGACTCTGTCGGCAAGAACTATGCTTCCATCTTGGTCGAGATCAACGCTCTGCGCCTCACCTGCGACGATGCTACCCTTGTCGACTTTGGCAAGGATATGAAGCGATTGAAGGAAGGCCGGGCGGACCTGGTCGCTGCTATTCAAGAGGATGGGCTATCAGTCCATCGCGCTGCCCAGCTCTTCAAGGTGTTTGCCGACTGCGATCAGGGCACTTGCTATGACTGCGAGCGCGACTTGTCGGACAAGATTGATGCCGAAGAAGAAGACTTCGATGACGATGCGCCGAAGAAGCGGACAGCCAAGAAAGCTCGGACTGCGAAGGGCCAAAATGGTGTGGCTGCTGGTACTGATGAAGAGACGGTCATAAATCCTGTTGTGACGCGGTGCCAGCACCTGTTCTGCTCGGATTGCTTTGCGAAAAAGCTGGGCGCTGCATGGGTTAGTCCGAAGGCGGACACGAAGGCGCCATGCCCTCAGTGCAACGAGAGCCTCACGGTGACGCTCGATGCGATCGAGCTGGATCACGACATGCTCCAGGAGTCATTCAAGGCGGACAAGCGCAAAGACAAGTACGATTCGGAGACAGAGACCGAGACCGACTCTGAGGACGATGATGACGATGATGATGACGACGAAGACTTGCCGGACTTGTCGGACGTGTCGGACACGGATCCAGAAGATGAGAAGAAGGAGGAGTCTCAGCGTGCCTGGAGGCCGACAACAAGGTCGGGGCGGACCGTGTCCGCGCGGTCAATGCAGATCTTGGACAGCGATGAAGAGGAAGAGGAAGAAGACAAAAAAAAGAAGGTGGTGAAGGAGGAGAAGAAGCCGGAGTTCAAGCTGAAGGCGGAGAGCAGCAGCGAAGAGAAGAAGAAGAACACAACCAGTTCAAAGATTCGTGCTCTGTTGGCTGAGCTGGAGCCTTTCTCGCGGTGCAACCCGGCGTCACAGCTCTTTGATCGAAAGGCACCCCGCCTGGAGCACTACGCGCCCCCCAAGCCGGCAGAGCTAGCAAAGGTCGAGGACAAGCAGCCAGCCACCGATGTACCTGTCCCGCAAGTTGCAGGTACTGGAGGGGAGAGTGGCCTTCGTCAGCTCCTGCTGATGCAGCGCCAGCCTTCGAACCCGTGCAGATCATCTCACTCCCTCCACTGTGTGAGCTCGACGACGAAGCCGCCGAAGAAGCTCGCAAGGCCGAACCTGTTAAGTCGGTCGTCTTTTCCCAGTGGACGCGAATGCTGGATCGGATTGGGAAGGCCTTGGAGAAGAAGGGCATCCGGTATGCGCGTTTGGATGGTACGATGACGAGGCAGCAGAGAGGGAAGGCGCTGGATCGGTTCAAGTTGGATCCTAAGTACGAGGTGATGCTGATATCGCTCAGAGCGGGTGGGTTCGGGTTGAACCTCGTTAGTGCTTGTCGAGCGTACTTGATCGATCCTTACTGGTGAGTTTATCGTCCGATCCTTGGCTCTTCCTTTGGTGCTTCTCTGACGAGTTTGCTTTGATATGATCAGGAATCCGGCGGTTGAGAACCAGGGACTGGATCGCATACACCGACTCGGTCAGCGACGGCCTGTGGTGCTAACCCGGTTCATCATGAAGAAGTCGATAGAGGAGAACATGGTGAGTACCTCGACTCAGTGCTTGTCTGAGAAAGCATCGCTGACCATTACGGCTTCTCGAACTACCTACCAGCTTGAGCTGCAGAAGCGCAAGATGGAACTGGCCGAGCAAGTTGGCAAGCGGCGCGGACCTCAATCGGCAGCCGAACGACGGGAAGAACGGGAGCAGGAGCTGCGGGATCTGCTTCGGTAGACGGCGTTTTCGGATGGCTTCTCTTTCAGCTTCTCTCATCACTTCTTCAAAAAGCGGTTCTCCAATTCTTCTTCCCTTTCCGAGTTTCCGACCTCCTTCGAGATCGTCCTTTTTGGACACGCCTGCACTCTACGTTCTTCCCCTCTGATTGTCGACGTCACCGTTTCCGTGTACGAGTAGATTGGGTCGGAGCACACCGACCTACGTTCTGACCTTGCCGAATAGACGAAGGCGAGGAATGTAACCTCGCTGTACATTCACATGCGACCGACTCCGGCTAGTCCCTACATGGCGAGAGGGACACATTGAAAGGGAAAGAGAAGCAGCACGAGCTCACTTGGTATCATCACGAACTTGTGCCTTTCCTTCGCTTCGCATCGCGGAACAATTGCTTCGCCTCTGCCATCAGTCCAGAGTCTGAAAGGGAAAAGGTGCAGGGAAAGATGTAGAAAAAAATGATGAAGATGTTTGCAAAGTCAAGGTCGAGCTACGAATGATATGTACATCAGCTATCCACAAGAAGTGGGTTGGAGCAGTGATGTCCGGGTGCTGGCACCGCGGTTGATGATGAGCAGGGGAGAGGGAGGGTGAGGGGACTCGGGCAGGGAACGATGATGACAAGTGGCGACGGAGAACGTGAGAGGAGAGGGATGATGTCGATGGCGAAGGCGAATGCGTCGAGGACGGAGGGCGAGATGGACGAGAGTCGGTTGGAGTGGTCGATGAGGTCGAGAGTATGTGAAGGAAAATCAATGAGAATGTCTTGTAGTCAGCACTCGAATTCTGATAGCAAAGAGAGAGAGAGATGGGAAGAGGGAAGAGTACTTACCCCGCCGTGCCGGGCCCCATCCGTCTCCTCCCCACAGAGGGGATATCCGGTGGTGAGATGCCAGCGGCCAAACTGGCACTCACACACCCGGCTTCGGTGGGTACAAACGGAGACGGATGGAGTAGGCGCAGGAAGTACCCACCGGTCACAGACCAGGTGAGCCCCTCAGACCGCTGCGCCGTGGGAAAGGCCAATCAGGAATCCAGCCAGGCTTCGGAAACCAGAGAACTCGGAGCAGTGTTGACACCGGGGCGCCCTTACCCCAACGACCGCCGACTCAGAAACAAGAAGACCACAGGGCGCATCGTGCACGGCGGGAACGAGGGCAACACCCTTAAGTATGGGCCGAAGATGGGTGCGGGTAAGGGAGCCGGAGCGTCGTCCCCGAAGGGAGTACCACCCGCTGCTGTCAACAGCGTCCCCGCCACTCCCCTCCGCTGTGTACCCATGGCCCACGAGGCGTCCCTGCGAATGGACGGAGCACACCCCACCCCGAGCCGACGAACGGGGCCGACGAACCCAGTGCAGGCGACCGAACCTGAGTCCCGAGCTTAAGAGCCGACAGCCGATGGGCGGTGTACCCCGAGCCTCTGATCCCTTGGCCTCGCCGTCCTCCCGACCTCCAATCCTGGAGTCCTGGCGACTCTGTAGAGAGAAGGGGAAAGTGACGAGGGATGGGAGTCAGTGTTGAGTATGAGAGGATGGGATCGAGGAGGAGACATACCAAGAGACGGACTGGAGCAGCATGAGAGACGACGGTGCAGGGAGAGAGAGGCGGAAGGGGAGAGAGAGGGAGAGAGGGAAAGAAGAGAGAAGAGAAGAGAGAAGTTGTTAGAAGATGTCAGTGAAGAGGAAGGTGTTGTGAGAGGAAGGAAGGGAGGATGTACATACCAGGAAGCACGGATGGTGGAAGAGAAGAAGAAGAGGGGGGAAGGGAAAATTTTCTTGGGGCCCTCCTTATATGACCTGCCATCCCCTCTTTCGGCCGTCTTCTCGATCTGCTGAGAGAGTTAGGAAAGGAAAGGCAGGAGAGCAGTGTCAGAAGCAGTGTATGCACAGACCAGAGATTGGGAGAGTGAAAATTTTTGACACTGACCTGGTGCTGTCCTAGACGTTGATGCGCGCGCTGTGTTGAGCGTGTGGCTGTCCTGCTTATCAGTTGTGCTCTTGCGCCTTGAATCTGCTTCTGTTGCTGTTGTTGCTGTGTGTCTAGGGCTTGGGATTTTTAGTTGTTGCCTTGTTGCCATGGCCCATGAGTGCAGGACCCGGTCGCACCCACGGAGGTCGGAACCGCCCCTGTGCAACCATCACGTCTGGTCACGCGGCCGATCACAGCTGCGGAATACGGCCCGAATAGGCAGGAACCAGGATGTGTGCTTGAGATTGACGGCCTGAGCGAGCATCCTTGGACGTGGCTGGGACTTGAGAGCGGAGGTAAAGCAGAGGAGAATGGCAGCAGGGGGGGGAAGAGAAAATAAAAAATGCGATCTAGAGGAGGACCAGCTTCGTCAGCAGGTGTGTATGAGGAGGATCTAGGTCTGGTTAGCATGGAAGGCACGTCAACGCTGGAGCACTGAGAGATGTACTCAGGGAGCATGTAAGTGATGCCAGCAGGAGATTGCATTCAAGGAATCTGCGCGAGGCAAAGGCATTGAAAGGACTGGCGGCAATGCTGAAGGAAGAATCATCCGATGTCTGCAGGAAGGCATGACTCTCTTGATCTGCTCTCATGACATCCTTGTCCTCACAGTCGTTCAGCATTCAGTCCTTCCAGTTCAGTATCCATGCACCATATCAGATGTCGCCTTAGTCATGAGATATCAATTGCTGGCAGACGGAGAGCATGATCAGAAATGCAGAAAGTGCGAAGGGAGAAAGATCACATCTCACATTTCAATCGGAGGGGCCTGGCAGTGCGAGAGAGATTTGGCTGGGATCTAGAGACACGGTTGATAAGGTTGGGGTCGCAGCCGAGAATGATGGGTTCAATCGCCGTCGTGGAGAGATCGCGGCTGGAGCGTTGAGCATGCTCTTGCCCTCCGAATGGCCAAGCTCCTCCAGCTGGTCTTTGTAAATGCAGACGTGGAGACTGGAGATGCAGTTCGAGCGGTTCTAGCTGAGCCGAATACACATCTGTAAAGGAAAGACAAGCCTCGGAGTCAGAGAATCTCGTTCCGGAACGGCATTGGAAACACATACCCCGTAATCGCATGACAGAGCATGCCTTGCAGCTATCGCGTCGCACACCCAATCAAGTCCGTCCCTCGTCCTCCTAATGTGCATGTCGCTCGGGTGGGGCGAATCAGACAGGATCAGGAAGTTCGACACGCATCCGGTGAGCGGGTAGATCGCGTTGCAGTTTTCTGGAGAGGTAGACGGTCGAATGTAATCAGTCTTGTAGCATAGCGTCTAAAGCGCATGTGAGAAGCGAAGCAAACGCACCTGTGATCCGCATGAGCGTGGCATTGAGCATGCACTCCGGGTGCGCGTAGAATTGACAAGGACTGGGTGGAAATCAGGTTGAACGTCAGGAAATACGTTGAGAGCCTGTGCGTTCCGGATCGTCGAGGCCGGAAGACAGACGTCTGGTAAGGTCGCAGTAGGAACCGACGCCGATTGAGCGTGCCGGCCATTGCTGGGATGAGGATGCTGGGAATGCGGACCGGGCTTCACCAAGGGCCATCGACCGTCGAGAGGCAGGAGCCATTCCGGCGTCGACGCATGCCAGATGATAGCCTCTGTCTTGTCTGTGAAGCGCTTTCATCTCCGCCGAGGTATCCTGTTTACGGTAGGGCTGTTCCACTGTGTCGAAAGAACGCAAGTCAGCATACAATGCGGTCTACCTAGACAAAACGACAGAATGACTCACCATTTCGAACCACCGATATTTTCCGCTCGTCTGGCTTCTTTGGCGATGAGTTTGCCTAGATGGCATCGCGAGCGTTCATGTCGAAAGGCCGAATCCAATCTCTTGATACTCTTGTTCATGCAGTCGTCCTCGGCCAATCGCCCTCATTCCGACCCTCCCTCGTCGCTCGTACCGGCCCATAAGACACATCCATATATCCTGAGCGAGGAATGAGTCAGGGAGGATCGTCAGATAAAGCTCTTATACCAAATCAGATTCTGCATGTATGCACTCACGCCTCGAATTTCGAAGGGGACATCTCGTCTTGCCCGGATCCCTGAGCTTTTTGGAGGTCGACAAGCTTGAAGACTGAACCAACCAGATTGATTTGAGCCCCTCTATCTCTATCGTATCCAAAGTTCCATCTGCCGGGAACAGGTACGAAGAAAGAGAATATTAAGCGTCTATCGTCTATCGATCAATTGACGCACGAAGTCCCACCACTTACATCCGCAATCTCCTGGAAACCGGGATTGTCGAAGTCCATCTTTCGGCAGTACTTCTACTCAAATCTGGGCAAGTTACGCTCAGACTCTGCATTCAATGCATCTGTAGTGGAAGTCGTCCTTCATAGCTTCAGAACATGCTGAGAGAGGGGACGAGGTTTGTGGATACCCGACAAGCACTCGACAAGCTCCTCACTCACTGCAACGTTTCTCCTCGCCCTCGACCTGAACCTTGACCTCGACAACCACATCGACACTCAACATCGGGCAGTCATGCCTAAGCGATCTGCCCCAAACCGAGGCTATCAGCATCCTACGTTCGTCTCTGTCTTTTTTTCTTTCCGCTCTTCCTACCATTTCCCATGCGATGCTTCACTTTTGCCTCTGTGTTCGATCTGAACGTTATGCTAACCAGTTTCCCATCCCTTCGCAGGATGAAGCTCGGGCGTAACACCCACAGCCCGTTGTTCGAAATGAGCACAGCAGCGGTGGACTCATTCAGCTCGCCTGATGGTCTCGCAGACCGAGGTACTGCGCTTCTCATCACTGACTTGTCGCTGTGTGCCGCTCAGAGCTCAACTGAATCGTTTCTTTCCCCTGATTCTTCCAACTCTCCTTTCCTCCCCGTCCCTTCCCAATCCTTGTCCCTTTTCTCATCCCTTTCTTTTCCCTTCTCCACACAGTCATACCGCTCCGTTCCCAATCCTACAGTATGCACTTCCCGCTATATGACAACTCTGTCGAGACGACGGGTCCGGCCTCCCAACTTCAGCATCATCTTCCTTCTTCCCGCCTCACACTCACGCCAGCTTCTACGACGCGGCCCAACGATCCTGAGATGCTTCAGTCCGCACTCAAGCTAGTCAACTCCTTCAACTCGAAGAGAGGCCTTCGGAACGCTTCAGTGCGCAGCAGATACCAAGGGCTTCCAAACGAGCGCTCTGCATCAGGCACTCTACCCTGCAGGGGTACAAGACTGACCACAGATCAAGCTAACGAGAATGTGAGTTGTTCTGAAAGGCTTCATAAGTTTCTACGTCGTCCATTCGCTGCGCTAACGTTTCTTTGCGCTCTGCATTCATTCCAGACTCGTGGCCCTCATTGGCTGCGCTCAGCGCTTCTGACCCCTGAAAAGGGCCTTTTGGGTGGCATACATGCGCCTTTCGAAAGTGAGAGAACAAGCTTCAACTGATCGAAAGGCGATTTCTCACCTCTCTCATCGCTTGCTCGATTTCAGCTTTTGCTCCACCGGAACGCTTCGGCAATCTGGACGCCATCAATCAACGAGCGGCCCTCCGATCGCCCTCTTCCCATTCCCAGTTACTCCATGCCGATTGGAGAGAGCGCAGCGAAGAATCCGAACCCGAGTTTCTCTCTGACCTCAGACCAATCGCGACAAGCGATCCTGCTGCCTTCTCTCCGCCTCCCACGCCGTCCAGCTTCCGTCCTTCGGGGTTCGACAGTCTCATTGGCGAGGCTGCAGACTCGAGTTGGACTGAGTGGGAGGCAGAGGCGACAGAGCATGTACGAAGTGATCTCGATACCAGGCAGTTTTGGACAAAGCATGCTGCTCCAACTGTAGCTCCTCCCAAGATCTTGGTGAGCATCTGAGCCATATTATGCACACTCTGAGTCGGGTTTTTCTGACCTTTACATCTTCGTGCGATAAGCTCCCTGAACGAGACACTTTTCGGCTCAGTTGGAGAGAGAAAGCTTGCCTCAATATGCGATGTCACCTTCCGGCCTCGTAGGGCTCATGGACGATGGGCAATGCTCCTACGACGATGACCATGGCCTTACGATCAACCCTGCTCTGATGTTTGCATCGACGCAAGGCGGAGATCAGGACCAGGATGTGCACCTGTTCGGTATGCAGTCCGAATCCGGCGCGATGCACAATTCATCATCCCCAGCACCGCAAAACAACTCCTGCAACATTTCGGCAGGCTCCGACACTTTCTCTCCACATGTCCGGCCCTTCCTGCCTCCTGCAAGCTCGCCTTTCTGCGGCCAGCCAGCAACAGGGCCGAGTGATGGCAAGAGCCATACAGATGGACTGTTTGCTCAGAACAATCACCACGAATCCGACGCGAGCTACGGAGACAGCGACGACTATCTCTACGACGAGGTTGACGACAGCTTTTTGAGTTCCTCGACGTCACGACCGACATGAAGGGCTTCAGCACCCCCTCTTCCACCTCGACGCGACTATGGCCGACTCCTCGTTTTGAAGGCCCGCACATGGAGGTGCAAAGACATACCGTCTGCGGCGTGGTTGAAGTGTTTGCACTCCACCGATGCAACCCCTAGCAAGCTGCGAATGTACGACTCCATGAGCTCAAGAACATGACTGAGGTCTGCCCTGTTTGCTTGCCTGACCAGATCAAGTTCACGAGTCACGTCTTGCTCATTGGACAGCTATCGACAATCTCTTGAAACACACCATGCTGACCTCTTGCCCCTGCAGTCACCGAACACACAGCGGCACAAGGAACGACGGAGGGAGGGACGGTACAATGCTCGGAACGTGAGGCGTGAGGGGAAGCGGCCAGCGGGTAATTCTGACATCTGCTCGCTGCTCACCGCTCACTGCTGGGGACAACTGAGGCGGTCGTAACTCGAAACTAGCGTGCGAAACGCGAAAGCAGTCGAAGCGCGAATGCAACTTCCGGATATCGATTTCACACGCAGCATGTACGCTGAGCTTATTAAAGGTATGCGTGCAGACTTACAGCCGTGGGTCTTGGCAAGTGGACATCTGTGCCGTCTGTGCCGCGGGCCTGCCGTGAGGCGTGAGCTGCGTGCGGCTGGAGCCGTCGGAAACTCTGCTTCGTCGCCGACGCTGCAGGCGGTCGGGAAAGAGGAGGGCCGGGGGGCGAAGTGGTCCGCTCAATTCTGTTCGACTTCACGCTTCACATTTACCCAGCATGCTTCACGCTTCACGCTTCACGCCCTCCAGCCTCCAGCCTCCAGGCTCCAGCATGGGACATATGTACGCCCATACCCAGCCGAGTTTTCACCGCCAAACTTCCAACTCGTGGCTGTCCGAACTCCGGTGTACTCTGGTCGCACCTCGTCCACCCTAACACCCGCAATCCCCCAAGGTTCGCTCACCTCCGCAATCCGAGCTGGATGTCGGACGGGGCGATGAGCCGCCACCTTCATGTATGCCCCAGCCCACAGAATGTTCAAGTCGACGCCAACAACGAAAAGTGGTGCGATTTGCGAGTGGTCAAAGCGGCATAAAAATCTTAATCAGCCACAAATAATGCTTTGTTTCATGATCTGCAGCTGATCATCTTTATCTAAAGCTTAAAGTTGTGCTGATCTGCCGTCTATATTTTCGAAAGATCGCTCGTCGTCACTTTCCCTCATTTCGCCCTTTGGAATCTTGTGTGCTGACTGAATTTTTGTTCCTTTCTCTCAAGCTTCCAGCTTCAAACCTTCCAAATTCCAACCGCTGCCCTTGCCCCCTTCCCGCAGACACCAACCGAGACCCCCTGCCCGCTTCCCCCTTTCCCATTTGTGCAATGACCGCCTCTGCGAACGCCCTCTCCCTGGTTGCTTCCCTGAGCCTCACGCTCAGCGCTCAGGCGCTCAGGCCTCAGGCCGACACACTGAGAATTCCGCACCAGTGGTTGTTCACAGCATTACATCTGTTCCGGACGCCGGTGTTCTGTCAATGAATGTTCTTGTCAACCACATTCGTCTATATTTTTGCCAGTAGCCGGGGATCTGGCGTCTAGGTTATGGATTATGGATTAGCTGGACTGTGTAGCGTTAGTTATTAGTTCCTGTCTGGCTGCTGGCTGTCCGCTAAGTAACCTTGGCACCACTATGTACTACCACGGCACCATCAGTCTGGTGAACCAGACCTTTCGCTGGGTGATTATTCTTAGCGCTGTCGAGGCAGCGACATGGCCGACTTCCATGAGAGCATGGACGCATGGACGACGACTCGATCGTTGATGGTGGTGTGACCAGCAGCATGCTGTTCAACCTGTCCATGCGCATAGCATATGTAATATGTAAGGCGTAAGCATGTGCATGACACCTCCACGGGGTCGTCTGATGAAAAGGTCTCCTTCTCCGCCTGAACGCCTCAGCCTCCTTATAATGTGCCATTTTCCATGTCATTACCTAGCAGACAATTGGGCTAAAGACGGTCTCTCGGTGATGACTGTGATATGTGATGAGTGGAGTACTGAGTACTGAGGCGAGTTAGGGAGGGTTGCGTTGAAATAATCTTCCCAGCTACATATCTCCGCGACTCCACATTATTCAACCTTCCGCAGGACATCCACTTACATACACAGGCGGCTGATGCGTCTGAGTCAACAAAGGAAGTTCCGCCATACGCCTTACGGTCATATGTAACTTGTCGAGCGCGACCGTCTCGTTCCATCGATGATCAGCGATCAGACAGCATTCAGCGTTTCGAGCTCGTGCCGCCGCCGCATGCTGGTTGGCGTACCCATGTTTCGACATCGACTCTCGCCTTTCGTACATACGTGGCCGCGGGCAGCATGTGACAATTAGTTCCTTGTTCCTGCCGTTCCTCCGCCAGCATCGTCTAATCCAGCTCGAATAAATCGAATAATCGTCAGGTTTCGCCATCGTCGATCATCGATCATCGTCGTCCACATCAACACCACCACTACTACTACGGCAAAAGCAGAGTCTTCAGTCTTCGCTCGAGGTTATTACTTATTAGCGAGAAGAACACCCTGCCGCCATTAATCGATGGTCTAGCGTATAGTGAAAACCATATTGTGAGCTAGTCTCAGGCCCAGGCGGAACCGACTCACATATCATTTCACACCACCTCCCAACCCACACACGCATGGGCACCACCACGCGGATGCGCCTCTCACCAGTGACAGAATAATGCAGGAGACGGTGCAACCCCTTCGTCCCACGACGACAACATACGGCGCCCTCTCCGAATGATCCCGCCCTTTATGTTCACCCTTCCCGTTGGTTAGTTATACCGTACCCCCAGACCCCCTTCCACGCTTCCCCCTGGCTTTCACGCTGCTGACCGAGGTCCGACATGCAGAACAGAAGAGAAAACTTTTATGGCAGTGATGTGTGTCATCCGCTCAATTACTCCATCCTTTAGCGCCGCATTTCGGAGGCTGTCAGACTGGTTAACTTTTCCTGCAGGTCAAGTTCCATCGTGGCCTTATTCTGCCTTCTGACTGATGTTCTTCCTCTGTGCGCGCATCCTATAAGAAGTCAGGTCTTCAACTTTTCTCACCCGCCCGCTCCCTTCTTCCCTCACCCCGCACGTCTTTCCCGCCCTTCTCTCTCTTCATTTCCCTAGTCACCTCTCCTCCTCCTCCTAGACACAATGAAGTTCTCTACCTTCGCTGCCTGCGTCGCTGCCACTGCCGCTACCTCGGCCGTCGCTGCCCCCGTCAACGTCGAGCGTGACCTCGTCAAGCAGCCCTCGGGCAAGGCTGGCCCCGACTCCAAGGCTGGTACCATCAACATCGGTCCCGTTGAGGTCGCTGGCGGTGTTGGCTCCCTCGGTGCCGATGGCCACGTCGCCATCGGTGACCTCCTCGTCCTCTCTGGCGGTGCTGGCCCAAGGGTGTCTCCGGTGTCATCTACGGAGACCTTCTCGGTGACAAGTCCATCGGCGGCCACGCCGGCGCCATGGCGGCAAGGGCCACATCTTCCGTGACCTCGTCAAGCAGCCCTCAGGCAAGGCCGGTCCCGACTCCAAGGCTGGTACCATCAACATCGGTCCCATTGAGATCGCTGGCGGTGTTGGCTCTCTCGGCGCTGACGGCCACGTTGCCATTGGCGACCTTCTCGTCCTCTCTGGCGGTGCTGGCCCCAAGGGTGCCTCCGGCGTCATCTACGTGACCTCCTCGGTGACAAGTCCATCGGCGGCCACGCTGGCGCCACTGGCGGCAAGGGCCACATTCTCCGTGACCTCGTCAAGCAGCCCTCAGGCAAGGCTGGTCCCGACTCCAAGGCCGGTACTATCAACATCGGTCCCATTGAGATCGCCGGCGGTGTGTTGGCTCTCTCGGTGCCGATGGCCACGTCGCCATCGGTGACCTCCTCGTCCTCTCCGGCGGGTGCCGGCCCCAAGGGTGCCTCAGGTGTGATCTACGGTGATTCTTCGGCGACAAGTCCATCGGCGGCCATGCTGGCGCCACTGGCGGCAAGGGCCACATCTTCCGTGACCTCGTCAAGCAGCCCTCAGGCAAGGCTGGCCCGACTCCAAAGGCCGGTACCATTAACATTGGTCCTATTGAGATTGCTGGCGGTGTCGGCTCTCTCGGCGCTGATGCCACGTCGCCATCGTGACCTCCTCGTTCTCTCCGGCGGTGCCGCCCAAGGGTGCCTCGGGTGTGATCTACGGTGACCTCTTCGGCGACAAGTCAATCGGTGGCCACGCCGGTGCCACTGGCGGCAAGGGCCACATCTTCCGTGACCTCGTCAAGCAGCCCTCAGGCAAGGCTGGCCCTGACTCCAAGGCCGGTACCATCAACATCGGCCCCGTTGAGGTCGCTGGCGGTGTCGGCTCCCTCGGTGCCGACGGCCACGTTGCCATCGGTGACCTGCTCGTTCTCTCCGGCGGTGCCGGCCCCAAGGGTGCCTCGGGTGTGATCTACGGTGACCTCTTCGGCGACAAGTCAATCGGTGGCCACGCTGGCGCCACTGGTGGTAAGGGCCACGTCCTTTGAACGGAGTAAACTTTGACTACTCAAATATCTCCAGACAATCCGACTTCCTGCACCCCAATCGCTTTTCACGCTCTCACGATGGACAACCACTCTGTATCAACCCTCTCCGCCTTGCAACCCTATCACCTGCATCCTCTCTCTGCCACAGGATTCCAGTGTCACCGCGATCGGTCCCACTCAACCTACGGACAAACCTTCTCTTCAGTTTCTTGTTGCAACTTCTTCGGCCGCCTCATTCAAGCAGCTTGTCGCCCTTCGTCCCCGGTGCATGGGACGTCAAGACGGGACAGGCTCTGCGCCAACCACCTCTAGACTGGTGGAGCGACCAAACGGGGGACGAGCACAACCGCTCTACCTCCATTACCTCGTCTCCCCTCCCCCACTTTCATCTATCTATTCATCGCGCTCTTTCCGCCTCTTTCTCCTCCTCGCACACTCATACCATCGGAAATCGCAAGTCTAATAGACACGTAGACAGCAACCACACTCTTTTTAATACCTTCTTTTCTTGCTCCTTGCCCTTCCTGTTGCCTGTCAGTAGTGAAATCTTGAGCTCGAGCCTCGAGACTCAGAGACGCCACTTTCTTATGGAGAGACTCTTCTGTTTGCTGACAGTCTGTAGTCTGGAAAGAGTCTGACTATCGGCGTTTTCCGCTCTGCCACCCACAGCTGGAACTTGTGGTCCCCCCTTCCGCCTCGACTCTTGTCTGAACCGTCTCTTGTTCATCCAAAGTTGCGCTCGGTCTCTTAAGGTTCCTCAAAGCTCCAGACAGACCCGACTGCTGCTCTGTGCTGCATTACTCGGACAGCTCGACGGCGTGATCGGAAGGACCTGCATTTACTCTGACCGACGGTACTCTCGACCGCAACAACGATCACTTGGACACCACGAGCCGCAAACCAATTTCCACAAGCACGGCACCGGGTTACGGGGGGAGAAGAGAATGGGAAACACCGCCTCTACGTTGCAGACGCCCTCGGATGGCAGTCATGGTGGGGAGCGCTCACGGTCACCCTCTGTGCGGCGCAGCTTGGCTCGGGGAGGCGGCGACACTCTGTCCGCCTCAGCGTCCCTCTCCATCGCAGCTTCTAGCACTCTGCAACAACAGGAGCGACTCGCAGCAGCAGCGGCGGCGGCATCCGCAGCGGCAGCAGCTGCAGCCTCAGCCTCAGCAGGATCGGGAATGCGAGCTCGTTCCAGCACTCACGATCCTCAGCGACACTCGCCTCAGCATCACTTCGCCCCGCTGCCCGCCTTGAGTCACCCACATCCACAATCGCATGCGTATGCGTTCGCTAACCAGGCCTCGCTCGAGCCTGGCGTGAGCCCAATACACTCGCATCCTTTCAGCAACCCGACTTCGCCGGGTTCAGAGAGTCCCACTGAGGGTGTGACACCAGGTGGTAGACCAAGGAGTGGGAGCGCAGGCTTAGCTTTGGATGCTCCGGCAGCGGACTCGCCATTTGGCTCCCCGGCCGATGATGGCAGAGGAGCAGCAGCGGGAGGCACGACGTCTCGTTCTCGCTCGATCAAGACTCCCACGGCTAGCAACCAACAACGAGCCGAGTCTCCCTCCAGCGCCAGCCGGCGCTCGGCTTCAGTGTCCAGCCCGGTCGGACAGACGAGGAGTGGACAGGGCATCGCTGCTTCTGCTGCTGCCTCGAGCGATCGAGCAGGTGGACAAGCATACAATTACCATCCGCCTCATGGCTATCACCAACATCAACCATCTCCGCTGCGGACTGAGATATCGCATGGGTGAGTGTCTCTGACGAGCTTTCTTCCGATCGCCCCCGATCTGCTTGTGCTATTGTGGGTGCAAGGGAAATGAAGTGATGCCAGTCCTGGATCTGGGCTGAGTTGGGCTGGGCGAGATCGACCAAAGCCCGCATACAGTTGCGTCATGCTCCTCATTTCGCTCTCTCTTTGGCGAGGGGAAAACGAATGCTCCTCATTTTGCTCTTCCTCTTGGCGACGAGGGGCAACGGGATCCGGGCGTCACTTTTTTCCCAAGCTTCATCGGCCTCTTTATTCTGTCAGGGGACGAAGGGACGGCGTATTGACCTTTTTTCGTTTTCCCACAGTTCATCACGACGGCGAACGACTCATGAAGGCCTTCAACTGGGCATGGGGTTCGATCCCACCACCGTCGTTTCCTCCAATCCTACTACCCCGCTTGTAGCGACGCAGAACAGACATGCGTCGGGAACCCCAAGTCATCTCGAACCCCCACATCCATCGACAGTCTTCTCTGCCCTCGACGTCCGCACAGTCGAAAACGTCCCAGCAGGTACCAGTGTGCCGACATTGGATCGGCCAAAGTTCCAGAAGCGCGAAAGTGGATCAGGCACTCCCACCCAAATGAATGCTACAGATCCTTTCGAACGGACACCAGTCACCACGGCTTCGCAGCCGTTACCGCTCCATCGACCCGGAAACAACACCGAGACGTCCTTTGGTATCGGGGACGGTGCAGGAGAGAGTGACATTACATTCAGCAACGGCGGTTATGGCTTGGACGTCCCCAGACCGATCGCTAAACTCGGAACGTCCGCAGTCACAGACGATGACGTGCCAACCCCTCCTGAGTTGCGCAAGGATGCTCTCGGAAGAACGTTACCTGCGGCTTTGCCTTCTTATCTTCGCATTCCTACGACGTCCATGGTCGACGACGAGAACACACTCGCATTCTACGACACTCCTGCGAACTCTGGTGGACAGGGAGACCTCGACAGCTCTGTGACAGCTGATTCCAGCACAGGCGCCGCTAGACAGTCAGGACAACGCAAGCGAGCTTCCTCGGGCGCGTATGGACCTGCAGACAACGCGGTCCCCTTCATGGCGATTCTCCTCACTTGGCGTGGAGGCGGCCACAACGTGTCGGTGACGGGTACGTTCGCAAATGAGTGGCGCAGTCGAATCCCGCTCTCTCGTAGCGAGACTGGGTCGCGTAAGGAACGAGGCGAGTTCAGCTGTATGCTGCATTTGCCACCGGGCACGCATCGGCTTAAATTCCTCGTCGACGATCGGTGGAAGGTCAGTCCGGACTTGTCGACGGCTACGGACGGAGAGGGAAATTTGGTCAACTACGTCGAGATTCCCAATGTGGGACCTGACCATCCCGGTCCGCTCAGCGCGCCGGGCGAAGACTTGCCGGATGAAGGGGAACGAGGCAAAGGGGATGATGAAGGGGAGAGAGGTAGGGGCGATGATGACTTTGCTTTCCCGCCTGCCTATCTGCGTGCGAGCCGGTTGGGCAAGTTTGGGTTGGTGCAGTTGGCGGACCCAGCGGAACTGGCCCGCCTGCGTATGGCCTGCAAACACCTATGGGCGGGCAGGAACAGGAGTTACTAGAGCCTCCTTCGCAATATCCCGGTCATGGCAAAGAGTCCAGCGGAGCTACAGCTCTCGAAGGCAGGGGATCTGCCTCGCTCGATGATATCTTGGCATCGGGTGATCCATCGCATGACGAGCGTGCTGCGGCTGCTGCAAAAGCGGGCGACAACAGGACGAGCTACTATGCGGAGAGCACGACTTCCAGCGCCGGTGGCTCGGTTGGTACGGCTGGTCCGACTCATCAGCAGAACACTGATCTGAGAATTACCCCAATGTATGCTCGGATCGATTTGGACGATGATCGACCACGGGCGAGTTTGGACGACGTGTTCGGTGATGATCTGAGTGAGTATGCCCTCAATATCGATCCTGATATGCGACTGCTTTGACCTTATGTGATCCTCCTTCTGACTGACTTCGCTTCTGAACTCTGCAGAGAAAAAAGCGGAAGCGGATTCGTGGACGCGCGAGATTCCGAGGTCATCGTTCAAGCGCAGATCGCCGAGGAGCTGGAGCGCGAGAGACTGGAAGCTGCCGCCGCCTCTGGCGCGCCACAGCACAGCAATCACGACCATCACCATAACCAATCTTCCCTGCCCGCCCCACCTTCTTTGCCCCGTCAACTGGAGAAGGTCATCCTGAATTCTGGGCCGGCGGGTTTGGCTGGTGCTGTGGACGACAACAGTGTCTTGCCTGCGCCGAATCATGTTGTCTTGTCACACTTGACGGCGAGCTCGATCAAAGGGGGTGTGTTGGCTGTGGGCACTACGACGAGGTACAAGCGCAAGGTGAGTTTTATATCCTGAGGCTCCCTTTCCTCGCTCTGGGGAAGGGCGGGAAGGCAACGGTCTGCCTGGACTTGCTTCGGTGAGCATATTTGGCTGACTCAATCTTGTTCTTTGTTCCCTTGCTGGCTTGTCGTCGGTGCTGTAGTATGTCACCACGGTATTCCATCGACCTGTCAGATGACACTGTCCTGTCTTTGTCGAAGAAATTCCCCGGCAGCGATGCACTGCGCACCCTCCCATTCCGCCGAGACGTGCAGACCTGGGGCTATCACGGTCTTGTCCAGTTTCAGTTTCCTTTCCCAGCACCTTTTCCCATTCTCCTTTTATCCGATTCTTATCTTCCTCCTCTACCTCCTCCGCACCATGTATCCAGCTCCTGCAGACGCATACACCACACTCCTCTCCTCTTCCCCATCTTCTCTCCTCCTTCTCCCACTCTTTAACGCCTACGCGCCGCCCACGACAGCCCGCGATCTCGACACGACACGAATTACGAATTCAAGGAAGACCCTATCACGGATGGAGAACAAGACGAGAAAGCGGAAAGGAATCCCGTCCTTTCTCATCACGACGCCGACACAGCAAAACAGGAGGTGCGCGGCCTCGACTCGGGCCCGTCAATTTTCGAGACCGAATGTCTTCCCAGCCGCACCCTGTCACCAGAAGGTTCCAAGTCTCCTGCCCGCATTTGTGCTCCCACTTACAGTCCCGCACACGCCGCCGCCTCCTCCTCCCACCCCACCGAAGTCCAACTTCCTGAACGACCCCCTCGAATACATACCTCGCTTTCTGGTTCTGTCTATAATCCGGTACAAGGCTCTTTCTCTCTCTCTACACCGTTTCGCTCAAAACAAACAGGTCGCAACAATGATATAGACTTTTCTCCGCTTCCCTTTCCCCCCTCCCGTTTCCCCTCCTACGCTCCCCCTTTCTCCAACTGTACGAGTATCTCCGCTCTTCTCTTTTCTTTTTCTTTCGGGCGTCTCTCCCCTTCTTGTCTTTTCGCTTTCCGTTTTCGCTCTTGCCAATGGGAGAAGCTCATACCCTGACCAGTCTCTTCGAGTGTTCGCTCTGCCTTTGCTTCGCTGGAGTCCTTCGATCCAAAGACCTGCACTTTTCTGGGAGGTGTAAGAAGATAGATTATTGGCATAGCGAATAGGTCGGAAAGGAGACCAGAATAGGGTGATCCCCCTCTGATCAGATCCGCTCCACGACATGACCCTCGTCCAACCTGAGCAACTCCCCAAAACTTGCCGGCCACTCCTGCTCGTAGTGCGAGATCAACACCATCGCTTTTTGATCCCTCTCATTCTCCCGAGCCCAAGCCACTCGATCGATGAAAACACGCGCGCGCTCGATCTGGGCGGCGTCCATGCCTGCGAATGGTTCGTCCAGGATGAGGAGGTGTGGGTTGTGAACAGTCGCGCGGAGGAGGAGGGCGAGGGATTGCGAACCTGGCGAGAGGGTCGCGAAGGGTGTATCATGGAGAAGAACTGTGAGAGCTTCGTCGTTCGACGAGTCTCGGTCGTCATCCAAGCCATAACCGCGGAAAAGATCCGCAAACCCGCTGACGAGTTCTCGGATTCGAGTTTCCCTCACTCCTCCGATCTCCAGGGGTCTCCGTACGAAGATGCCCTCGAAGCCGGAGCCGATGGCTTGTGCTAGGCTCAGTCCGCCCCGATCGAGGTCGGTCTGACGTGGGAAGGCACGGAAGAGCTCAGGAGAGGTATGTCCCGTCTTGCGAGCGAGCAGAGGGGATGCGTTCTTCTGGGCTGAACGGGGTTTCCGAAGAGGGAGAGGCCTGGGGCGTCGGAGTCGGGCGAGGTCGAAGGGAAGGAGAAAGATAGTGGATGGTCCCCGAGGAGGAGGGAGAGCAGAGTCGTCTTCCCTGATCCGTTGGGTCCTGCGAGAATTAGGCGAGAGCCAGGGCGGAGGGCGAGATCGATGTTCTGCACACGTACGGGAGGTCAGTTGTTTTCTGCTTCAGGAATGAGGTGAGTTGTCGAAGAGGACACGTACCTTGAGAGCGTGGAAACCCTTGTATTGTATGCTAACATTTCGCATCTCGACGTAAGCTGGTTCACTCTTGTCTTTGCCCGTTCCAACCTTTGCCTCGGCATTTGCCAGTACTTGCTCCGGTGAGCCGGATGGGGATGGAGGAAGGCTCGCCAGTTCGGCGAGTGAGGCTGAAGTGGCACCAGGGGAGTATGGCGGAGGTAATGCGGACGCAGTGGCAGAGGAAGCACTGCTAGATGTGATTCTGAGCTGTTCCTCTTCGTACTCCTCCCTCGTAAGCGCCAGCACCTCGACGGCATCTTGACCGTTCTCTGTGTCCTTGATCGACGATCCTCCCTGCCTGATCCAGAGTACATGCGAGACGAGCTCGGCGGGCAAAGGATCTCCTTCTCTCAGACCAAGCAAGATACGAGGCGCACTTTGTTTATGGAGCTTGGCCAAGAGTGTAGAGAGCAGATTTCGGGAGGGCGGGTCGAGTCCTGAGAATGGCAAGTCGAGGATGAGGAGTTCGAGAGCACTGTTGCTTTCGTTGGCTTCCTGTCCATCGGACGGAGAGTCACGAGCAGGAAGAAGGGCAGAGAGAATCTTGGCTCTTGTGAGTTGTCCGTTTGAGAGGGCGATGAGGGGTCGCTGGAGCAACTCGGAAGTGACGTTCAAGTAGGGTCCCAGTGCATATATGCGGTCACGCAGCCGCACAGCACGGTCGATTGTCTTCTGGTCGGCGCGCTCCTTCAGTAGATGCTGTGACTGTGGCTTTTGTCCGGCAGATAGCGAGGACGAGGCGAGAGGATCTGGCATGAATGCGCGCCGGGCTATGCTACCGGTTTGAACATCATGAGTCGCGAGGATGGATTCGAAGAGCGTGGTCGCGTCCGTGTCGCGAATGGCCCCATAGCGTGCGGAGTAGTCGACGAATGATGACCCTGCCGGTGCTGCCGTCACCGCCGATGCCGACGACGAGGAGGAAGAAGAGGAGGCCTGTGCTGAGCCTCGGTTGGTCAAGGTGAGGGTTCGAATGGCTCCGTGATGTCGCAGGAGGGGTGCATGATGGACATGGTCTCGATGCCGAGATGACCCCGCTGTGCTGATGGCGTTGATGAGATGCTGCTTGACTGTCTGTGGAGCGGGGGTGGAAGAGGGTGCGACGATGGCCCAGCAGGGAGAAGAAGCAGAGGCGAGTGACCAGGTGAGAGGATGGGAAGCAGAGGGAAGTGGGAGAGATGTCAGCTGAATCAATGCATTTGCTGCTGCTCTTCCTCTGCTGCTGTTCATCATTTTCTCTAGTCTTCTCGACCTCATCCTCAACCTCGCCGATCTCATCCTTGACCTTCTCGACCTCATCCTCGGTCACAGGGAGTCTCGGGTCTCAGCCTGGGGGTCTCACTACATGCGCTCATCGCTGCTTCACCAGTTTCTTTTGACCACCTTCTTGGCATCAACTCATCCTCTCCTTTGCCCTTCTCTGCGTTCCCTCCCACTCCCTGGTGCTGCTGGTGCTGCTGCTGCTGACGGACGACTGCGACGATGACGATGACGACGACGACGAGCCAGCGCAATAATGGACAGCAGGGAAGGCAGCATGGACGGCCCTCGCTCCTGCTGGTGATCTCCCTCTCGCTCTGTCTGCTGTCCCTCCTGGCATCAACAGCAACAGCAACGCCTCTCGAACGAAGACAGTCGTCGCCATCAATAACCAGCAGCTCAGCGTCGGCATCTTCGTCGTCGTTGAATGCGACATCGACCACAACAACAGATGTCCTTCTCACAGCAGCACCTTCGTCCTCAGCGACCACAACGGCACCCCCCAACAACACGCTCCCTGCCTCGTCTACTTCTAGCATCGGAAATGCAACAGTCTCTGCTCCCCTCCCTACGGCGCCGTCCACCAACTCAACCTCTATACCAATACCGGTCATGCCGCCCAACATTCTCTCCAACTACTCCACCGGCAGAAATATCAGGATCGATTTCCTGAATCCGCTCCTCGAGGAGGGTGGCTTCATGACGACCATCTTGCCCATGCCTAATGGCCAGCCCAATCTGCCATACGGAGAGCCTATCAATGCCATCATCTCCGGCCGCTCCTCCCCAAGCGTCGTCAATGTGGAAGGTTTTCTGCGCTGGGCGACCAGTGTAAACTTGGGCGTCTCTTGTCTCGGTCAAACCAATGGCTCGGCACAGTTGGCCAACTTGGGCGATAACAAAGGCAATGTCACCCAGGGCAATGATGGAACCGGGAACAATGGAGTGCTGAGATGGAACTATGGAGATCCTTTCATCGGCACATGCAAGGAGAGTGTCATCGGTGGCAATCATCTCCGCTGGTGGCCACAGGCAAAGACAGGCGCATACTTCCTCGCAGTCTCCGTCGAACTCTCGGCCAAGCTCGGACATATGATTGCGCTGGATGGGTATAACGCGGGCAGGGACGAGCTCGTGGGCAACGCGACCAACTCGAACGGAACCTACTGGGCTGGCTATCGATTCAACACCACGGTCGAGTGGATCCCTGCCGGTGTTTTGCTCAACGCGACGAGCGAGGGTATCAACCATCCCGATGTGGCCCTACCAGGTCAGCCTTCTCAAGACGGACGGGTGGCACTCTTGACGATCACACAACTCGCTACCCCCGACTCCAACAGCGCTATTCCCGGTCGCTCGATGGCGGCTGTCGTCGGGCTTTTGCCGATTCTGCTGGTCGTCGCCATCACCCTGACGATTTAGATGTTATTCTAAACCTATTCTCGCCTCGCCTCGCCAACCCACCTCCCGGACGCCCTCATTCCGTCACATCTCTCGCTGTATCACCCTCCCCTTGGACCACGCATTCAACTCCCGACCTCCACCTGGACCTCTCGCACCTGCTTCAAATTTCACCCGGAATTGCCATTTCTTCCCCACCCACTCGGAAATCATCACTTCTCCCCGTCTTCGACAACGACGACCTAGACTGGAATCTGCTTCTCTTTTGTCCCCTGGTCCCCGTCTCTTTTGTGCAACTCGGAATGTTCTTCTCTTCTGTCCCCTCTCTCTCCCTCGGATTGTTCCTTTCTCTCCTCTCTTTCAGCTCGGCTTCCAGTTCCTGGGCCCGCATCGCCACCTATGGACATTCCGTCTTTTTCCTCTTCCCCCTTGCCGCTTTCAGTACATAGCTTTGTCCCATCGCTCTGCTTAATCCTATCCAACCTCACATCATATTGCACTTACTCATGGCTAACTGGTACCGGTTGAGGACCGAGAGTCCAACACCTGTACCGCGTCAGTACCGCGCGTCGACGCGTTGACGCGCCTCGAGAGCAACACTTTTTTTGGAGGCGATATTGCGTACGTCCTTGCCATCATCGACCAGGTCAAAAGTCAGAAGGAAAGCAGAAAAGAAGGAAGCCAGTGAAGAGAGAAGAGACGATGACGACCCTCTTTGAGCGCGGCGATGTCATCCTTGCGCGCCATCGTCAACATGCTCAAGCCCATGTTGCTGACCGTTCTTCTCCTCATCCTCCCTCCTCTTTCCCATCTTCCTCCTCATCTGCCCTCCGCGTCCGACCCATCGAGACAGGTCTCCAAGCTCTCGATGATCGTCTGAGATCCATCCTCAACGAATCCTCGTCCTCATCGTCAACATCTCAACGCACAACCAGCAGCAAGATTGCACATCGGGACTCGCTTCCGCGCATTCTTGAGATCGCGGGTCCTACGGCAAGTGGGAAAACGTCCTTCCTTGTTGGATGTGCTGTTAGAGAGCGATTGGCAAGGTTGATGATGGCGTGGGAGGCTTGTCGAAATGGGACGAATGCGGGTGGAAATGGCAAACGGAAGGGGAAGGGAAGACAGAGTGGGAATGGGAGGATGAGTTGGGAGGAGTGGGAAGAGGAGGTCGCAAAAGTGACGCCGTTGGTCATGCTCATCGGTTGAGTATCTCTTTGTGATGCAATCCCCAAACAGAAACTGCAGGTAACTCATTCTTCTACTTTCCTTTTCAAATGCAGATACGGAAGGGAGCTGTACGCCCGAACGCTTGCTCGCTGCTGCGCGCGGTATGATCCTTTCCGACCCGGACCTTCTCGAGCTCGCTCGATCGCTCCCACTGGACGACGAAGACAGTGAACAGAATGATGAAGAGGAAGCTATCTTGCCTCTCATCCAAGCTGTACTGGAAGGCATACAACTCTGTCGACCCGCCACCCGAGCCCAGTTCCTCGCCACCATCCTCCTCATCGACCCACACCTGTCCAACGGTCTGCGCAAACCAACATCAACCACAAGCGAACAACAGCACATACCGTCCTCCCCCGCTCCAGGATCCACGACGACTTCGACCGCTCATCCAAGTCTGTCTCATTCCTCCCTCCCGCCGAATACCTCCCTCCTCCTCATCGATTCCCTCTCCGCTTTTCTCCGCGCACACCCTTCCACCCGACCCGAGAGAGAAGAACGTGCTCAAATCCTGAGCGCACTTCAACATCTCACCGACAGGGTCAGGCGGTACAACCAGGCCTGTGTGAATCAAGGGAAGGTAGATGGTGTTATGGGAGTGGTGGTCAGTAACCAGATGGGGGTTAAAATGGGCCCTCAGGATGGATCGTTAGTCAATTTTGAGGTGGGCGGAGGCGGGGGTGGGAAGATGGCTGTGCTTGTACCTCAAGTACAAGTCGTTGCTTCCACAGGGACCTCTAGACGCAGTGGAGGTAGCGGAGGTTCCGCCTCACAGATGCCTTCTTCGATCACGCCGGGGCCAGGTCGGGCTGATGCTAGAGGGGCACGAGGAGAAGGGGAAGGCTTTCGAAGCGAAGATGCAAGCTCGAGTTTGGTTGGGTCAGGTTTAAATACGAGTGTTCTGGGTGATGAGGTCTGGCGAGTCGTTCTCTTTCGAGCAGGAGGTGGCGGCCATCGGTGAGTCAACCTGTACTTCCCCCGCCTCCCTTCAACTGCTAAACTCATCGACAACATTCACTCTTCAATTCTCAGATTCGTACAGCTCTTTCAATTGCCCAAGTCGGTGGAGGTTGGGCTCGCCAGCGCCCGAACGCAGCAGCAACGAGGACAACTACCGCACCATCCAGGAGACGGGCACTACGAGGACGCACGATCATCTCATCCTCCCAGTAGCGGCATCACCCATACCGAGGCCGTAGAACCAACTTCAGCCTGGTCGTCGGACACGGGCCAGCCAGCTTGGAAGAAATGGATCCACTTTATCATCGATGTGAGTCTCATCGCATGCCTTTGCAATGTGGCATAATTGCTCAATCAACTATCTCTCATCGCGACTGCATAGACTCAGAGCGGAATCCCACGAGACCCGCAATAGATACGGTTTGCTAGTAAGGACTTCGCACATGCAAATCAATTGGGGACGAGTCTTATGCATGTAACAACGAAAGCATCGATGTGATACACTACATTCGGGAGTCAAGGGGCCTTGTTGAAGATCTTTTGCCGGGTTTGGAAAGAGACTGAAGGAGTGTGTTTGGCAAAAGACATACTACAGAGGGCGAAGGAATGTGTATGTGGCTAAAAGCTTCAAAAGAAAGTGTTGCGGACAGGTTTCCGAGTCGAAAACGGTAGGGGTGGGCGAGGGATCATGATGAGGGCTTGGATTTTGAGTCCGGGACGACCTTGGTCACTTCTGCTGGTGGTTCTGATTCTGCTTCGACGGACAGTGAGCTCGATCGGACGAACTTGGGACGGACAGCGTGTGCTTTCGAGGGTCCTGGGACGGATAGAGAGCTGGACCGAGAGGTCTTACTATTTATTGTGACCGTGTTACTTCGTGATCGTCGCGTGGTCGCAATTGCCAATGCCATAGCGGGCGGGCTCGAAGACGATACCGTGCCCCTGCGTGCTACGGCCAACGGCCTTGCGGGAACGCCCACTGCGTCGACTGTTGACGTCAAAGAAGACGTTTGCAAAACCGAGTTCCTCCTCAATGCTGATACCTGAGGATGCATGCAAATCGTAGAGCCGGATTCGGAGTGGGCAACCTCGGACGGCGACGAAGGACGAGTCACCGTCACAGTGAGGATGGAGACCACTCGGGAGGAAAGATCCGTGCTTGGTCGGTGGTCAGACGGTGTGGTAGAGCCCCATCTTCCTTCAGCTCTACTGCTGAAGCCGGCTTGACTGAAGCGCGAAAAGTTCGAGTTGATGGAGACGGAGGTTGGGAAGGAATTCAAGGTGCTGTCCTGGGCATCAGGGAGGCGGCCCCGCATCGTCAAGGCGCTGTCGGCACTGGTGCCAGCTTTTGATCTGCATTGCTCCGAGTTTGGCCTTGCGATTGAACTTGTAGACCGCATTGATCCATCTGCCCGATGGGATGTGGTGGACGCAACTTGACTTCGAGGGAGGGGTTGCCACCCGTAGATGAGCTCGTACGTTTCGTCGCCAGTGACACCTTCTGCCAGGTTCCTGTCTTCGTTGTTACACACGGTAATATTGAGCAGTGATGCCGCATCGAACCCGTTGCCCAAGTTTGGAGAGGGCACGACAGGAGGATTGCTAGCTGAAGCCTTGGACATCACGACCCCTGTTTCAGCTTCGCTGACGATCGATGCGCCGTCCAGACCAAAGGTATTTCGCTTTGTCGAAATCGAAGGTCTAAAGGTCGAGATCGAACCTCCGCGATTGTGCACATCCGTGGTGGAAGGAACGTCGTATTTGCCACCGTTCAAGGTCATGTCAGTGGCGGCGGGGAGGCCGAATTCGAAGTCAAAGTTCGTAAGAGCATCTGATGTACCAACAAGTGCCCGGCACCTCTCGCACAATGCATGGGGTGGGCAGTGAGGCTTGATCCTGGCTCCATCCTGGTCTCGAGAACGAGCATTCCCGCCCGGAAGCATGCTTCGTATGGTATCTCTGGTCGCTTCCATATATGCACCGATGATGTCCCCATAGCCACCATAGGTGCCGGATTGGCCCCCGCCCCCGAATGATCCGGCCGGGAAGGCTGGCGGCATGGGAGAACCGTTCGGGTGGTTGACATGATTTTGACCTCGTGAACGCGGGAAGACGAACGCAGCGGAACGCGACCAAGCTCGAGCTCGAGCTGGAATGCGGACTGGAATATCTCGGACGACATCGTGCGAGGTGTTTGACTCTTCCTTGATCGTGGCCATGTAATCATCGTCGACGGGTGCACGCTCGTGGGAACTCCAGTCTCTCTTGTCTCTTTTGCTGTCGTTCTCCGAGAATGGTGCGCAATCGATATCATTGTCGTCTCGACGGGTTTCATCGGAGCCTGTCGTCAGACCCAGTCCTGGTGATCCGATTGGACTCATCAGATTTGTGCTGGAGTCCTTGTTGTCAGAGCCGGCTGTATACGGATGGATAGGTTGGATCTGTGTTGCAGTGCTCCGTCGACGATGGTGAAGAACAGATTGTGCCGCCGTCGCTCCCTTCAAGTCCGCAAACCACGAGTTGCGAGACTTGCTTTTGACTTCTGGTCCACCCGATTTTGACAGGTCAAACTTTTCGAGGGAGGGGAGGGGAGGCTGCGACGTCTCCGTAACCATACGAATTCTTGTCTCCTTCAACGACGCAATAGACTCTTTCGAGCGAAGTTGCGAGCGCTGATTGGCGTGGAAGGTTGAGGCCTGCGAGTGGACAGTGACTTTGGAAGTCAAGCTGACGGCTGAAGAAGAGACGAAGGAGGATCAGATGCTGATTCAGCCCCGCTCTTTCGGAGGCCTGCACTTACCTGCAATGGCAGCTGCAACCTGGAACTGAGCAAAGAGAGTGAGGTGGTGGGCAACACCAGCTTGCTCAGAAGGCGAAAGCACAGCTACTGCAGCAACGAGGAGCCCAAAAGGAATAATCTGAAGGAGAAAGAGTCGCTGTCAGGATTTCTTTGGAACCTTCATAAAGAGCACATTCGGGCGACGTACTGAGGAAGCCAGCAAGATGCGGAATCCGAGGCGGATCTTCGTGAGAGACAACTTGCTCTGCCATGGATTGTTGTTGAGGTTCAATCTTTCCCGACCAACAACGAGGACTCCGAAGAGGATAACGAGCTCCAGCAGCAGAAACGCACTGCGAACGTCAAAATAGGAGAACATCAGCACATCCGTCCGAGTTAATGTTCGTGGGACTTCCATTCCTCACCAGGCTAAAACAGCTACCGTGTTGTATGGCAGAAGGAATCGCGTGTCTGCTTGTGAAGATGAGCGGGCCGCGAGAGGCAAGAGACTGTCGGAAGGAGAACCAAAGGTCAGGTGTGCCCTCTTGCATAGGCAGCCTATGCCAGACTGATGCTCACATTAGTGACCCAACTTCCGCCGCCTTGCAGAGCCCTATGCTAAGAAGTAACGTCCAGCGTACTCCATTTTTGGCCGAGGCTGATCCGCGGATCAGGCCCTCGTAGAATGCCAATGATATGACCGCAGTGGCGATGATGGGAAGTACTACGCAAAGCGACGATGAGGTTTGAAAGAAGTTGTCAGACGGCCAATCATACTCCGTTTTACTCATTCACACTCACCCAAATTAAGTTCCAGGACTGCAATCCAAAGGGGGCTAGTACTAGAGGATTGGGTTGGGAGTAGAATCATCAGTGCCGCGGTACCGTAACGCACATGCATGGCTTATTAGGCTGCAACATACACTTCTGAAGAGGTATTCTGCTCGAGCTCCTTCTGACAGGTAAACGCGGTTAGGATGATTTGGCCGAACAGAGTCGCAAGAAGGGCTACAAGTAGAGCCTTGACCTTCCGTGATGTTTCGAAAAGCTTTGTTGAAGTCCGCATGCCAGTCGCAAGGCTATGATCAAGAACGTACTCGGATCATGTCAGCGATCTGCCGCGGCCCCATTGACGAGCTGCATTGCCTGTGACTTACTTGAACGTTCCAGCAAGTAAGGCTGCACGGGTTGGGTTCAGAGGAGAGAGAGAGAGAGAACCATCAGAATTTCTTCAAAAATCCTTCTGTACCATCGGCCATCGGACAACCCACTGATAAAGAGAGTGATCCAGGTCTTGGCGGCGCTGGCACCGGGGCTGGCTTCCACAGCGACCATTCTATGTTTTTTGAGGAGTGTCGAGGCGATATCGAGGAATCCAGGCAGAGGGAAAGGTCCAGCGTTAAGATGGCGGAAAGGGGATGAAAGGTGGAAGGGAGGGGATGAAGAAGGAGAAAGACGGAGGGATTCAGAGTGTAGACCTGAGAGAGAGGACGCTCGGGCGAGGGAGAGAGGGAAAGGGAGGGAAGAGATCAAGAAGGTCAGCCAATTTGTAGCAGTGGCAGCCACTCTCTTGTCGCTAGGGGCGATGTCTGCGGCCGAGGTATCCGTGCAATGTCTGCCAGCTCATCTTCTTGTATACGTCTTCAGAACAGTTGGTGGAAACAAGATCAGAGCGTTTGGTAGACCTCATTCACCACTGACTCATTGCGACTGGAGCCAAGGATTCCCTTCGCCCAGTTGTTCCGCGGCGCTTTGGAATCCGAGGTCCGAGCGCATGGTCGTCGCAAGGTACCTCATTGACCCGAGACAAAGCGAGTTAGGGCGTCGGTCTATTTTGGAACGGCCGGCCCACGCACGCTTGATGCGATAGCCATGCCTCTCGTCGTTCGTGGCGCGAAACACCCGCACTGGGAAGTGAAATGCATGCATTCTGAGACCATCTTGACAAGAAAAGCCCAAGTGTACACCAAAGAGATAAAGGCCCGGCGGCCTGCGGCCCCACATGGATCAAACCTTGAGGATTGGGCCAGAGCTTTCGTGCGAGGCAAAGTGATCTCGACTGCCGAAGTAGCTGTCAGCTTCAAAAGTCTGGAATGAGGGCGACTGGAAGGAATCCGCTGGCAGCTCGACAGATACCTCAGCGAGTTCGACGAGTGAGGACTTCGGCTCTGCGAGCATATGAACTGTGCAACAGGGACCAACCAAATAAGAGTGAGTTGTTCCTCTGTTGCCTTCATCTTCCGCATCGTCTTTGACTCACCAAGGCATGCCATGACGACCGCGCCTTCGGCCTGAGCAAGAGCAATAAGCTTCACTTTCTCGAAAGGTTGAGGAATTGGAGACGTAGATCCGTCAGCCACGAATCCTATGTCGGAAACCAGTCGGCAAATCTGGAGGGGTGAATGGAGTCGTGTGTCAGGACAGGGCTCCGCGTTAGTTCAATGTTTTGATCTTAGGACGCAAGGAACTCACAAATGCAATTGAAAGCAAAGGAAGATCCAACCAAGCTTGTCGTTGCATTTGGACCATGTGCTGCCGCCACAGCGAGGCCATTATCTGTGTGCTTTGCAGAACGCTCAACACAGCACCTGAGGACCAAAGTGTGTAAATATCAGACTGGTGAAAGGCAAAGCAGAGCCACGGAGACTCACTGGCTTTGGCAAGAACGCCGAGATTCGCGCAGATGTCGGGCAAGTCCTGCTCACCCTGGAGGAGACGTGATTGACAGATCAAGGTTGCAGCTATGCTGTAGCCGCACAGAGCTGCTCTCGCAGAGAGCAATAAGATGGGAACCACCACAGGCGCGTGGATGTCGGAAATTTTGAGCCAGCCCTTTGGATTTGGAGCCACACTCGTCTTGCGCCGTTGGATGGCAGTCCAGATGATGAATGCTGCACAGAAGAAGTCGGCGAGGACCGGGACCACTACGTTTGCGCAAGAATCGTAAACAAGATGTCAATGTCGAGTTCTTTATTCGATGTGCTTGCAGGGCTCGCTACTCACCGCGGTAGGAGACGGTGGCTATTGCATCGACGATTCGAAGCTTGACAAGGTCCGCGAGGTCCGAGTTTACCGCTTCAAAGATGGCCACGAGTGTCGCCCCATTACCGGCGAGGACGAGGAGCAAGACTGTAGCCAGTAGTATGCACATATCGTGTCGAAAGAGGCCGGGCACTAGCAGCGCGGATCGGTCAATGAGGACAGAACAGAAGTTTGAGAGGAGGGAGAAGTTGATAGCGCAAGTGACTGCAGCTGTCGATCATCAAAAAGAAAAGGCGATCGGACCATCAGCGGGATGTGAGGCAAAAATGGACGAGTACCTAGTACTCACTGCAGATCAGGGAGTCGACCAATACCCGCGCCAGCGCTTCGTGATCCATTGACTCAGGCCTTCCGTGCCAGGCATAAGACCAGATTGTAACGATGACCATCGCGGACTCGAGGAAAATGTTGTTACTGGAAGCAGAAAGAAGGAAAAGAGAGGGACGGGTTCAAAGAACCTGGAGCCGAGAGAGAAGCGGTGACGAGAAAACGGGCAGCAGAAATCGGGACGGTAGAAAGCAGAATGCGGGCGACAAAAAGGTGGAGAAGAGGCCCGTATTTGAGGACCAGGAGATGGGGCGGCAACCTTCATCGCTTCATCAGCCTTCGCAGCTGTTGGCCCCTTGCTCCAGACGGGGCTGAGTCGGTCTCGTTGCACTCGGCCAATTTTGGGCAGGGCGAAATGAGAAACTGAAAAGGAAGATGAGGGAGATAGACAACTAGAAGGCGCAGACGTCTCGATCAGCGTGAGTCCGTGCCTTCTGGAAAAGTAATCGAGTGACCGATTGGGAAGTCCACATCGCGGGTCACAGACTGCAAAGAGGGCCAGCAACAGGAAGAATCAGCAGATCTCACAAGTGCGTATGTAGAGGCAAAGGAAAGAATGGAAGCGCATTCCGCAGGGGAAGTGGATGTTACAGAAGACTCAGGAAAAAACAGAATGTAGTAGATCCGCAGAAAAAACAGCTCCATGTCGAAGTGGAATGGAAGCGAGACACGGTCGACTGATAAAGAGAGTGGCGATCCTTGCGTGTGTGCGATAGATTGGTTCCCTGTGTTGGGTTGTGCTGATCCGGCAGCTTCCATACACATGAACTTCGGAGAAGTATGTACGTTGGGGTGTAGAGAGTCGCATCGAGGAACCGGAAAGCGAGTGTGATGCATTCCTGCAGTCCAGAAAGAGAGGGCGGCAGCAGGTCCAAGCGCCGTATCGTAAGCGCAGAGGAACCACGATAAACGATAAGCAGAGCGGATCGTCCGTGCTGGCAAGGCGAAAATAGAGTGGAAGCAATCCCATGAAGAAGACGTGCGTGGATAAGGCGACAAATTCAAGTGTTGAAGCGACCGAAAGAGTGTGTCACGATCGCGTCTACCGGCCAATCCAGTATAAGATAATGTAGATGAACGATCCCAGCGCCCGGACGGCAGACAGACCGGCTGTTGCCCAGAAGATGACCCTGAGATGGTATTAAGGCAACAAGCAGAGCCAGAATCCAGCGTTCAATATAGCTTCCTTTCACTCAAGCAGCAGTTCAAGTCTCGTATGTACTCACGTTTGATATGGGTTGACGATGACGCCCTTCTGACCGCCGTATACATGGTTGCGCACATAAGCAAGCCACCACCTCGAAGTGAAGATGATGATTAATGCTGCGTTCGTACCTAACCACCAGAGCAAGAATCTGTCGAAGGAAGGGTGCGTCAGAAGTGAGATGGGTTCTGTCTACCACGCCTCAAAGAAAAGAGACTCACTGGGTTCGGAAATTGGCGGCGTGATCACTAGCCTTCTGATCTGCAGAACGCTTCGATTTTACTTCTGCCTTGGGTACGGCTAACTCAGCTTGCATATGCGACCAAAGTTCTTCTGTCTCATCAGCCGTTGTGGGAATCTTGACATCGACAGCCGCTTTTCCGTCTTTGCCTTTCTGAGCCGACGCCGAGCCTAGATCGGTACTAGGTGCATTGTCACCCTTCGTACCCCAACTGACGTCGTGTAGGTTGCTCATCGAGTAGATGGCGAGGACGGTGACTGCAGGTAAAACGTCCTGAGTGAGCGACTGTTGCTGACCACCAGAAAAAGGCCTTGTCAGCAGACTCACCATAGAAGGGCGTCAAGAAGAGATACTGGAGGAAGGACGTGATCAAGTGCCATGGCTCGAAGTGAGCGAGCGAAGCCAGCACCCAGCTGCGAAAGTCACGAGTCCATCAAATCTATCAGTATCGGACTGGATCGGTGAAAAGCTTAGAAAGTACTCACAGGAAGTATGTAGCAGCCAAGGAAATGACAATGTCTCTGAACCCACTGGTTGCGAACAGCTTTTCGAAATTGCCCGTCGTCCACCCAGCTGTGGTCAAAAGCCCCGCAGCTTTCAGTGCGAGATAGACAGTGAAGCCGGCACAATAGAGTGCGAGCCCCATGATGATCGCGAATGCAATCAGACAGGACGTGTACGCAAAGTTGGAGCCTTGCGGTCGGTTTCCGAGGGAGCTGCACAAGAGGAGGGAACAGAGATGTGAGCGGCTTGATTGCATGGCGAAGGCAAGAACAGAATTGGCGTGAACGTACCAGACGATGCAGACGACGACGAGGGCGATATAGACGTTTTGCATGATTTCCAGGATAGCATCTCCCTGACCACCAAAGGGGTCGTTGTCTGGGTCCGAAGTGGCACTCGTGATAAGGAAGAAGAAAGCCAACTGAAGGAGAGAAGTGAAGAATGAGCTTGACAATTCCACGTCAGCTCAGACTTCCGATCGAGAGACGACTCACGAAAAAGTTGGCAAGTGCGGTCCACGTGAACACGAGCTGAACGATGTTGTAGATGACTTGCACCGTCAACCAAAGCTTGCGGAAAAAGTTGTGTCCACTCGACCAGAGGCGGTAGAAATGCAGCGTTGCGTGGATGCCCGCAAAGAGGGAACCATTGAGCCATCTAGAGGGCGTCCAAACAAACAAAATAAAACATCAGAAACGATCCCGAATGCCGCCAAGCAGATTGTCGACCTTTCATCTCATCAGGGCGCTACCGAATGCATGAAACTCACCTCCGTCTTTGTGAGATGAACTCAGGAACCGTATCGGGCACATCCGTTGTTGCCTTGGCGCTCTTCACATACTTCAAGATCCATGCCTCCCCCGCCTTCGCCGTAATCTCAAAACACAAGATACGATCTTCTGCCAGATACATGTTTTGCTCGAACGTGCCAGCGGGAGCACCGCCCGCTTGATGCATCGCCTCGCCACGGAAGTACGCCTCCAATGGCCGTCCACGAAGGGCTTTGAAGCGATACGCTGAGAAGGCGCCTGGTAGTACGGAGATGTACCCGAAGACGGACTCGAGGGGCTTGTCAAGGATATTGGAGATCTTGTACTCGAAGTTTTGACTGGCGACGAGCGGATTGATGAGCAGACCGCAACCACGCCCTGTTTCAACAGCAATTTCACCGCAGGCACCACCGACCATGGAGTTCTTGTCGAAAGCCTTCCATAGCTCGTATAGAGATGTCCCAGTGGGCTTCGTTCCGACATCGAGTAGGATGGTGACATTCGGTTGCAGCTTCAGGGTTGAATATGGGGTGAAAGTCAGTGTGAAGATTCTTGAAGAAATGACTTCTGCCAGGAAAGCCTCACCTGTGCGCAGATTGCATTGTAGAACCACCTGGGAGTGAAAAAAAAGCGCAACAGAAAAGACGTGAGTAAGATCAACCTGGAAAGGAGGGCGCTGCATGGAACTCACCTGTGCGAGTTCAACTTCTTCGCGTTCTTCTCCTTCAGGATGAAGACAACCTGCACTGGACAGCTACCAACTTTCACATTCCCTTTCCCGTCCACGATAACCTGAGTCGTGTACTCAAAGATGTGCGCCGTCGTTTCCTTCTCCAGCACGTGGTCCTTCATGACACCCTCGATGTAGCATCCCATCAAACCGAGGACCTTGAGTGTGCGCTCGTTGGCCTTCTTGCGTCCATCGGAGACGACGACCACCACGCACTTTTGCCAGGCATTCGAGCCCCAAGTCTTTGACTTACTGCGAGTGCAGAGGAAAGCGATGTTCTGTGAGGGAGGGAAGGTACGAAAGATGATTAGTTCTGTGTTATGAGAAGTTGCACCATTCCCCGAAGATCTATCTGCGAAATGAGTCTCACCTTGATGACGCTGTTCATCGTTCTGCAGAAAAGAACTTCATCCTGTGGGAGGAAAGTGACGCGGGACCAAGTTGGTTAGCCTCGCTCTCAAGCTGAGCGGAAGCAAAAGGAGATAGGACTCACTTCGTTGTACATCGTTAGAACAATGGCCAGTTCCGTCTTCCGGCCCGCTAGCCACGCGCGCGTCGCGTAGCGCTCCTTAATGTAATCGTCCGGCTTGCAGGTGACAGCTGTGTACCTGCACTTCATAAACTCCTCCGGCTGGCCAGGCTTAGCGATGCTCTTAGGCACAGGGATGTCAAGTACGAGATTACCATCCTGTAGCTCAATCCTTCGCACCGTGCGCTTGCGCATCAACCGATCCCGATTCTCCGCATATCCACCTGTACGGGGCCCGCCAGGCATACCAGCTCCGAACCGAGGCAAAGGTGCATTGCCGCGCAGCTCGGACGGTGGTGCCATTGGATTGATGGCGATGGCGGTGCCTGGAGCGCCAAGCGCGGACCAGGGCTCTGCATTTGGCATGCTTACAGCGAAACCTCCTGGATGGCCTGGACCCATCGAGTATGCTGACGGAGGTAGGCCAGGTGCGCCAGGTGCGGGAGTCTGTGAAGAGATGGGAGAGTTCGGAGGGTAGGAGATGATCGGATTTTGGGAACCCATGTCGATAGTTTCGTAACCGGCGCCTGGCTTGGTGAAGCCGTACGGCCCACCTAGGTCAGAATTAGCAGCCGCGCCCCTGCTGTTCATCATTCCAGACTGGTTGTCATGCTCGTACATGCCATCAGCCTTGACAAGGTGAGTGTCACTGGATGCGAACTGCCCGTTGCCGTATCCACCATGACCTTGCCCGATAACAGGACTGTGGAGCGGGTGAGCTCCTGGAGACGAGGCGTAGGTATCATAGATACTTTCGTAATCCCCACCTCCGGGTGTACCGCCGCCGCGTGTGGATGGAGCCATGTCGAACGAACCCATGCGAGGATCATACTGATTCGCAAAAGGCGCTTGGTGATTCTGACTTGAGGCCGGCTGGATGTGAATCTGTGGATTGTTTGGGTTGTTCGTATAGGTGTCTGAGGAGTGTGAGTCGGAGAAGCCGGGTGGCGATGTTCTCTGTCTGGTTGACGGCTGGGGCTGCTGCTGCTGTTCGTAGTACTGTTGCTGTTGGCCATTCTGATCCGCAAAATAGTCTTGGTGCGATTGTTGCTGCTGATGGTACTGTTGCTGCGGCTGTTGCTGCTGCTGATTGTAGTTGGGACGATGGAATGGCTGTCCGCCACCCTGCTGCTGCTGGCCATAGTAGTCTCCCATGGTTGCGAAGATGCGAAAATTTGTCCCTGGATGAGAGTGGGAGGGAAGATGAGAGGAAAGGAAAGGGTGGGACTAGAGGGAAAGTGGTGTAAGGGGTGTGAGAGGTGCCAGCGCCTCTACGAGGAAGGGATCTGTGCAAAGAGATCAGAAGAAAGGAAGCGCAAAGCGGAGTAGTGAGAGAAGCCCAAATCAGTGTGGGAATGTCGGGGCGGGCGGTGGTGGCAGCAGGCAGAGAACAGCGGACGGCGGAGTTGGTTGACCAAAGGAGCTCACAACAAAGCAGAGGCAACTCGCAGGGAAGCCACCGCCCAGGTCCCCGGCCTCGTCCCGCATCCCGGCTTCAGCTGCAGTCGGTTGGCACAGTGGAAAAGGCGTTAGCTCTATTGAAAAAGAACACTCATCCCACAGTGCCCAAGTGCCTGTGTGATTAAGGTTTGGCACGAAGCCGAACCCTGTCTCGGCTAAATTCTGGCGACCTGGAAAATCTGATGAACGCCTTTGCAGGGGAAAATCCCGTTTTCCCGGAAGTCCTTGGACTCACCTTCTCGTAGCCCGAGGACGAGGTCGAAGCAGAAGAAAGGGCGAACCGCGACTGGCCGCTGCTGATCTCATGATGGAACGGGCGACTGACTTCGGGAGCACGAGCACTTACTGAACAGCCACCGCTGGCTCATGCCTGACGCCGTACGTTCGTTTTCCGGGTCTAGGGAGGTCACAATTCTGGCCCGAATGGTGCGCTGAGGCAATTGTTACAGCGCGTACCGAAAGGAGAGAGGGTCTCCGTATGTTACACCGGTGCCCAAGGGCAACAACAACCGCTGCCGCCGTATCCGTCTTCTCGCTCGAGATCGATGCTGATGATTTGTAGCAGCGTCTATTTGAGCTCCCTCCGAATGCTGTTCGGAGCCCGTAATGGGTGTAGACCCGGCAGCTGGATCATCCCTCCTCTGTCCCTCTTCATCCCGTGCCTCGTTCCAGCTGGCCAGCACAACTGCCATGAGAACGTACGCGCCCATGGAATATCCGACCAGCCCTAGACATGTCGCGTAGCCACGCGTGTAGGCTGGGGCGTCGGTGGAACGGAAAATTTGACCTGCTAGGATGCCGCCAGCGTTCCCCAAGGAGAGCTGGATGCCCGATGCTGTGCTCCGTTTGATCGACAGAGCATTATTCATCTGGAATGGTTCGAGGAAGATGTGGATTCAGTCTCGCCTCTAGATGCATAGGTCATCAAAAGATGTAACGGAAGAGACTCACATTCAACCAGCTGACGTTCAGGCCGACGATGGTGTATATCAACGACGTGAGGAAGGTAGCAAAATAACGAGGACCGAAGCTTCGCGGGTTCGTGGCCAGCAGGATAGCGAATCCTCTGAGTAGAGACAATCAACCTGTCAGTTCCGCCACATTCAGAGTTCTTGAGCTGCGCTGAACTTACACGATGATCAGAATAGCAGATATAGTCATGACTGCCCATCGATGACCATGCCGGTCTGTAAAGACGGCTGCTCCGACGTATGTTCTGCGTAACATAATGCGAGCCCTATCAGCCCAGATATGTAGCATATATCAGGTCCTTGGACAGACTTACATCGAAGCGAATGCATACACGGGAACGGTAAGGAGCTGGATCACGATCGTTGAGTAGGATGGATTGAAGGTTCGGATAATCGAGGGCAGGAAGGTCGCGAATGCAAACAAGCACGAGTCCGCTCTGAGATAGAAAGTGAGCTTACATTTATGAGATTGATATCCTATCATGGGAAAGCTCACCCAAATTGAGCCGTTGCTGAGATCCATGTCTTGGGATCCTTGAAAGCCAGTCTTGCCTCCGCCAACTTGTATGCATCTTTCTTCTTCTTCCCATGATCCGGTCGAAGACTTTGGGCTTCACGATCAAGCGAGGGAGAGACTGTGCCTGTTTCTCCAGGCTTTTCTAGAGGAGCGTTTGCCCGGCTCTGATACTCGTTCCGCGCGTCGCGCGTTCTGTGAACGGATGTAGTCGGTTTGAGTGTCTGATTGCGCATACAAGCTGGGGGATTATTGACTGACCTCATTAGTGCACGCTCGCGCTCATCAAGGAACCATGCCTGCTCGAAGTCGTCCGCGAGGATGAAGTATGACGCGATGCCTGCTAGTATCGTGACGGCCCCCTCGATGAAGTAGAGCCATGCCCATGGCGGTCTGCCTGAGCTGGCAGGGATGCTTCACCGTTGCGCGAGAAGGAAGAAAGGTAAGCTCAGCACGATGGACACAGGAGAAAAAGGACTCACTTGAAAATCGCAGCTGCGAGAAGACCGCCGAATGCACCGCTGACCGCCGCGGCTACGAAGAGATACGATGTTCGCAACCCAATCTCCGAGCGGGAGTACCAGAAAGTGAGATACACAGCAAAGATGGGGACTGTGTGACCACCCAAAAGAGACAAAGTAAGTATAAGCATACATGGGAGAGAGGGGAAAGAGAACACTTACAGAAGCCGCTCTCGCATGCGCCAAGGACGACCCGAGTGGCCAGTAAGCCTGCATACGACGTGACAAAGCCCGCACAGAGAGTAGTGATGCCCCATGCGACGGTGATGGCAGAGATGGCGCGACGAACACCGATGAGCTGGAAGAACATGGCGCTGGGGTCTCGAAGACGACGTACGTGACAACTGTAGATGCGACAAACGTGTTCAGCCTGTGTATGTATATCAGAGGAAGGCCAGGACAAACATACTCACAGAAGACGGAGGTGGCTACATTGGCTCCGTTCTTGGGGAAGCCATCAATTTCCATCAATCCGGATGTGAGCGCGTTTCCAAGATTGGAGCGCTGCAAGAAGGAGAGCCTCGCATGTTCAGCTCGAGGTTCTATGTATTGGCAAGTCGAGTCCCAGCTCACTCACGTCGAGGTAGGAGAGCAGGAAGAGGACGAAGACAGGAACTCCGACTGCGACATCGATCTTGCGAACGAGTTTCCTTTCATCGTCGCCATTTACTTCCCGCCAATCCCACCAGACCGCGACCTGACCGCGTCCATGACTTTCAGCAAGTGCATTCAGTACACAACCCCATCATGCTGCAGACCGTAGCAGCCATAGAGTCGAGGCGAGGGTCGGGTCAGCTGTCGAGTCGACTAGATACGCGTAATCTAATCTCTCAAATACAAACACGGCACATCGGCCCGACGCTCCGTTCTTCTCGAGCTCTTGACAGTGTCGGCGACCTTCACAGCCAGAAATTTTGGAGAAGCCTTTCCTGCGCAGCGACCACCACAACGGCACAGTGCAACCTCGCCTTTTTCATTCCGACTCTCTGCGCTCGCTCACTCGGCCGAAGCAGGGATCAACCAAGCGCGCGTAGATCGTCGGCCATCATATCCGCATCGCTCCACCAAGCATCCGGCGCTGCTGCTGTTTCGGTTCAAGTCACAGCATCCGTGCATCCTCCTACACTCGACATCGAAACGCGAAGAGCAGGAGCGACTATCCCTCCAGAAACAACAGGAGACAATTGGTCGCGTAGAAGGTGACGCGCGACGCGTGTATGGTGCCGCAGCCCGAGCACTCAAGCTCGAAAGCATCAGCACTTACGTGGGACTGGCGGGACGCAGTAAAGGTCTGGGAGAAGTAGGTGAGCACTTTTCCTCTCCTCCCTCTCACCGCGTGTCAGCCGATTTGATTACTCACTCCTGCTTCTGCTCTCTATTCTTTTCTGCTCTCTGTCTTCATCTAGAGTGCGGAGACAGGGGTAGCCCATGTGTCAGACCCAGCCAGCAGGGATCCATCAAAAGCGCAGCACCACTATGCCACCGAAAACTAGCACCGCTTCCAAGCGGAAGCAGGCTAGCACGGCATCATCAAGCGCTGCTTCGCCGCCCAAGAAGAAGGCCAAGACGGCTTCTCCAGCCAAGCCATCGACTCCCGCCGCCGCCAAAGGCAAAGGAAAGGCTGTGGATCCGACACCCCCCGCAGCACAAGCATCAGCCAAAGCATCCACCTCCACTGCCAATGCTACTGCTGCTTCAGCGGACAATCCAGTCCTCCAACCTGGAAAAGCAGGCGATCTCTTGAAGAAGTACACGCCTCTGGAACTGCTGGGGCTAAACAACAATGACCGCGCCGAGTCCGTCAGCTCGGATGAGGCCGAGGGGCTGGGCAGCTGGACGGAGAAGGACGAAGAGCGCTGGCGGCTTACCCTGGTCCAAGCGCAGGATGAAACATCGGAGCAGACGTTCATAATAGACGAGCTTCTCCGATGGAGAGAACACCCCCGCCGCAAGGGTGTCTATCAGTATCGCGTAGCATGGCAGGGTTACCCCATCTACGCATGCACCTGGGAGCCTGCGTCTTCCTTCGACCGCGAGACTCTCGACGAATTCTGGGCACGCAAGAAGGGACGCCCGGATTTTATACCCATGCCGGACTCGGACGACGACGTAATATCTGCCCACAACTCCGACACCGACTTCGCAAGCTTCTTCAACCTCGACACTGATCAGACGCGCATCAAAATAGACAAGATGCGCGCCGCTTGGAGGAGGGATAAGAACGACTTGCGCTTTGTCAAGCAGCTTAGGAGGGAGGAGAGGGAGGCGCGCAAGCTGCAAGCGGCCTCCGGATTGGGCCCACCGGTGTCCTCCTCGTCGTCGGCTCATTCCCCGAATGAACAAGCTCCGCCTCAGTGGATCATACCCCCGCCGATGCCGGATCGCGCAGCTGGCCAGAGTATGCAGCTTGATGACGAAGGGGAGGAAGCAGAAGATGATGCAGCGCCTGCCACATCCACGCGCTCCAAGAAACCGGCGGCTACAAAGGGCAAGCAGGTATCGACTGCGACAGCCAAGTCGATACCTTCACCGAAGCCAAGCGGGAGCGCTCTCAAAAACGCCAAGGCACCCGCAGCTTCTTCAAGTACGCCAGCGAAGGGCAAGGGTAAAGCACCTGCGCGTACACCACCCGCCAAGGTTGCCAAGGCGGGTCCCAGCAAAGGCGTGGAGGTAGTCATCATATCCGATTCGGACGATGACGAGCCCGCCCCCCGACCCACACCAAGCACCAAGCTGGCAGGCGCAAAGAAGAGCGCGTCTCCCGCAAAGCCTGCAAGCAAGGCCAAGTCGAAGACTCCGCCGACTCCTGCACGGCCCACTCCGCGACGGAAGGGTTCCAAGGTGGCGGTGTCGGTTGAAGAAGATCCTTCCGATGGTGATGTGGAAGACGCTGATGACGATGAGGACGAAGAAGAAGAGGAGAAGGACGACGATCAGCAGGATGATCAGATGGATGTTGACGAACCGTCGAAGGGCAGGGAACGCACGGGCTCCGGCTCGGACGGAGATGATTTCTTCGACCGCAGCAAGAAGAAGGGGGCGTCCGGACGATCCTCCATTCATATACCACAGCGTGAAGCTCCTGCCCAGACAAGTGCCGCTTCGTCACAGAAGAAAGCATCGTCTGCAAAGCCGCCCGTTAGAGGAGGACGGAAGCTGGCTCCAACTGCTGTTCTCGCCAGTGCTCGAGCTGGTGCACCACCGCCGCCATCCACTGCGCAGGCGGCATCTAAATCGCCTCCCGATCCGACCTCGGCTGGGTCAAGTCTGGGAGGAGGTGTCCCTGCTCGTGTTCGCTTTTCCAGCACGTCAAGCAGTCTTACCAGCTTGCCGAGCGACTCGGAAGTCAGCGTCATAGCGGCGTTGCGCGTCGACGGGAGCGGTCCGAGCAGGGTAGCTGTGGCGAAAAAGGCTACGGCAAAGAAGGTCCGCATATCTACTGGACCCGATGCGAGCTCAGGAGCAGCGGCTTCTTCCTCTGCGCAGTCTCTGCGAATCCCAGGTGCTGCATCGATCGCATCCGATTCGAGGGTCTACCAGCCGCTGCCTGTGGCGGGTTCGAAGCCTTCGAGTCTGGCTTTGACTGCGGAGGAAGTGGCTGAAGGTGCGAAGCTGGGCAAGCGCGCGACGAGCTTGGTGGCACGCAAAAAGCTCACGGACGATGCCATAGCGACTGCGGCTGCTGAGATTGTAGAGGCGGACGAGGATGACGAGGACGCGAGCGGGTTTGGAGGCGGGGTTCCTTCGTTGGCAGCAGCGAGCGCGCGTGCGGTCCCGGTGTTTGCTCGGAGGAGTGCTGCGGATTGGTACCGCGAGATTCTGTCAGCGGACAGCCCGTAGCGGGACCGTCTGGCAGATTGCCGGCGGACGCGGCGCGGATAGAGGAGAAGAGACGGTTGGAGAGATTGCGGGCTGCTGCGGAGTTTATGACGAGACCGCAGGAGAAGAAGCGGCTGGGTTCTGGTGGCGCAGTGGGGAGTCCAACAGAAGCTTCACCTACGCGAACTACATCAGGGTCGAGTCTCGCACAGGCACGGATGGGTCGAAAGGTGGTTTCGAGTCAGGTTGGAAGTGGAAGCAGTGTCGCTTCTACCTCGGCGGCTGCGACGACGGTGAAAGGATCGTACAAAGGCGCGCACAAGGCTGGTCCGAGGATCCAGCGCATTGGGCTCGTGGCGGATCCGTTGCCTGCTCGGAAGCAGAAGCAAGCGGGCGGCTCTGGATCAAGTCCTATCAAGCCTCCGGTCAGTCTCTCTGATCTGCCCGCTATTCCGCGAAAGCCTCCGGCGGAAATCAATCCGGAGCCTCCTGCTCAGGCTGCTGCGGGCCAGTCTAGCGCTACTGCTACTGCTATGAACGTCGATGCGCCCGACGGCGAGCTTGGTGATCTCTGGGGCGACGACGAGGTCAACTTTGATGCGCCGACCGGTATTTCGCAGCCAGCAGCCAACGGTTCGGCTGCTCCCAGTGCGCCCGCAGTCAATCCGCTGCTAGCTGACCCGGCCGCTCAGGAGAATGCGTTCATGGATGCTGCGGGTGGATGGGACGACGATGAACCTCCAGTCGTACCACCCTCGGCGCCTGCTCCCACAGCCAATTGGGCTGAGGACTCTGCTGCTCAACAAGACACATTCATGGACGTTGCTGGAGGATGGGACGATGATGAACCGCCTGTTCAGCCTCCGGCTGTATCGGCACCGGCGTCTGTATCCGCGCCTGCGCCTGCTTCAGTATGGGCTGCGAGTGCTCCAGCGCAGCAAGACGAGTATGAAGATCAGATCGGTGGGTGGGACGAGCCGGTGGCTCAGACTCAACCTGCAGTGGTACCCGCACCCGCACCTGCGTCTACACCGGTGCTGACGAGCAGCTGGGCCGACGATGCTGCAGCGCAGAACGCTGCATTCATAGATACTGCTGCGGGATGGGACGACCCTGAACCACCTGCCCCGGCTCCCTTCGTGCCGACTGCAGCGAACGCTGTGATGCCGACTCATCCGGCCCCGTTCGTTGCGACTGCAGCGAACGCTGCTATGCCGACTCATCCCGCTCCGTTTGTTACTGCAGCGAATGCTGTTATGCCGATTCACCCAGCACGTCTCAGCGCTATTTATGGCGGTGGACCCAGTCAGGCTCCAATGGCGGCACCCCCAGCACCAGCACCAGCACGAGCACCAGTACCAGCACCAGCACCAGCATCATCACCAGCAATAAGTGGAATAGCTGAAGTTGCGCACGAGGAACGTGCTCGATTTGAAGAAGCCGCGATGGGTTGGGGTGATGAGGAGGATGTTGCGCCTGCTGCTCCGATTGCGGCACCGCCTGCCGCCCACGGAGGGCACGGAGGTCAGATGCGGCCTCCTCATGTTCCAAGCGGTCCACGATACCCACCTGCTCAACCCGCGTATGCATCTCCGGCCCACGGCGGCTACCCGCCAGAAAATCAGACACCATACCTGCCACCGGGTCAAGTAGCTTACCCGCCAGCTCTGGCCGACCAATGGTCAGCTTCTCAGACACCCCAGAGTGTGCCTAGTGGAGGCAACGGTCAGCACGGTACGGGTTCGTTGGGGATGTCTAATCGTGCCATCGCGGATTGGCAATCGAGCGTGCCTGTTGGTGAAGTGCCAAGTCTGCCGACTCCCCTGCCTCATCAGCAGAATTCGATGGCTACACCGCTTCCATATCAGCACAATTCTCTTCCTGCTCCAGGCTCGGGATCGTCATGGGGTGGCCCGCCGCCGCCGCCGTCTCATACACATTTGCAGACGCCAATGCCGACTCCTAACGTCATAGATACTCAGAACGACGATACGGAGGCTAGGAAGAAGTTCGAAGAGGCTGCTATGGGATGGGACATGGATGAACCTCCGGAGGCGCCCAAGCCAGTCAGGCCGCCCCAGGCCGAGTATCAGCAGTTGCCTATGCAGCCTCCTCCGCCACCATCACACGGTCCCCCGCGTCAGCCGCCGCCGCCGCCGACGGGACCTCGCGCGTTCAGGGAGGCTCCTATGCTGTCCACGAGGCCGCCTGCTCAGAATTCGGTCGCTCCTGTACCCGCGCCTGCGCTTGCGAACGTGAACGGGCAGAAGGATGATGATGTCCGGCAGAAGTTCGAGGAGATAGCTCAGGGGTGGGATATGGACGAGCCGCCCGTCTCCTCCAAAGCTGCAGCAGCACCCGTCGAAACCCGTCCATACACCCCATCTCACTCTCAAGCTCAGCGTGAAGCTCCGACGTACGGCTCGTCTAACTCGGGATCGGCAGCTGGATATGGGCAGGAGAGCAATGGGAACGGGAACGGGAATGCAGGATCGGGAGATTGGAGGGCAGGTTTGGCTCAGGGCTGGGGCGGTGTCGCTGCGCCGCCACCTCGTCTGCCCTATGCGGGCGGTGATGGAGGAGGAGGAGGTCGACCGCCGAAGGATAGGAGTGGTTCGCGAGACGAGGGATGGGGTGGGTTCCGTGGTCGTGGACGAGACAGTGGAGGTTCCTATCGCGATCGCGATCCACGAGACAGCGGAGGCTCCTATCGTGATCGCGATCGTGGTAATGGTGGAGGTGGAGGAGGAGGAGGCTGGGACGAAGAGCGACCTTCTTGGGGTGGCGGTGGCCGCGGTGGTTATGAGCAACAGTCTAGCCATCGTCGGAAGAGTTCTTGGGGCCAGGACGAAGCTTCGTACGAGCCACGGTCCAGGAATGGGAGCTTCGGCAAGTCTTCGATAATCCCTCCCCATGTGGCTGCTCCGGTCCTCCTGCTCGTGCTGCTCCTCCAGTCCCAGCCGTGGCCGCTTCAAGCTCGCAGCAGCCTATGGACGCTGCACGGGAGAGATTCGAAGAGATAGCGTCGGGTTGGGACGATGATCTTCCTCCGTCTGTACCAATCAAGGTGGCCCCAAAACCTAGCCCCAAGCCCAGTCCAAAACCTTCACCTTTACCGGCAGGACTCCCCCCGAAGCCAGCGTTCCAAGTCTCGTCACCTTCGGGTGGATCTACACCTGTCGCCCCGCGGAACTATCAGAGCCAGAGCCAGAGCCAGAACCAGGAACCGGGTTTGCAGCAGGGCCGACCTGCGAGGCGGGACTGGGATCTTGGGAGTCTCGTGCGTCGGGAACGGGTGGATCTTCGAGACATCCGAGCTGGGATCGCGAAGAGGGACGTCGCGATTCTGCTTCTGTGAGTATTCCAAGATGAGAAGGGTGACTTGCAGATGTGAGCTTGTTTAGCTGACCTTCGTGTGATTTCCTATCTTGCCAGTACTGGCCTAATTCGCCCAGTGCTGGGGCGGACCCTCGTGCTGGACGAGCTTCTTTGCGGAACAACAAGCACAGCTCCAGCTACCCGTGTCAGACCGTTACCTGCTGAACGGATCTCGGCAAGCACCCGTGCCATATGAGGACGGACTCTTCGTTGCGCCTCCTGCAGGACAGAGTCCCAGCACACTTCCGACTCCACGGAGGCCCTGGGAGCGTGATACGGTACCGTTGACTCGTCGGACGCCTGAGCTTACCTATGGAACGCCTAGTGGGGAGGATGAGAGTAGTGTCGGTGGGATGATGAGTCGGGCAGGGAACGGGAGTGAGGCTGGGCGAAGGCCTAAAGAGCGGACAAGCTCTGGGCTTGCTCAGCATGCTTACCATGCGTCGGAGGAAGAGCAGCAAGAGCAAGAGCAGACGCAGGAGGCTGTTCCCCTCGCCTCTACTTCTACGGTCCCTGCGGCGGTCCCTGCGGAGATGACGCAGTCCCAATTGACCACGGCGTCGGCACACACGGGGACGTTGGAGCTTAGTGAGGACGAGGATGGCGAGCTGGAGGAGGATGATGGTTATGGCGGGTTTGGAGGATTTGACATGAATCTGATAGGAGGCCTGGCGGGCTCGATGGAGCCTGATTCGTTGACTGGCCTTGTGGGAGGACAGGTCGGCGATGGCTTGTTGGAGATGGCTGCTGGACCGGTTGCGGGCGTCGACATGCATGAAGCAGGGCCTTCGTCGTCGTCAGCAAGAGCAGCTCTGGAGCAGCAAGTGGAGGCGAGGAGGCTTTTGGATACATTGGCTTCTATAAATCCTCAGTCCCTGGTCGCTACGGCTGCTCGGTCGAAGCCCACTGGCACGGTGTTGGGGGACGCGTCCGCTGCGGTGGAGGAGGGTAGTGCGGCTGCTGCTGTGGAGGAAGGTAGTGCAGCTGCCGCTACTGTGCCGATTACTACTACTGCTGCTGCTGCGGACACGTCGTCGTCTCCGGATCCAGCATCGACGGCGGACGCGACGTTGACGAGTACGAGCGGGACTACGACTGTGAAGACGATGAAGAAGTACTCGGTCGACGAGTTGGACCGGTCATCTGGGGAGGAGGAGGAGGAGGAGGAGGACGATGAGGAGGGGGAGGTTGAGGCGCTCGTCTTGTGATGCCTCGCTGCAAGAATACGGCCTCGCCCGTCAGGACATCTTCTTCATCATCATCATCGATACACA
>MAPW01000081.1:0-146932 GCA_001689995.1 Tilletia indica
GAGGGAAAGACCCCATCATTACAGAATGGGACTGTCTGATGCTGGAGGGGGAGTGGGAGATTGACTTTCAACGATGGAGCGGCGCAATTATTTCGACCTTCCGTGAGTATACTGGGCACCGGGACATCGCAGGATCAGTCTGTGTCAAAGCCCAAACGAAGCAAGGCAGTTGTCATCATTTCGCGCAATGTGATGACTGATGGTTCGTTGCTGGGACGTGATTCGTGAACTCCCTCTCCGCGATTGTGAGCAGCTACTTTATTCATCTTCTGTCTGAAATGATCTTCTCTCGAGCACGTCACCTGGGGGATAGCATGGGTTCGTACCGTCCCTTTGAGATTTTCGATGGGTTCCTCAATGTCGATCGAGGGTGGAAGATAATTCCTCCGATCCCAGAATGAGCCCGGGTGCGAGGGAATGTCGAATTACAGAAAACTGAACGGTATCCCACAGCTGCCTGGCACTTCACTCACTTGGGGACTGACGAATCATCAAGCAGCAAACAGGATCAGGAACGGCCGGCGGGCCGGACGGTCAACCAAACGCTTCTTGTTCTTGATAAGTCTACTTACCAGCGTGGTCCAGTTTAAGAGCCCGGCTATTTTGCTTCGTGATCCCTGATCCATCGAGAGCCAAAGCTCGCCGTCCAGTATCTTACCAAGCGGTATGTACTTTTGGAAGTCTGTGATTTCATGATATAGAGTGCAGACCCTCAGGGTCTCAGCAATGCCAAATTCATCAGCACGTCAACGTACACAGCTGTGACTAGACTCACACATTCTGGTTTCTTCAGGGCACATGACCACTCGCCCGCTGCGGGAAAAGAAATTCAGGCCGTCGAACATGGCCCGACAGCCATCGATCTATCGGAAAGGATTCTTACAATCTATCAGTCAGCTCATAGCTGCCAGCTCCGTGCGGATCCTAGTGCTCCAATCACGATGGTGGAGTGGACTCACTGTTTCGGACATTACTCATCCCGTCGGATCCTTGGTCCCTTTATCGATGCATAGCGCAAAAGAAGACTGCGATTGTAAATGATAGAACGCAGTCAAGGCTGAGAAGAAAGTGTAATGCTCGCCAGTCGCGTGAACTCACGCGCTCGATGGGCAAAAGGCCGCCGTAATCGTTATGGAAGTGGTAAAATTCGAGGTCCTCCCCAAGAGCCGCAGTAAGGTGCTTGCTTGTGCGAAGGTGCTCGTGGTCGCTGTTCCAAAGGAAGCTTTTCTAGCTGCAAGTTCAGTAAGGCTTGCCGTGGTGCTTTTGTCGTTCCAGTGTGCGCACGGCCCTCTTTACTTGTACTTCCGTTGCTGTCCACCTTGGGTACGGGCTACGGGCGTGGCGGTGCTCTTGCCATGGTGATGGTATAGGGTCAATTTAGTTGTTGTCGTAAATTTAGATTGAAAACACTTACCTCCTTCCATATCTCCGCATCGTGTAGCAGCGTACACCTGCTCCTTGGCATCCCTTCCCTTCACCAACCCCCATCCCGCGAGATCACCCAACGCCTTCAGGATCGCGACCTTGTTCTTCTCTCCTCGAGCATTATGCTTGCTCGGGAATCCTGACGCCTCGTTGAACCTCTCAATGGTCACGGGACTCAGATTCTCGAGGTCGTTGTCTGGGGGAAAGTCCTGGTAGACACACAGCCTCTGAAATCTGAATCCTAGTACACAGTACATCCACGCTTCTGGAATATTTTACGAACGGCCGTTGCAACCGACCGGGGTCAGCTCAGCGCTTGGACCGCGGAATGAGGTGAGAACCCACTGCTCACCAGGTGTACAAATGTTATCTCATCTCAACGAAATGTTCAATTGCAAACTTGCAGCCGTCCTTCTCCCGCCTCCCATGTAAAATTTAAAATGAAGAGAAGAACTCGATTATGATCAAATCAGTTGGGGGTAGAGCTGAGAGCTCGAACGCCGTCCGCCGGTGCGTGCGGTCTGGGACTGACAGCGCTAGTAGTAGGGGAGGAAATTATCGGAACGTGGGTGGGAAAGCAAGAACACGCAGGTTCGTCGACAGAGCGTATAGGGAAAAGGCGAGGGAGACGAAGATGATGAAGGGAAGCGGGAAAAGGATACATAGAAAATAGAAATTGAGGTGGAGCAGAGGATTTTCACAGTCCTCGCAGGCTCATTCCATTTTGTTAAGAGTTTGCTATCTGTTCAGAAGAGTGGAGAACATGAACCAGTCTCTGTGCGACACACGGCCGTCTGAATTCGGTTCTGTGTCTCTTGCTCAAGAGGCTGCGGAATTTTCTAGCCCTTTCTCCTTTGTCATTGGTTCTTGATCTCTCAGCACGAGATGAAATGAGATCGTTCTGTCCGAAGCAAAGGTGAAAAACCTGTGGTTTACCTGCCACGCACTCCTTGCCATATCTGCGCGCTCGCTCAGGACGGTTCGTTCCCACCCTCCTCCCCCGTGCAGCTGCGCGGCTGCGGCGGACCAGACGTTCTACCCCGAGAGGTCAATCCCCCCAAACTCTGTCGTGCGCCGCCGCTTCCCTTGTTTTCTCATTTCTGCCAGGCACGGTTCGGTGTGGAGTGAGGACGGCTCAGAGAAAGTGCCACCTGTCGTCTCGGATGGCTAACAGTCAGCGTGCCTGGGGATCGAACGCTGAACAACAAAAAGCATTCGCAAACCATTGATTGTCCATCATCATTCATCAGCCCAGATAGTGTATCTATACGACTACCTGCAGACGACACCAGTCAGAAGCCAGCCGGCCGTCCTCCAGCAGCTGCGTCGTCCGGCTCACTCTACAGCTTCAGCACATCAGCTGAAGCAGGACGGACCTTCAATCAGAACCCAGGATCAGCTATCAGTAATCAGCCGGCAGGCCTCCGGCTACAGGCAATACTCACCACTGACCGCCCAACGCCGCGCCCAACAGCCGCCGTCACTCGTCACTCGCCACTGCTCACTCAGTCACTCGGCACCCAGGACTCTGCTCAAGCGACTACGCTGTTATCGCATCCAACAATCAAGTCTTCATCAGCTAAACTAGATTCCATGTCTTCCCGGGACCCGGCGAGGTGGAAAAAGGAAAGCCGAGCCCCCATCTCCGACAACAGGTCAGGATCATGACCAAGGAGAAGACCTTTTCACGTTGTCGATGACGCCGGAGAATGTAAGGAGTAGGAAAAGATACGCTGCTCAGAAGCAGCAAAAGATAGTGAGTCCATGTTTTTGATGCTGCGGTTACATACCGGCATACCAGATAGGCCCAGCTCTAACTTCGCTCTTCTTTACAACGTAAATTTTCAGATCACAAAGAAAGCCGGTCATCGCGAGCGGTTGAGATGCCTGAAGGATGAAAGACTTCGTGTGGCGGACCTTCTATGGCAGGGTACACAAGATGCCATCCGAAAGCTGTCGGCTCAGACATTGGATCAAGTTCGACATCTAGCTCAAGTTATTGTTGCTTCTCGCCATCAGGTGGACGAACTCTCAGTGGACGAAGCGACGACCGTTGCCGCAATAACCCAGCTTATTCGCCCTCACAGCTTTCAAGCCCTGTTGGAGCTCATCCAGGCGCCTCTTAGGTTTAGGCCAGCGGACTGGCCGGACGCATTCGAGGAAGGAGGAACAGGGTTCTTATACATGCGGGAGGACAAGAGGCCCACGTCTTACACCCTCGACGATTACGAACGCGAGTACCCGGCGAACGAACGGTACGTTGCTGTGCTACGACAGCAGGCGGACCACGAAAACACACTGTTGGACAAGGCTTTCGTCAAGTACGCTGGCCAGACAATGACCCAGCCCACCGTCACCAAGCGCTTGCTGTCAGAAGACAACTCAAACGCCTCAACCCGGCGTGCGAATTGGACGAGATTGCGACTTCGACAGTCAAGCACCGACCACCACCCTTTCACAATCTGGGCCTTGAAGGAGGTCACGTTTCCGGGTAAATTGTCGGAAGATCAGGCTCTTGATTTTCGAAGATCCGCTGTAGCTCAAGAGATGGAGAGAGTCATGATCGCTATCACAGGCTTCGCAAACATCGGGTCTGCGGCTGGCGGATTTCACTATCCTTGGAACACCTCAATCTATCAAGAACTCGGAGACGCCTTCATGACGTACATCAAGAAGCACGTAGATTCGATCACACCATCGACACCACCGTCGATACAGTCAAGCTTCACCTACACCAAGCGGGATCACGTTCGGAGTGCCATGGCTACCTTTATCAGCCAGCTAGAAGAAAAGAAACGATCACAAATTCAAGAAGGCCAATCGGACAACGTGGGAGCCATCGTAAGCGGCAAAGCATTGGAGGAAGTGGTCAAAAACGCCAGCTCTATGACGACTGGTCTACCAACGTCTCCCAGCATCATGAAAGACAAAATTCACCACCAATCCTGATGCCCTAAAAATTAACAACGGAAAGTTGATCTACCGCAAAAACGCTGCCGCAGTCGCACGGGGACTGTTTTCCGGAATTGAGTAAGATGGCAGAAAGAGTCTGCTGTTATCGTGCGGCTGTTATCGTGCGTGCGGAGGTAGGGATCGGCCAACGATTGGCGTTACAAGAGTCCCTTCAACTTGTCGGTTGAATTTAACGGCAACGTTGTCGCGCTAAGCAAGAACGCAACCTTGGATCCCAGCAAAGCCTCCAAGCAGCCCTGTCGCTTACTTTACGGGATCGAGGCAATTCTCCACGCCTCAGAGCGTATCCCAATGTAAGTTTCATTTCAATTTTCAAACAATCAAACCCCTGCTTATAAGTTTATAACGTGAATATATTGGTATATTGCGATTTGCGGCCTTGCGGGCTGTAGGAGGCTTGCAGATCGGCCACGCACAGCTACTGGAGAATCGCTAAAGTGAAGATCTACGTCAGTTCCGCCATCTCTGGAGGTGGTACGTTGTATTGTTGTACATATCATTATCCTTAGCACTGTTGCTGGTTGCACTCTGAACGTCTGACTGTTGGATAATACTCTGGGACGACTTTAACGTATATTAAAGGATTTACCCAAACATCTGGTCTCGTATATGATATATCAGCGTGGAGGCGTCCGGAAGATAGTTTCGGTTTTTGCTTTGATATGGCCGTGGCACCGCCAATGGTACCCTCGCCACCAGGCTGATTGTCAGCGCTCTCCTCCATCTCTTCATCATCCGTCTGTCTGGCAGTATCGGCAGCACGAGCAGCGGCGTCCTGCATGATGGCGTCCTGCATGGCGGTGTCTTCGTCGTCATCTTTGTCGCCGTGTTCCGTGGGTTTTCGACAGAGCAATGTAGGGCGCTGTCTCTGTTGAGCAGCTGCTCGATCTCTCGGGCTTCCTCCTCGTTGTCGTCGCCCAAGGGCCCTGACGAGGACTTGTCGAAAAGGGAGAAGGCGCTATCATCGAGAGGCTCTGTGCGGAGACTGTTGTCCATTGCGATTCGCATCCAGGGGTCGTCCTCCTCCTCCTCCGCCTCCTTCTCCTCGTTCTCGCTCTCGTCCTCGGGGGGCATGGATACGGGCACCGTCGGAGTCGCCAAGGCGGCTGCCAGTGGCGACATCGCCTCCTCCTCCTCCTCCTCCTCCTCCTCCTCCTCCTCCTCCTCCACCTCCTTCTCAACCACCTCAATCTCCTCTTCTTCACTCTCCTCTTCACTCTCCTCTTCACTCTCCTCTTCACTCTCCTCTTCACTCTCCTCTTCTCGAGCCTTGTGCTTTCCTTTCCCCTTGTCCGCGGCCTTCCCCTTCTTGGCTAGCCCTTTGCCCTTCCCTTTGCTCGGCGGAGAGCTCCTCTTCTTCTTCTTCTTTGCCGACGGTCGGAGCTCGACTTCGCCGCTCTCATCGCCGCCGGAAACGACGTCGGCCATGGTGGTCCTGCGGCGCTTTGGTGGCTGATGCCCTGAGTTCGAACGCGAGCGAGTGGCGGATGACGGACCTGCCGTAGGGCCGGTGGTCAGGTTGGCGATTTGGTCGGCGTTCGCTCCTTTGCTGTCGTCTCCTTGATCTGCTTTTTCAAGGGTTTACAACTAAAAAAAAGAAATGATAAAAAATAGAAGAAATTGCTTCCTGTCTATTCACAAATTATATAGTGAAGATAATATGCTATCTCTTACATACATATAAAGAGCTGTCAAGATCTCTTCTATATATCATATATATATATATATATACATATATTCTTCGGGATTGTTGTTTTATGAACAAATGTTAAAAAAAATGGAAATAGTTTTTCACAGTGAACTATGCTTATATAGTATCTTTAATAAAATAAAATAAAATAAAACAGTGTCTTTGCTGCCTTCATTCCCTTTCTCATGCTACTCACGAACGAGTTTTCCACGATCTCCAAAGTGGGAAGGTCAAGAGAGAGCACAAAGAGGGAAAGACCCCACCATTACAGAATGAGACTGTCTGATGCTGGAGGGGGAGTGGGAGATTGACTTTCAACGATGGAGCGGCGCAATTATTTCGACCTTCCGTGAGTATACTGGGCACCGGGACATCGCAGGATCAGTCTGTGTCAAAGCCCAAACGAAGCAAGGCAGTTGTCATCATTTCGCGCAATGTGATGACTGATGGTTCGTTGCTGGGACGTGATTCGTGAACTCCCTCTCCGCGATTGTGAGCAGCTACTTTATTCATCTTCTGTCTGAAATGATCTTCTCTCGAGCACGTCACCTGGGGATAGCATGGGTTCGTACCGTCCCTTTGAGATTTTCGATGGGTTCCTCAATGTCGATCGAGGGTGGAAGATAATTCCTCCGATCCCAGAATGAGCCCGGGTGCGAGGGAATGTCGAATTACAGAAAACTGAACGGTATCCCACAGCTGCCTGGCACTTCACTCACTTGGGGACTGACGAATCATCAAGCAGCAAACAGGATCAGGAACGGCCGGCGGGCCGGACGGTCAACCAAACGCTTCTTGTTCTTGATAAGTCTACTTACCAGCGTGGTCCAGTTTAAGAGCCCGGCTATTTTGCTTCGTGATCCCTGATCCATCGAGAGCCAAAGCTCGCCGTCCAGTATCTTACCAAGCGGTATGTACTTTTGGAAGTCTGTGATTTCATGATATAGAGTGCAGACCCTCAGGGTCTCAGCAATGCCAAATTCATCAGCACGTCAACGTACACAGCTGTGACTAGACTCACACATTCTGGTTTCTTCAGGGCACATGACCACTCGCCCGCTGCGGGAAAAGAAATTCAGGCCGTCGAACATGGCCCGACAGCCATCGATCTATCGGAAAGGATTCTTACAATCTATCAGTCAGCTCATAGCTGCCAGCTCCGTGCGGATCCTAGTGCTCCAATCACGATGGTGGAGTGGACTCACTGTTTCGGACATTACTCATCCCGTCGGATCCTTGGTCCCTTTATCGATGCATAGCGCAAAAGAAGACTGCGATTGTAAATGATAGAACGCAGTCAAGGCTGAGAAGAAAGTGTAATGCTCGCCAGTCGCGTGAACTCACGCGCTCGATGGGCAAAAGGCCGCCGTAATCGTTATGGAAGTGGTAAAATTCGAGGTCCTCCCCAAGAGCCGCAGTAAGGTGCTTGCTTGTGCGAAGGTGCTCGTGGTCGCTGTTCCAAAGGAAGCTTTTCTAGCTGCAAGTTCAGTAAGGCTTGCCGTGGTGCTTTTGTCGTTCCAGTGTGCGCACGGCCCTCTTTACTTGTACTTCCGTTGCTGTCCACCTTGGGTACGGGGCTACGGGCGTGGCGGTGCTCTTGCCATGGTGATGGTATAGGGTCAATTTAGTTGTTGTCGTAAATTTAGATTGAAAACACTTACCTCCTTCCATATCTCCGCATCGTGTAGCAGCGTACACCTGCTCCTTGGCATCCCTTCCCTTCACCAACCCCCATCCCGCGAGATCACCCAACGCCTTCAGGATCGCGACCTTGTTCTTCTCTCCTCGAGCATTATGCTTGCTCGGGAATCCTGACGCCTCGTTGAACCTCTCAATGGTCACGGGACTCAGATTCTCGAGGTCGTTGTCTGGGGGAAAGTCCTGGTAGACACACAGCCTCTGAAATCTGAATCCTAGTACACAGTACATCCACGCTTCTGGAATATTTTACGAACGGCCGTTGCAACCGACCGGGGTCAGCTCAGCGCTTGGACCGCGGAATGAGGTGAGAACCCACTGCTCACCAGGTGTACAAATGTTATCTCATCTCAACGAAATGTTCAATTGCAAACTTGCAGCCGTCCTTCTCCCGCCTCCCGTGTAAAATTTAAAATGAAGAGAAGAACTCGATTATGATCAAATCAGTTGGGGGTAGAGCTGAGAGCTCGAACGCCGTCCGCCGGTGCGTGCGGTCTGGGACTGACAGCGCTAGTAGTAGGGGAGGAAATTATCGGAACGTGGGTGGGAAAGCAAGAACACGCAGGTTCGTCGACAGAGCGTATAGGGAAAAGGCGAGGGAGACGAAGATGATGAAGGGAAGCGGGAAAAGGATACATAGAAAATAGAAATTGAGGTGGAGCAGAGGATTTTCACAGTCCTCGCAGGCTCATTCCATTTTGTTAAGAGTTTGCTATCTGTTCAGAAGAGTGGAGAACATGAACCAGTCTCTGTGCGACACACGGCCGTCTGAATTCGGTTCTGTGTCTCTTGCTCAAGAGGCTGCGGAATTTTCTAGCCCTTTCTCCTTTGTCATTGGTTCTTGATCTCTCAGCACGAGATGAAATGAGATCGTTCTGTCCGAAGCAAAGGTGAAAAACCTGTGGTTTACCTGCCACGCACTCCTTGCCATATCTGCGCGCTCGCTCAGGACGGTTCGTTCCCACCCTCCTCCCCCGTGCAGCTGCGCGGCTGCGGCGGACCAGACGTTCTACCCCGAGAGGTCAATCCCCCAAACTCTGTCGTGCGCCGCCGCTTCCCTTGTTTTCTCATTTCTGCCAGGCACGGTTCGGTGTGGAGTGAGGACGGCTCAGAGAAAGTGCCACCTGTCGTCTCGGATGGCTAACAGTCAGCGTGCCTGGGGATCGAACGCTGAACAACAAAAAGCATTCGCAAACCATTGATTGTCCATCATCATTCATCAGCCCAGATAGTGTATCTATACGACTACCTGCAGACGACACCATTCAGAAGCCAGCCGCGCCGTCCTCCAGCAGCTGCGTCGTCCTGCTCACTCTACAGCTTCAGCACATCAGCTGAAGCAGGACGGACCTTCAATCAGAACCCAGGATCAGCTATCAGTAATCAGCCGGCAGGCCTCCAGCTACAGGCAGTACTCACCACTGACCGCCCAGCGCCGCGCCAAACAGCCGCCGTCACTCGTCGCTCGCCACTGCTCACTCAGTCACTCGGCACTCAGGACTCTGCTGAAGCGACTACGCTGTTATCGCATCCAACAATCAACGAATCAAGTCTTCATCAGCTGAGCTAGATTCCATGTCTTCCCGGGACCCGGCGAGGTGAGAAAAGGAAAGCCGAGCCCCCATCTCCGACAACAGGTCAGAAGCAGCAAAAGATAGTGAGTCCATGTTTTTGATGCTGCGGTTACATGCCGATTATCGCATAGGCCCAGCTCTAACTTTGCTCTTCTTTACCATGTAAATTCTCAGATCGCAAAGAAAGTCGGTCATCGCGAGCAGCGTCTTAGCAGACTCTGGGGACAACTTCATTGGATATTCAAGATTTTACCCAGACATCTGGTCTCGTATATTGCCGTAGAGGCGTGCGGAAAATACTTTGGGTTTTTGCTTTGATATGGCCGTGGCCGTTTGCAGCGCTCTCCTCAGGTCACGGCTAAAGGTTTTGGGCAATTCGAAAAACTCAAGGTGGACCTCGGCCCCCGGGCCCCGAACTGGAAAGGCAGCCTTGTGGGACTTGGTACGGAAGTGGCAGTGTGGTGCGACAGAACTAAGGCAGATGTCGTCTTATTCTCTTTGACTATCATTCCTGGAGGCACACCATTTCAAATTATCATATATGAAGGACTCTCGACTTTATCTCTCAGCGATTGTTTAGTCTTAAAGCCACATACCTTCTCCAAGGCACTTGGATCGTCAAGGTTCATCCGCAAACCAACTGGAACGTCATCAATATGCTCAAGCAGATGATCCGGCTCGACGATGCCCACATGTCAGCGCTCGGATACGACTTCTTTAAGGTCGTCCTAATGACGGCATGTCCCGTCGACCCGTCTACACACCGGAACAGGGGCTTGAACACAGTTTGCTACTCGCTCTCACGGGTCGAGCCACAATACCCATGGCAGGAGTACAGCTTCGGTTCCAAGGCAAGGACGGGCAGTGGATAGTGTGGCGAGCGAGGTCAATGAGCCATGTGCCAGGAGCGCAAGTTTTTTGTCCGGGTTCTTGAGAAGATGCAGAATCTTGCACATCGACAAAGGCAGGCTGAATTCCTGTACTGAATAGCTCAAAGCTGTCAGCAAACATTAGTCAAGAGTAAGAACTAAGAAGTTCGATGATGAGAAGGAGAAAGAAGTACAAAGGTGAGGTGTAAAGAAGTGCTGCTGGGACTGTTGCTATGCGGAGGAACGAGAGAGAGGAAAAAGGGTATCGGCCGAGAGCAAAAGAAAGGAAAAGAAGATAAACGGAAGAGATAAGATAGCGGCCATGTGGTAGTCACGTGGTGCTGCTAGCACAACTCCTCAAAGGGGGGATACGCACAAGTGAGCACGGGCAAATCATTCAGGGCTCAGTCAATCGTGCCTCACAGCAGTGCGATGCGGGCGCTACATAGTAAATTGCCTTCTTTGCGCCCTGAATTCAACTCGCAGACTTACGCACACAATATGCTAACTGATGGGTGATACTTTGTACAAGACTAGAGAGCCATGTCAGCTAGTAGTAAGACAGTGATATGTGAAGAGTGATGATGAATGACAAGTGAAGAGAGAAAGAAGTACAAGGACGAGAGCGAGAAGGGAAAGGATGAGGTTGAGAGATCTACTGTGGGAATAATGTGGAGGCAGGGTGTTGCTATGCGAGTGAACGTGAGAAGAAAAAGAAAAGGAAGATAAGGAAGGAACAGAGAAGAGATAAGATACTGAAGCCACGTGATTAGGCCACGTGGTTGTCCAGCACATACTTCGAGCTTGTACTCTGGAGACAACTTCTGTGTTTGCACATCCTCCAGTTCTGTCTCGAAAGTAGGCCTGTTCTGCGTGGAAGGAGAAAAAATCAAATTCAATTAGGAACTTACTGAGTGATTTCGAACACCTTCACGACCACCGTACTCAACTCATCTGCTCAATTTTCTCAATTTTTCTAGTCATGGATTCTGACGCTCCTACGTTAATGCTACAATGTCACCCAAAAGTTGTAATTTTACGGATTTTACTGACCAACTTCGACTTGTGATGAAGTAGAGCCATAGAGGCAATTACTTAGTAAACGTATGGTAAATTTTTTGGTGTCCGGATAATGTTGGTGAGGACCTCGTACAAAGGGGCCAAAGGTTCAAAGTCGAAGGTTCGAAGATTTTAGAGGGAAGATCGTAGAGATGTGATGGAACCAGAGGAAAGTAGAGAACAGGAAAGATGCGATCAAACGGGGAGAGAAAGAAGACTTGAACGACGTCGTTGGCCGAATGATGCTCATGTGCGGCCCGGATTATGCTCCTTGTTGGAGAAGCACCACAATATTCAGCGTACACGCCTTCGGATCCTACCCGAATCTGTCGATCGAAGAAGATTAGTCCAATCTAACTCACCAGGAGAAAGCGGAGACGGAAGAGGCCAGAGGCTTTTTGAGGCAATGTGAGGGATGCGGAGGGTGGAAAGTTCAGCGCGCCATTACTGCATTAGCATTGCCACTATGTATTGATTTAAATTTTCATCATCTAAAAATCCCACTCAGACCAAAGTAGACCGCAGAGAGGAACGGACGATTGATTGATTCCAAGGATGAGGATGCTTGCTAGGGAGAGGGGGAATCACATGCGGACCAGGGGGAGTATAAAATAATGAGAAGAGAAGAGGAGAAAGCTCTTCAGGCGAGGGCCCAGCCCAAGCTGTTTGTGTAGATGACGAGGTCGCTGCGGAAGAGATTTGAATCGAAATAAGACAATTCCACAAATTGCTGCTTTGCCTTTAAGCTAGAAGTACCTTAAATATGTACTGTTTTTTTTTTTCTATTTATATAGGTAAAAAAAGGAGGGCTATACCCTTTCCTCATTATCCCATTCAACATTTAAATGTTCAGACATTACCATCTTTAAACAGATCACGATTTTGTGTCGGGTGTTTGGCTGTGTCGACCGCCATGTGCCCGACACAATATGACCGGCCAGACACAACATACGAAGCCCAAAGCAGTCATCGAACTTAAGCATATTAGCCGCTTTCCATGACAACCCGACACAGCTCTCTGGTGCACATATTCCAGAACTTTGTAATACATTGCTGGTTACATACAATCATGCTGTAGTCAATACAAACCGTTTTCTTGACCTCGGACAGACGCTGAAGAAATCCTGACTTGACCCTCCAAGGCTCCAAGCAAGAACGCTGGAACGCCAAAGATGACAGGCTCGACACTTCCCAGCAAGCAGGCCCATTCCGGTCGAGTACACTCAAGTCTGACCGCCGCTGAGCAAGATGCACAAGCCGAGCAGGCAACAAGATCGCAGCGGAAAGAAAATCAAGCGAAGGCAACTCATGACAACTGGGAGCCCAAGAAGAAGGAGTTCGTCACATGGGCAAAGCAGCGTTACGACACAGAAGACTATCCCGAGATAGTGACCGGAACGAAGCTGCACTCTTATCTGGCGCACGAGCAAGTTGGGCGACAGACGAAACGACCTCGAAAAACGGGAGCAGCGACCGAGGATCAAACGGTCGGATACAGCACCATCGAGGCGTACACAAACGCAATCATTGATCTCTGGCAGTCGCAGGTTGATAAGGGCGTCAACAATCATGCGCATCCTCGGACGGCAGCAGTGAAGGCATTACTTCACAATGTGCAAGCGACAACAGCATCCCGGAACAAGGCTGCGTTTAAGGACAAACGCGGCGCCGCAGACGACGGATACGACGGAGAATTCTACAAGACGCTTTGCCTTCACTTCCTCCAGGATGGAAGCCCCGTCAGCATGCGCTCTCTCCTTGCGCAAATCATAGGACACCAATGTTTGCTGCGTGGGATCAACATTCGGAACATTTGCCTGTCGGATTTGGAACTTGGAGAGATGCCAAACGCACTCAGTCCAGCTCGTATTCTCATCATCAAGACAAACGAGAGCAAGAAGAACCGGACAGGTCGCACAGAATACAGCGGTGCCCTGCGACACGACAATTTGCTCGTCGATCCGCACTTTGCGCTGGCCCTCTACCTCTTTCAACGAATCCAAGTCTTGGACGAGCCGTTTCCGGACCTTACAGACAACAGCACTTGGTACCACATTCATCTGCTGCGCGATAAGGACAGCGTGCTGGTGCCCATCTCGTACAACACCCACAAGAACCCAGTCTCGAAAGCGTTCAAAGCACTCGGGCTGACTGGATGCAAGAAGGTTACGCATGCTGCTCGAGGATCAGGAGCTCGCGAGGCGGAACTTCTCGAGGTGTCCAGTGCAGATATTGAGCGACTCGGGGGATGGAAAGCTTCGGATGCGATGACCCAGTCGTACCTCACGCACTTGCCCGTTAGAGCACTTCGAGCAATGAGCGGATTCAGTCCAAGCGGAGGGACGTACTATCTTGCTCGGGACACCCTCGAGCCTCCTCAAGACCTTCAGAAGCAGATATTTCCCGAGGTCGAACATTGGCAAGCACGCATAGACAACAAAGAGATCAGCACCAGCGGTGGCGCCGACAAGTTCCTTACCCTTCTTCGTCATCTGCGCCGAGTTATCCTCCAAGATGCACCCAGCCTCGTCTCCATCAGCCCAGCTCATCCGGTCCTCCAACACAAGCTCTTTCGATCCACCTCATTTACGGCATGGTCTAAGCAGCAAAAGATCTACCTCGATCAGCACAAGCAGCCCACCGAACTTTCGCTCCAATGCGTTGTTCCCACCATCAGCGATAAACTTGAGACGATTGCGCAGCAGCAAAGCGTCATCCAGCAGCAGCTTGCGCGCTTCCAGGAGGAGAAGAGCGTAAATGAGGAGTCTTCGCGTCGCCGAGATGAGGCGATCATGTATGAGATACAACGGCACAATGCAGCAATCCTCAGACTCCAAGCGGCACCTGCTTCTGCCTTTCTTCCTCCAATCTCCTCGACCTCCACCACCACTACGACGCGCTTGTCGGGAAACAGCCACAATGAGCCAACCAGTCCCAGCAGCAGCCCCCTTGCACTACCCGCACCACCCTCAGCGCCTCACGAGTTCTCTTCTTCCTTGCCGTCCAACCCTTTCTCTTCCACATCATTGGCGCGGGAAGCCACGGATTGTAGCGCGGAAGAGGCGGCTACGCACGAGCTCAATGGGTCGGTGAGAACAGTGGCGCATGCATGGGAGGAGTGGGACGTGGGATGGGAAGGCGGACCTTCACTCAGGTCGCTTGAGAAGCGGTTTGGTACAGCTTGGTGTGGTGGAGCGGCTTCGGCCAAGCGGAGGGCATTCTTGCGTCGTATGGTGGTCATCAATGCTGTGGAAAAGAGAGAAAGTGGAACGGTCGAAGCCGCAGTTCAACGCCTTCAGCGGCAAATGGGAACTCATTCACTAGACTGGCTGCGTAAACAGCTCGAGAAGAAGTAGCATGGAGTAGCATGAGGTGCGTTCTCTTCCTTCCTCCACAGGCATACCGCAGACTACTGACATCACACTCTCCCTCCGCCCAGGCTCTCGCTCTCTCCGCCTCGCTTTGTTCCGTCCCGTCCTGTCTCTGTGCGCTTCCCTTGCCCGTCTTCTGCGCCTTTACACCACTTCCGCTCTGCCGTCTGCGCTCGTCTGCGCTTCTGCGCCGCTCTCAGCTCTGTTCGTCCGCTCGCCCGACTGCGCCCGTCTTGCTCGCTCCTCTTTGGTTGGTCCGGTCCCTCCACGCCTTTCTGCCTCTCTTTCCCCTTCGGTCGGTTACTCAGTCACTTGGTCCGTGATCTCTCTGCGCCTCTCTGTTGGCTGCGCCTCTCTGTTGGCCCGTCTGCGTGCGCGCGCGCCCTTCTCGCTCGCTCGTTCTGCCTTGGTCCGTGCGTGGTCCGTCTGTCTGCGCTGATAACGTGAGTCCAATCCGTTTCCCTACCTCCTCAATCCCTCCCTTCCTTCTTATTCGCTCGCTGACAGTCAGTCATCTCTTTCCCACACCTTACTCTTCACCCCGTTTCGCTCTTGTTCCGACACCGACAGAGCGGATGCGCATTGCCTAGTGCGCAACGAGAAAGTGAGCGTTGAAGGTGCTTCCGTTGGTGCTCTCTACGTCTCTAGTCTTGTCTTGTTTTGGGCGATTAGCTGACACTGTTCTTATTGCCTTTCTGATCTAGAAGTACATCTCTGTGCATCTCTCCAGTCTCTTCTCTTCTCGCTCCGCCCGTCCGTCCTCCTCCTCTCTTCTCGTTCCGTTCCGTCCCGTCCTCACCAGCATCAGCAGCGCAGCAGCATCAGCAGCAGCGTAGCATCAGCTGAGAGTCGATCAGCACCCACCAGTGCTCTTGTCCTTGCTCTGCCCTCTGCTGTCCTTGCTCTCGCTCAGCTTGCCGGCAGCTGCGCCCTGCGCTCCTTTTGTCAGCCAGCTGAGCACCAGTACCACAGTGAGCCGCCCTTCCAGAGTGCCCTAAGCCCACAAGCACATCCGTTCTGACTTTCATCTCCATCTCCTCCTACCCTCCTCCTTCTCATATCAGCAGCAGCATCATATCAGCAGCCCCTCCTTCTCCTGCCGATGCGCCTTCGTCCGTCTTCTGCCGCCCTCGTCTTCCCTTCGTCTTCCTCCGCCCGCGCGTCTCGTCTTCTGCCGCCCTCGTCTTTCTCCGCCTGCGCGTCGTCCTCCGTTTGCGCGCTGTGCGTCTTGTTCTTCCTCGCGTCACGCGTGCTCGTCTTCCTGCCCGCCTCTCTCCGTCCCTCGTGTCTTCTTCCTTGTCTCGTTGCGCCCGTCGCCCCGTCCCTCTCCGTCCGTGCTGCGTCTCTCTGCCGCTGCTCTGCCCGCTATCATCGCCCGCGTGGCGCGCCAAGTGAGTACCAGCCCCAGCCCCAAAGCATATGTGCATTTCTTTCTATTCATTGCTGACATTCAGTGTTTTCCTCTCTCCCTCTTTCTTTTCTGTGAGGAGGCATCTGATAAGAGAAAGGAGGTATGTTCGTTCGTTGTGCTCGATGATTATTGATACGACCATCAATTGGCTGAACGCGCCAGTCTCCTTCCTCACTTCACTTCCCCTCACTTCAGCATTTTTCCTCTTCCGTCTTCCTTCTTCTCTTGGTCTTCTGTTGGTCTCTTGTCTCATGTCTCTGCGCTCCTACTTCTACTTCATCGGTCACCTTGAAGCTTCTTCCCTTTATTTTCCTCCTTTACTTTCCTTAATCCTTTCCTTCTTCTCTTGTACCTTATGTAGCTCCTTGTGCAACAATGTATCTTCTGCTGTCATGCATGTATCTTCTGTTGGTTGTTCTCTTTCTGAGGCCTGCCGCCTGAGCGAGAAGATCGAGGGTTGAAATTGCGACGATGATGAATGCGACGCGCATGGATGAAAGAAACTGAGTCGCTGAGAGTGAGAGAGAGTGAAGAGGGAGTAGTCCGATGGGATAGATGGATCCCAACGAAAAGAAAGAGAGTGTTGCTGGCGATTTTGAGTGAGGCAAATGACAATCTGCAATCGAATTGCGAGGGGCAGAGTGAAATCGAGTGTACAGTCCATTCAGCGAGTGTAGTGTGTACGGTCCTGTTCATCACGCGAAGGACTGAGGGGTGAGAGACAGGGAGAACCCCATTGCAACCGAGCCAGCCTGACAATGCCTGGAAAAAGAGCAATCGAAGTGTCTGCATTACTGTGCTGCGATTTGTATATGGGGCCAGCAGGCAGCAGATGTGAGAATGAGAGGAAAGGGACGAGGAGAAAAGACAGACGAAGCTGTGAGCAGTCAGCAGACACGGGGACACGGACAGGGAAGAAAGACACAGGGAGAAGGACTCATAGATCAGTGGATTCGGGAGACAAGAGAGCTTGAGAAACAAGATAGATCAGCGAAGAAATAAGGAGAAGGGAGCAAGAGATGAGAAGAGATGAGAGAGTCAATGGTCAGCCATCGTCAGCTGCCGCCTGCGGGCCTGTGGCCACAAGAGCTAGGTACACGGGCAAAGAAGCAAAGAGGGAAGATATAGGAGAAGAAGAATAGTAGTTAACGAGCTTCGACGGATGAGAGGGAAGTCAGCAAGACAGCAGGGAGGTCTTGTCAGTTGTCAGGGAGTAGCCAGTAGGGAATAGGGATAGCAGTGCAGTAACACGTCTGTGCGGGTGCCTATCTGTGCGGGTGCCTATCGCTTCAAGCAGGCAGCAAGCGGTTAGCGGTCAACATCCCAGCAGGATACTCTCTCAATCATCCTATGAGAACCTTGCCTGCTTCCCGCTCCAAGTGAGCAGGATTGCTGATCTCTTCGTGGAGAGGGAGAAGGAAAAAAAAAAGTAGGCGCGCTCCGCGCGCCGTTCATTAAACCACCTATTATTGCTGTGTCTGATTTAAGCTGTGTCTGAAGTTGTCCGTCCCACTGACCCTCCATTTTAATATGGGTTACATATTTGAGATACATAAGACATATTGTTGATACAAGGCCCCTCGGAGTGACGGACGCGACCTCCACCACCCCCTCTGTCTCTGACAATCCCAATCCACCTCTCGCGCTTGGGGCCAACCCTGGCCGAGGCCGCCCGATCCACCTGGATACTTTTTACGACGAAGCCCTCCCTCTTATGTCGGGCCCATCCGCACCAGGGCGCCCGCCTGAACGACGTTTCCGCGAGATTGAAGGCGGGAACGACGAGGCTACTCCGCCGCTCCCGTACCGCTCTCCAATCCACGCGGACGGCGATAGTTCCGACGACTCCGAGGTTTTCGAGATTACAGGAGTCAAGACAGCGCCCCCCGCCCCCTCCTCCCCGAGCCCTCCCCTCCCCCGACTCAAGGGAAAGGGAAGGAGCGGGCTTCAACCCCAGGTCCCTCTCCTCCTCCGACTCAAGGAAAAGGGAAGCAGCGTGCGTCCTCCCCAGCCCCATCTTCTCAAGGAAAAGGGAAAAAGCGGGCGTTATCTCCAGCTCCCTCTTCACCTCCCACCCAAGAGAAAGGGAAGAAGCGGGTGCGGTCGACGCAGAAGGCCGGCTCGACGAAGGAAAATACCAAGCCCAAAATACCAAGCCCACAGTGCCAGCAACGAAAAGTTCCCGGCATTCGAAGCCTGCGGCTGCCACAGACCAACCCTCCGTCCCGATCTTTCGACAATGAACTTCCCCCCCGTCCGCAGGGCTCCTCAGCTTATTCTGCGCAACTGGAACCCACCCGTTGCATCAAGGTCCTCTCAGGATGAAGGGACCTCACGCGCCCGTCACTCTAGAAGGTCGCGCTCAGCTCCTTTTTCAGGCTCTCCGTCCGAAGACGAAGATAAAGAAGAGGAGAAAGAGGGGCGGGAAGTAGAAGAGCAGGAGGTCGAGGAAGTACAAGGCGCGGTTATAGATGAGGAAAGGGGTAAGTATGGGACGCCCCCAGTTGACGAGGTCGCATTCGCGAATCCACAACCGCCGGCCGCACCCGTCACGGCTACGATATTCCAGCCGTCGGAACAGCGCCGAGCTGTGTCGATGGCCGAGAGAAGCAAGTCCCTGTTCGTGACCGGTCCGGCTGGTGAGTGCCCTCGCGTTATTCCCCACAGTTACTGTCATCACAACACACTGATCCGTCTTGCCCCACTTCTTGCCCCCACTTGTCCACACAGGGAGCGAGAAGACATATGCCTTGGTTATGATCAAGAAGCTTCTTCTCGACAAGCACGGTACAAAGATGGGCAGGGTGGCCACCGTGGCCGCCACCAACAACGCCGCCCTGTGCTGCGACGGAGAGACCTATCACAGCTACTTTGGGTTCTCCCCAAACGACATCGACCTCGACACAGTTTATCAGCGCACAAGCAGGAACAGGGTCAAGCTCCTATCTCTGCAAGTCCTTCTAATCGACGAAGGTACGTAACCCACCACCCCGGGCAGTCTTACCTCTTTCGGACGTGGACTTACATGATGTGATTCTCCTTTACAGTCTCTCAGTTCAGCAAAAAAATCTTCCAGCTGCTGAGCAATCTGCTGGCGAAGATCAAGCGCAAGCCCGAGCCGTTTGATGGGATCCAGGTATGTCCGTCCCGCATCCGGTTACCGATTGTTCACCTCCGTGAATCACCCTAACCCAACCTTCTTAATTCTTGCTGCTTGCAGGTTATATGTTTTGGTGACTTCCTTCAGTTGCCACCCCCGCCGGACACTATCGAGGGCCGGCAGGCGGAATACGCGTTCGATTCGATAGCATGGACCCTGTAGCTTCATCGTAACTGATTCCGTCCATGGTCACGTGTTCTTCAGTGTCGGTTGTGATAGAGACCCCGTAGGCGGGGATGCGAGGGTCCGTTGCCAGCTCTTTCATAGCGCGTGCCATGATCCCTAGCACCGAAGGAATGAACCACTTCGCCGCGAATCTTGCGGCGTTCCTTAGCGCGGTCGTTTTCTCGTCCGTTCTCCATAGCTGTGCGCCGTCCCTTTCGTCCCCGCCAGTCTGGATGAAATTTCAGATTCCGGTGAACAACGGCTCGGAAATACGCCGCGCTCTTTCGAGGGTGAAGCAGGTGTCCTTCATCAAGAGAAGGACCGGGAGGAAGGCCAAGTCACCGATCGTGTGCCCAAGCGTCAACCACCTCATCGCCCTTTGTATCTTTTTCCTCCTTGTGGTTTTCGACAAATTCTGCATTCCTTCCGCAAGGACCTCGTTTTCTTTTATGAGCTCGAGGGCGGTCGCTCTTCGGAGGTTGAAGGCGAAAATCATGCAGTCCAACACTTCGATCCAGCTTGTGTCAAGAGCATTATGCGATGCGCTCAGCGCCGCTGACCTGGCTTGCTTGATGATGTCGACCATCCCGATTTGGCGGGTCATGTTGGAGACATCTTGTATTGGCTCGTCCTTCCCCTTCCCCTTCTCCTTCTCCTTCCCCTTCCCTTTACTCTCATCCTCCGTTTCAAACCCACCGCGCGCTTTCTGGAAGAGTATCCCCAAGGCGAGTTCCGCGATGACGTTGGGATCTGAAGGTCCCGAGGCGACGATGTTCAGGACGCATATATATATGCTGCGCAATTCGGCGTCGTCGAGTCGCGTTCACGGCCTGCTGACCGTCGATCCGCTGCCGCCCCTATTGCGCCTGGCCCTCGGTCTTGGATTGTCCTTGCCGGGCTTGTATCTGGGCAGCCTCGGCTTCTTTGGGTTAGACGTATTGTTGTTATCGTCGCCTTCGTCCTTCTTTTTGCGTTCGTCCCCTGGCTCAGGGTCTCTGCTCTTGTCGTCGGCTTTTGAGCCACCATCCTCACCCCCGAGCTGTCCTTGTCCTCGTTCACGTCCATGTTCGTCGAGGACTGGAGTTCGAGGTTCAACCTGAGTGTGAGGGTCCGGCGATGCTATCGGCGTTGTCCTTGCGAGCCCATTTTCGAGGCGAAGAACTGAAGTTAGAGCGAGCGTACTTGATGACCCATGATGGGGCCCGAAAAAGAGCGGGTTCCTCTGCGGGGTCCGTTTGTGGTGACTGTGTGGCCCTGTCTGGTTCAGGGGTGGCTTCTGAGTCGCCAATCAGATCTGTGATGTGATCCAGAGTCTCCTCCCACTTGAAGTGGTCGGCTCCGAAAGAGTCGCGAAGCGTCGCAAATAAGTAGCCGACGTGGCTGGGCTTCAGGTTCTTTGAGATTTTCGCCAGGCGAAGCTCGGACTCCAGTGGCTTCGGAACATCCGGCGTTGGCTGGAGTGGAGTTCCCGGCCTGGGGGTATTGATGTCCTCATCGCCTTCATGCGGGAAGCAGATGTCGTAACCCTCTGCCTTGAAGTTTGATCGTCGAGGACGGAGGTGATTCCGCCCGGGTACATCTTTGTTTCCCATATTTCCGCCACAAACCACTGCGCCGCTATCCAAACAGGTTCACCGAGTTGCATCATCTCCGACTGGAGATCCGCCATCGAGATCGTGCCCCCATAGGACGCCTGACCATATGCCCAGACACTGGTTTTGGTTGTAAATGCGGGAACACTGATCCAGGGCCTGCTGCAGAATTTCGGATAAAGCTGCCCAACTGTGGGGAAATCAGGTCCACTACAAATTTTTCTAAGCCCAACTGTAAAATGTGGCGCAATATTTGCTGCCGAACCAAGTTTTGTAATATGGGTGTAAAACGCTACAGCAAAAGGTGGAATACAACGTGCCCAACCGTCGGAAGAATTAATATTCGAGCCTGAATGAGTTGCCCAACCGGCCGACGCCACAGCCAAACCATGGCCTTTCACTGGTTTAAAACCGCCCAACCGTCAATAAACACCTTTTTAATTTTCCCAACCGTCTGACGCCACCGCCCAACCGTGGTCTTTCCCTGGTTTAATAATGATCAATCGCCGAAATTCATGATTTCCCAGCCATCCGGCGCCAGTGTCCAAACACTTCTTTTCATTGACCGTCCCTTTTCAGCTGACGTCCAGTCCGAGCTCATCCTGCCAAGTGCCAGCGAGTGATTCCCTTCGTTCAATTCCACATTCAGAAGCACTTCTGCACCTTGGAAGGATTAATTTATACTACAGTATCTTGCTCATTTTTTTAGCGGTCCAACCGTCCAAGCACGCGTTATTATGCTACTATGGTTCTTCGATTTTATTTTTGGACTTTCTGAAGAAGCAATACTGACGCACTGTACTGCATACTGTCGTCGGCCTTTCGTGTCCCTCTAAAGCAAAGACCTTTTTTTTCCTGCAATCTGTGACCCAACTATGTCTCTCGGCCAATGCTTCCATTATGTAGCATTGAGGCCGGCTCCCGTTTCAAAGCTGAGCAGGTGCCTGCCATCTGTGCGCAGCTCTGTCGAATCAACCGTCTCCGTCGTAGTACAGTGCAACCATTACTTATTGCGGCTTATCCTCCCCAACCGGAACTTTTTGATTGCCCCAACCATGATTATCGATGGTTATATCTCCTCACCCGACCCTTTTTATTTACCCAATCAACTCTCGCCAGCGAAGCTGAAACTGTATACGTGAGGAAATGAACGCAAGTAGGTGCAACCTCCGTTGAGAGGTCGTGAACGTCCGCCAGAGCACGGGAATGCCCGCTGAGAGAAGTAGCGGACCATCCGTCTTTACCTGGCATTGGCCTGTAACTACCAGGTATCAACCTCTAAAAACCCTGCATCAGACTTTAATCGAGCTGGATCATCCGCTAATTGAGTGTGCTTCCCCGCTTCAAAGAGTGCACTGACCGCCAATTCAAGGCCGGCATCGCCCGCTACCTTGCCAGCATCAGTACACAATTGAGGTGGTTTCCCCTTCATGCTTCATGCTTCACACTTCACGCGCTCCACGCTTCACATTTCATATCTTCAACGCTTCCTGCCTGCCTGCTTAGTACTTCACCGCTTCACCTCACGCCTCACATCTCACATCTGAGACTTGCTTCATGCTACACCATATTTGAATTGCCTGCGGCCTGACAGTGTGCAGCAAACTCTAAAACGGTTTCAAATCCTTGTACTTGCTTATTACTGATTGCTGAACGCTTCTTGTACGAGTACCTGCTGAAATCTGAAAGCCGAACGCTGAACGATGAACACTTGAACCGAGCATAAGATGAAAGGGTGGCTGCATGACCAGGCCGCGAAGTGCGCACTCTGTAGTCTGTGCTATGTATGCTTCTTCATCGCTTCATCCTTGCATGTCCTGCCCTGCCTTGCATCGTTCTGCATCGGCGACGCCGAACTGCAACTATAAAAAAGAGAGACTAGAGATAAAGAGAAAGAGGCTTGGATTTCAAAAGGTGGTCAGCGCCCAGCGGTCAGCGGTCAGCCTCGAGTCTCTTGGATTTCGAAAGGTGGTCAGCGGTCAGCCTCGAGTCTTCGTGGTTTGTGCGACGAGATGGATCAGAGGCAAGGTGTAGGTCACATAGGACGCCAGTCATCAGCGTCCGCCGTCGCCGACTCCGACTGCGAAGCATTTACTTCCAAAGTTCAAAGTGAATGCTGAGGTGGGCCGCTGTGACAGTCAACAGAAGGGATCGGGTAGAGTGAAGCGGGAGAACTGTGAATTGGTGGACAAGATTGCGAATCACTATAGTAAGACAAGAGGATCAACCTAGACAGCAAGATGGGACAAAGGTTAGCTCTGGAGAATAGTTGTGGACTTGGGGTTAACGTGACTACGTGAGAAAGGGCCAAATGTGTTAACTGTTAGCTCGCGTCGCTCATAGCGGTGTATGGCAATTGGCAGATCATCGCATGTAATTTGAGCAGCATAGCAGCGAAGGCACCAACGCGTCAAAACGGTCATGGGAACGGGGAGGATACTAATGATGGTGGGGTCGAGAAGGGGAGGAGAACGATGATGAGGCATGAGCAGGATGAGGATTCGGTCGGTGTTCCTTCTGCAAGTGGCTCAACGTTCAGGTTTGGAGGAGAGCAGCACGTTCTCGACCAGCGTTCTTTCTCTTTTATCTTCTTTCCGACTTTCCGTCAACTCTCTCCTGTGCTATAGTAGCACTGGCACAACTGTCGTCATCGCCATCTCCGCCACAAGCCAGCAAGAAAAAGAAGAAGAAGAAGAGATCGATTTCTTGTACTAATGCTATGGAAGGCCTATGAAGCCGAAACATCAATTGCCATTTGCTCGAGTCAATTCGCCAATATGGTGACTTGAATTATTTACATATTATAATTTATATGCTAGTATGCGTTTTTCTTAGCGGCGCAAAAGGAGGTCATACTCATATTGGACGCAAGGGAAATGGCTGGTGATCTGATTATTGCTGCTGTCCTCCTTTCATCTGAGAATTACCGGATGACAGGGAGCTCGGCTCAGGCCTCAGGAAGAAGTGCCGACTTTCGGAGCAGCCACAAACCGGCACGGTCATCCAACAGTCGCCGTGTATCCCAACGCTCCACGGCTTCCCTATGGATTCCAGCCAGAGAGCGATACGCCACGCGAAAAATAATTAAGTGAAGGTGCGTTTATCGACACCGTAGTGCTGGGACCTGGGAGAGTGGGAGAAATTGATCAAGACTGCTGAGTGACGCTTATGTCATATTTCCACGTTTATTATCTACAGCTTGTGCGCCAAGCAGGACATCGAGAGCGTCTCTCCCGAATCGGTGATGAGCGCCTCAACGCTGCAAACATGCTACGTCGGCGTGCTCAAGACGCGATACGCCAGACATCCGCTCAGGCGTTGACGGTCGAGAGTGTGCGGGCTGTTTTTCAAATCGGCGTTGCAGCTCGAGAATCGACATCAAGCCGATGAAATATGCGTCGATAACGCGACGATCACGGCAGCCATCTCCAAGATTGTGCAACCGCACAATCATCAAGCGCTTCTGAGTTTACTCAAGGCCCCGCTCAGTTTCAGGCCTTCGCAGTGGCCCGCCGCGTTCCAAGAAGGATCAAAAGGCTTCCTCTATCTTCGAGAAGACAAGGCGCCCATGTCTGTAACTCTCCATGACTATCGACGTCAGTATCCCGCAGACGGCTGGTACGCGGATGTTCTCCAAGACCAAGCAAGGCATGAAGACCCCAAGAGCCTCGAAGGCTACGTCAAGTACGCGGGGGAGACAACAAACGCTGACACTGTCACCGAACGCCTCCTCGTCGATGACGAAGCCTCAGCGACGACGCGACGATCTGATTGGGACCGGGTTCGTCGACGTCAGAAAGACAGCGAGGAAGCGACGTTTTCGATCTGGGCGCTCAAGGCAGTTCCCTCCCCGGAGACCCGTTCGGCGGAGCCGAGTTTCGATTTCCCGAGATGGAAAGGGTCATCATCGCCATAACAGGCTTTGCGTCTGTGGGCTATGCAGTTGCAGGATTCCATTACCCGTGGAATACTTCCGTTTACGAGCAGCTAGCAACAAACTTCCTCAAGCAAGTCCAGGCGCACGGCGATGCCGCCTCTGTAACCCCATCTGTTTCTGAGGAACTCATAGTAAAGTAATCGAGTGCTTATCGGTGGTTTACCCTGGTTTAGGCGGAAAAAGTCACGTGTCCTCCGAACCCTCACAACAGTCCCCCGATCTCACTCAACACTATGGCCCACCATAGTGAAGTCCCTTTAGCAATACAGAATTTTGATTTGAGAGGCTCCAGAGATCGCTCAGAGAGCCTACAGGCGACAACTAGCCCTCGATTTTGTGTCGAGCACCGCTCGTGGTGGCCTTAGAAACATTTCTGCGAAAACCAGTTTTCCAGAGCGGTTTCTGAAGGTTTTCGGGGGATGGTTTAGAGTTCTGGGCACTTTGGTGTTAGTTGGTTTGGTAACCAGCGTAACCATCCCCCGAAGACCCCTTCCGGCACTGATTCGGATGCTACGTTCACCCCTGGATTGCGGGATCGAGCTCGTCAGCAGATGCAATCTTTCAGCTTGGAGCTTCAAAAGCGCAAGGAGCGACGGGCGCAGTGCAATCAAGCGGACGGTGTTAGTACTAAGGATGAGCACGGAGCTCGCCCCGGAATCGGGTTCCCGGAATTTAGCCGGATTCCGTAGCAAATTTCGGGGTTTCCCGGAGCCGGAATTGAAATTATGTTAACTTGGTACTATCATCGGTGGTCAAAAGCTTCAGCAAGTTGTCGATTATGTACGCTACTTCGATGGCGACGGGTCTTCCCACGTCCCTCAGTGTGCTCAAGACATCACCAGCGAAACCGTCCAAGAATCCTCGAAGGACGTGGCTACTTTGTCACAGCAGCTTGGCCGGGTCCGAAACTATCCGCCCATGTCCATCAGGCTGTCGACACCCTTCTATCCGCCAGCTTTGAGCGTAGGGTCGCGTGCTTCTCCTGCTACAACCGTCTGGTCTGCGTATCTTTGGCGCCTTTTCCTTGACTTCTGGTAGGCAATCCTGGTGAGTATCTCTTGACTCTTGTCACGGCTCATACCTGTCGGATTCAAGCCGCTAAACTTCTCTTTCTTGGATCACTCTCATAGAGACACACGCTAGTGCTCATCCATCATCAATTTTAATTAAATTTCATCCAGATGGTCCACTCACGCGTAACTTGCGTTGAGTCGGTCAAGATCGCGGCTCATTTTAATTCAAGGTATGGTACTGACTATTGAATACATAATCAGTAGTCGACATCAAATGGGACGACCTACCTTTCCGATCATGGGTGCATCGAGTGTGTGATGTAATGTTGCTCCAGTACAACGATAATACCTCCGATCGAGCGGTGTTGGTACTTTCCTTACATCCAGGTGCGGTAAAGTACGATCCGGTGCTGGCCAATCTTCGGACTCGTTTGTTTTTCCTGTCGGTGCTTCTCTAACGAGGAGCAGAAGTTTTGGTCGCAAAGGGACAGCGCTCTGCCAACGACATTGTCCAAGTCCTTGTAGATACCGGCCGCTTCAAGACGAAATCGTACACGTCCGCGAAGAACTTCGCGAACTTCAAGCTGCGTTGTTTGGACTTAGCGAAGAGGCACTAGTGACGACCTCCGCTGCCATATCGACAGAGCGCAGAGCTAGTCAGCGAGTACAGGAGGCATATCGGCGACACCTCGAGGCGCCGGGCGAGGCTTTCAGCGACGACCGCGAGCGGGCCTGGGATACGCACATTGCCGGTGCACCTCGAGATGCTTCAGACGATGCTGCGCATCTCATCACGTCGAATCACTGCAAGATACCCTGTCCAGCCAGCCTCAAGCACTACTCGGTTCGTCACCGACTTTGGTTCATGAGTCGTCAAGAAGGCGTTGACTTGGTGGCAGCGGCAGGACAATACGACGCCGTGCGATCGGACCCTGACCAAGCTGGGATCGACTTCGACCAGGCCGAATACTTTCGCAGGAGACAAGAAATTGCAGCCAACAGGACGGCAGATCAGACGCTCAAGACCGTGGTATCCCCACCCCTAATCCAAGTTGTCATAAACAGACTACTCTCCAAAAGCTACGGCGCCGCCGTACACGACTGCTCATGTTTAGCGTGTGGACTTCGCTTTCTCGGCGACATAAACACAAGTCATCGATGCCATCCTGCGGCCGAGGAGATTCCAGTCAGAACTCTGAAGACCGAAGACGATGGAAGCCCGAATTCCGACAACTACACCGATCGTGATATGTTGTTCCTACTCTCCGACGTGGCGGAGCGCTTCGGCCTGGAGAGCATCCTGACCGCGGGAAGCGAAGGAAATCAGCTTCGATATGTCGATGTGGGTACAGTCCTGGAAACCTCCATGATCTGGGACGCCCTGGTTCCATACATTCACCAACGATATCCGGCACAGCTTGCTGAGCTCGAGACAAGCTATCTCATAGAGCCTCGACCATTCCTCATCACCGATACCGCAGCTCAAGTGCCCAATTCTGTGGACTACGATGCTCTCTTCTGGGCCGTAACGAAAACCTTTTAATTTTATCCATGGCGCTCGGGAGTCGACCAATCAACGCCTTTCCCATTCGAACATCACAACTCTTCTCAAGATCATGCAGAAGGACGTTCGAGATGCTGTCGCCCACGTCAGTTGCGGGGTTGCTCCGCCGAAGGAGACATGCTTGTACTCCAATATCACAAGCATTAAGAATCAGGACGGAACTCAGCGCCGTGTGCAGCATCGGCACCGCGGCAAGAGCAACGCTGATCATGTGGGCGCACACCTCACGACCATCTTCGACCTCCCCACCGACTACGTTCGCGAATTGGTTCTCAGCGAAGGTATGGGTAAATCCTACGACAAAGATTCACAAAGCTGCCTCCTATGGGGACTCTCTCACAAGATCAAGGCATTTCGAGACATCCGACCCTTAGCAGATCAAGACCATCAAGATGAGCCTAGTCTACCACAGGCTTCTAGCTCCACCTCAGCACCAACAGCACCACCAACGAAGCGCACTCGCGTCAATTTCGATCACGTCGACTTTCATACCGTTGATCGGTCCTTGAGCGATGAGGGTGCACTGTCCTTCGTGTCTCGTCGTGAGCTCAGCAAACGTTTTACTATCGATCGACCACAGCTGAACTATTACGTGAGAAACCGTCTTTCAAAGCTGTTACAACGTAAACAGGAGCTTCAGGCGCAGGAAACAGCATCTCCGTGACGACGTGCAACGACAAATTTTCAAGACGCAAATCTCTCATCCATTCAATCTGTGAACGATGACTCTTGAATCCTGATCACCTTCATATCTTCATTCGCCACCGTTCGGGTCCCTCCTCCCTCCTTTTGGCAATCCATGCTTTCACCTTTCAACATCTCGTTTCGCACAAGCTGGCCTGCTGGCTTACTCGCCTGGTACTGATCTTCATCTGATATGATGTGGTCTTAGCGTGGAAGATATACTGTGACTCTAGCCTTCAATGCTGAGCAGCTCAGCATTGCCTGAGCATTTTATGACAGAGTGACCACATTCAAATGTGTACTGGAAGGCCTCCGAGCCCGTCTCGCTGACATCTTTCCTTTTCCTTACCCTACCCTATCCTCTCCAGACTTCCTTCTCCACCAAGAGTACAACGTTTCACCCCCTTCCCCCCCCTCCCCCATCGCTATCTATTGCCTTGACCACACGCATCATGATGCTAACGTAGGCGACTGGCTCCCACTGGGCTCACTCACAGTCCGCATGCACGGCCTCGAATCCGCGGCGGTCCGCAATATGGACTTCTGGTACATCCACGGTACCCTTGCCCCTCCCCCTCTTTTGTACTGGGGATTGTGGCCCGGTTCTCGCTGTGCCCTGCGTGTCCTTTCTTCCCCCGAACTCCTCGTCGGAGCTTAATGGAACGCCTCTCTGACCTCTTGCGCGACTGTCTCTTCGGCCGCCCGACCACATGCCCCGGGCACCCCATCGAGGCTGTCTAGGCCCCCACCTCCTTCTCAACACCGCCTGTTGCCTCCGCTCAGCAGTATTGTCATTTCTCTCGAGTGAGAACCGGACCCTCGGCCACGATAAAATCCACGAAGCGTCTCGACTCTTTCTGGAAGAGCTGCGGTCTCCCCCCCCCCCCCCCCCCCTCTTCCCCCCCACCGAAGACGACAAAGACATCTTCGACGCACCCGGCAACGATTGGGACCTTTTTCCTGTGCATCCCGAGACCCCGGCCTCAAATGCAGATCCGTCACGTACCGAGTCCAACACACAGCAGGAAACGAAGTCCGGAGGAGAACGTCGTCTCCTACCAATTGACTGCAGGGCATACAAGCTGAGCCTCTGCATTTACCTACACAAGTAACAGTACGTTGACTACAGTACAACGCCGATGACCAATCCACGATCGCCGCGCCAAGGACTCAGTTAAACAGTAAACTGATGTAACAAACTTCTCAACTTTCAAGGTCAAAGGGGCAGTATTCGTAAATTAGAGGCGGTAAAGCAGAAGCTGTGAAAACAATATCTAAAGATGCCATACTTGGTATGCTAATATTGAAAACTGTCGGTGACACTTTCAATATACGTTCTTCGAAAATATTGGCCAAAAACATTGTGAACTTTCACTTTGGGGGTCGGTCATCCATGGATGGTGCAAAATATTTAACTGCCTTTTCCTTTTCCAAATATTAGCCACTACTGCTTGCCGACTTGCACTACAACCTCGGAGTGACTACTATCACCAAATAGTAGATACAAGTTCATTTTTTCAGCATCTTGTCGACTTTAGGCTTTAGCGGTCCGCTTTGCGCAATCTAATCTTTTGCGAGGATCGAGGCATTGAAGGGGGCAAGTGCGTGTATTTCGATCAAGGGAGTGGAATTTTCCGACTCGCTTTGCCTTTGCGATCTTCTTCGGGCCTTCGAACTCGTACGCAGTCGATGGGTCAGTGGATCACGGGCCTAAATCTCGCGGCGTACTCCGCGGACAGCATTGAAGCGCTGCAACTTGCAAGTCGCTCCCAACTTCGACAGCCCCACGGCAACTTCGGAGGAACGCATCAATCGACTCTATGTTCACATCTCCGGTGAAGAAAGTATATGCCTGCCCGTAGCATCTCACAGACACGGTCGACTGTACGAACCTAAATCGGCTCAAGCTCATTATTTACCCACCCTCCGGTTCCGTCGACAGCCATCACCGAGTGAAGATGCGCTTTAACCACACGTACAAAGAGCTGCAATGAAGGAATATTGGCGGCAATTGCTGGGTCTTGAACCTTGGTCCTGACATCGAAAATCAAGCAACGATTCGCGAAAAAGTGCGAACCGTCACAAAGTCACTCGTGCGACTCTGCAAGTCGACTCCGCACGTAGTATCATCATTTCAAAGTTGCCCGGATTTTTCTTTGGGAATTACGAATTAGTATGTATCACCTTTTTATAATATTTTTCTAAAACAAAACTTACCACATGCTATTTTTGTAAGAGTGTAAGACCATGGTAGTATATATGATATGCCGCACCTGGCTAAATGACGAGCCTTTTGATGCCGATTTTGGCCAGAAAAAAAGCGACAGAAAGCAGAAAGCAGAAAAGGGAAGAAAAAAAAAAAAAAAAAAAAAAAAAAAAAAAAAACTCAAAAAACTGTTCCCTCGCGCCCCTGGGTACCGCCTACCGGATCGGTAGATTCTCACGAATTTTAACGTAATCAGAGTCTAGAGAGCAGAAATTTGCCCCGTTCGGGCCTTCGAGGTACGAGTGAAGGGTAAGAATAAGCGCTCTCTCGGGGTAAGGCAGGAAGAAATTAGGGCTCAAGAGGTGGCACAGGCACTTTTACCCTTTTCGGGGTAAACGCCTCCGGATAGACGTCGTCGGCCCCCACCTCGAAGTGGACGTCAGGCTGAGATTGCACCGGGAGGCGGGAGGTAGAGTGGGTCTACCTGAGGAAGCTATGCCTGAAAAATGTGCTGGAGAGTCTTCTTGCGCTTGGCTAAGTTGTTTTCCGCTGCGAATCGGTGATAGCCCTTAGTAAGGAACCACGGGGGCGGGCTGACCACGGGAAGTCGGTTGGGCCCGTAGCCGGACATAAGGCGAAACGCAAGGGCGGGAAGATTTTCTCCGTCGGGGGTTATGCGAGTGATTAGTGGCTGCGGATGAGGGGCCGGTCCGTGCAGGTTCGTGATGGAGCCCATCGACGATGAGGCCTATGGCGTGACGAAGAGGGCAATGAGCGGGTCTTGGGGTCGGCGCTTGTCGAAGGCGGGGGCTGCCGCCGCGAGATAGTGATTTAAGACCCTCGGGAGTATCACGTGCGCTCCGAATACCGCCGCCTCTACTAATTCCTTCTCTTGCTTCGGAAAGACCCTTCAAGACGGGCCTCACACCCCGAACCAGATGTGAGATGGCCGCAAGGGTCTGGCCGGTGGCTTCCCGGACTCGCGACAATGTCGAGAAATTTTGAGGTGAGCATCAGGAAGGGGACGAAGGCGGTAGTTCCAAGTACTGATGCCAACCCCTGAACCCGGGGCGCCGACGAGGCTGAGGCGGTTGACGTTCATCCTCTTTACGGATGCGTCCCCGCCCGAGGTGTCGTGAGTGTCGGCGAAGATGGAGAGCGAGTGGATGCGGAGCTCGGATACCGCGTCTTGAATGGCTTGTATGGCGGATGGGTTACCCTGAGCGCGAATGTACTTGACACGATGCTCCCGCATGAATACGCAGGTGTCGATGATGAGCTGTAGACTGCGCGACATCGTGAGCGAATGGGAGCGCTCGAGAGCATGTATGGCGTCAGCCCAGGGGTCCGGCGCGGAGGCGTTCGACGAGAAAGCGGACAGCCGGCCGGTCCGGTATTCCTCCGTGACCTCGAGGGGAAGTAAAAGCATCAGCCCCTGGTCCAAGGTCTTGGAAGGCTCCGTCGGTCCGGTACCACAGATATCCAAGACAAATTGGCAGGCGAGCATCCATTCCTTGGCTAAGTTGCGAGCTTTGCAAGGTCGCGTAGTGTGGCTGATTACCTGCGAACTACCGGGGTTGGGCTGACGGATCTGGGACAGGACTACGTCTTTAGAAAGAGGTGTGATTCTATTCAAGGGTTTCATTGACAGCATGATCGTGGAGAACTTAGGGCGCACGTTATCGTCGTTGAAGACCGAGAGGGTGTCGATGTGGAATGAGCTCATGAGCTCTTGGAACGCAGCCTCTTCTTCAGGGGACGTGCTGGCTAAGATAGACCGAGTGCGATGCAGCCTCATGAACATGCAGATGTCGATCAGTGTCTGCAGATTCCGCGACATGGTGAGGCTGTGGGACTTCTCAAGGTTGTGCAAACCTGCGAGCCAAGGGTCCAGCTTCGACGCTCCGGGGACCTGGGTCGAAAGGCGAGCTGCCCGGTATTCCTCGATAACCTCGAGCGGGAGGAGGAGGAGAAATGCCTTGTCTGCGATACGCGACGGATCGGAGGGACCGTGGGCGCAGATCTCAAGGATTATCTTGCCGGCGACCCACCAATCGTCGGATAGGATGCGGGGAGCCGCGGACGTCGTAAGAGCTTTCTTCTTTTGACGAAGGCAGTACTTCCAAGTACCGACGCCAACCCCTGGACCCGGGCGCCGACGAGGCTGAGCCGGTTGACATCTGTCCTCTTTACGAATGCCTCCGCGCCCGAGGTGTCGTGAGTGTCGGTCGGAGAAGATGGAGAGCGAGAGAAGCTCCAGCTCCTCCGGCTCAGTCAGTAAGCGAATTCGAGCTTTCATTGCCATTTTCTCAGTTTTGAAAGGGTCTGTCGTTCCGGAATCACAGAACTGATTTCAAGGGTATCACCGACAGCATGATTGCGGAGAACTTGAGACAGGACGGTATGGAGACATAACACGCTGCGAAATGCGTGGGGAGTGGGGATCGGTCAATCGCCGGCCATTTTGGCATCCAACGTGTCTCCGAAGTCTGAATTAGCTGGCGTGATATGGTGACGCGGAGGGAAGAGACAGGCCGATTGGCCAGGAAGCAAGCTTGGCGTGTCCTGAGATAGTTGTGCGTGTGAGCTGCTGATTCTTCTGGGCAGAGGTCACCTGTGGTTACAGACGCCAAAATTGAATGCATGCCTGGGTCGTTGGCGGGAATTCCAAAGTACTCAAAGTGGAAAGAGCGTAGGGTGGGTGCATCACTTTCCTGTGTCTCGCACATGACGTTTGACCTGTTTGGCGCGGCTTGGTGGTGAGGGTGAACTTGCGGTAGCTTTTGGGCTGGGAAGAGGTGGGAGAGATTTTTGTTACTCTTTGCTTGGTGGCTGTCGTTACCGAATCGGTGGCATCCTTTGGTGAGCAGCCAGGGAGGTGGGAAAACGACTGAGAGGCGGGTCAGCGGATGGCTCCGTAGCCCGAGATCAAACCAAAGGAGAGAGGAGGCGAGGTCGCCCCATTGGTGGTTCTGGCCACTAGTGGGCAGTGGCTGTGGGTGGAAAACGGACCCGTGGCGAAGGGAGATCTGATGCATTTCAGGGCTAGCCTCCGGTGTGATGAAGAGAGCGGAGACGGGATCGCGAGGCCGGCACTGATCGAAGGCAAGGGCGGCTGCCGCGAGATAGTGATTCAGTACCCTGGGCAGCTGTAACGGAGCAAGGTTGCTCGTTACTATGTCAGTGACAAGTGAGTGAATTGATGATGGTCGAGAAGGAAGAGAGCAGCTACAGTGGTGAGAAGTACAGGAAAGGTGACTCGGCCGAGAGAAGGGATCGGAGAAAATAGGAAATGAATCGGGAAGATAAGGGACAAGGGAGCAGATAAGAGAGAGATAAGATGGTAGCCACGTGTCTCCGCGGGTGGCACCAGCACATCACCCCCCAAGGAGAAGCAGCTGTCCCGAGCTGCGAAGGAATGAAAGTGGACGGGAGTCGGGAAGGGAAGGATGATAGGGGGGAAGATGTAGAAGGAGAGGAGAGAGGACATATCACCGTCACATGCCACCCCCGGAAACCCAGCGTCTGCCGTCTCAGCTGATTGGAAGAGAGTACTGCGCAGCGGAACCATCAGAGTGTGCGCTTGCCGAACGATCCGCGAGGGAAAGACGATGAGCAGGCGTCTGGTGCTGAATAGGGCTTGAGAAGACGTTGAAAACCATCAAGGACAACACGTAGCTGCGCAAGAAAGCTCAGGTGGGGCGGAAGAGTTGTACCAGGACCGGGAGGTAGCATCGATGGCGGCATTGGCGGCATCGCGTCAGCGCCGGCGGGAAGAAGGGGAGATGAGTAGCTCGCGAGCTTTGAAGGTGGGATCGGAGGAGTGAAGAAGGAGGATACCGGTTCTATCAGTGCTGAGAGACGATAAGGACCGAAGTTGGTCTTCTCCATGAGGTGGACGCGTGCATCAATCCAAGCCCCATGCACACGAGCGAGAGCGATTTCCAGGGATGACGGAGATGAGGCCGACCTCTCGTGCAACAGAGATGCACGCGCCTGCATCCATTCCGTGCGTATGCGTCCAACAGTATCGATCGCCGATCGCAAATGGGCGTAGCCGGTCGCTGCGTACCCAGAAACAGGAAGCGTCGACGCCAAGTCCTTGACACGGCCGCCAAGTCCTCCGTTCGTTATGCGGGGTGCATCGAGAGCCGGCAGTGCCCCACCCCTGGCAGACAATGTCCGTATCTCGTCACCGACATCAGTCCTATTGGAGACGGGCGTGCCAAGCAGAGTGCCTTGAGCCTCGAACGATGTAGAAGGATACGCGTTACCGGTCGCCGACGAGCCGGATAGCAGCAACGGAGCCAAGGAAGCGGAAGGCGAGCGTCGCACGCCGATCAGGGATGTAGGGCTGACTGGGGTTGCAGCGGAAGAGGAATCGGAAGACGATGTGGAAGTCGCTTGCAGGGGGAGTGTAGAGGACTCGGCTGACCTCAGTACCGAAGTCAGTACCGAGGTTGCCGGAGGGTGTTGGCGCGCATCAAATGTACATGCCGAGGACGCCGACGCGGATGATGATGATGATTCAAGCGATGTTGAAGGTGATCGATTGATGACGGAGGACAATGAAGAAACGAACGAAGGTGGAGAGCTGAACGGCGGAAGAGCATCCGAGGCGACTGTATCTGCCGAAGGCGAGCGCAAGTCGTTGACGAGCTGCCCGTAGGGACGAGATGGTGGTGGTGCAGTGCATGTATGCGCTGCCGCGGCGTCGAGTGCGTCATGTAGCTGCCGCTTGGTGGATGCCAGTTCATCCTGGAGCTGCATCGTTGATTGACTGAGCTTGTAGAGCGCGTGCAGAACGGTCGGTGTGGTGGAGACATGGGGAAACCGGTATCGAAGAGCCTGCTGTTCGTTCGGCAGTAAAGGCAGGGGAAGGGATGTAAGGTGAACCTGGAGAACGATGACGGAATTGACGACGTCGTCGTAGGGTTCGTAGAGACTGAGCCGAACTTGGTCGAGGTGCTCAATACGTATCGTCTCCTTTGAGGTCACGGGACGATCGTTCACGCAGACGGTTTTGTCGTCCTGAAGTGGTGTAATGAAGACAACGCCGTGCTGCACTGAGACCTCGGCGTGGTTTGAGGTGAGGCTGTCTTCATCGAACGTAAAGTCGACCGAGTGGAATGAAGCGCGTGATGAATAGCGATCGCGAATTCGGGTACCGCCGAGGTGAAGGCGAAACCAGTCGGTGTCAAGGAACGAGATGCTCTGAGCCGAGGTGGGATCCTCCTGCGGAACAAGAGTGAGGATGATGGGAGAAGAGGACATCTTGAGGAGAAAAGTAAAAGAGAGAAGTGAACGAGGTAGAAGTGTGTGCAGTGTGGGAGATGGCAGGGTAAGGGAAGAGGACAAAGGAGAACGATTCCACTCTCATCACCATGTAACGGAGCAAGGTTGCTCGTTACTATGTCAGTGACAAGTGAGTGAATTGATGATGGTCGAGAAGGAAGAGAGCAGCTACAGTGGTGAGAAGTACAGGAAAGGTGACTCGGCCGAGAGAAGGGATCGGAGAAAATAGGAAATGAATCGGGAAGATAAGGGACAAGGGAGCAGATAAGAGAGAGATAAGATGGTAGCCACGTGTCTCCGCGGGTGGCACCAGCACAGCAGCATTACGTGTGCGGCGAACACCCCAGCTTCTACGAGCATGACCTCATTCTTCGCCAGTCCGGTGGTGATGGGCCGTCCGCCTCTCAGTAAATGAGAGAGGACAGCGAGGCTCTGGCCCTTCACTTCGCAAATTCGGGAGATCGTGGAAAACTTGGTCGTGGCCCGTGGGTAGCATGAGAAAAGGAATGAAGGAAGCAAAGACACCTTTTTATTTTATTTCATTCAAGATACTATATATGTAAGCATAGTTCACTATATTGAACTATATCCATTATCTTTTCGATATTTGTTTATAAAACAACAATCCCGAAGAGTATATATTTAATATATTTATATATATTTCAAGAACAGATCTTGACAGCTCTTTATAGGTATGTAATAGATAGCATATTATCTTCATTCTATACTGTGGTAATAGACAGGAAGCAATTTCTTCCATTTTTATCATTTCTTTTTTTTGGTTGTATACCCTCAAAAAGCAGATCAAGGAGAGCTAAAAGTATAGAGCGTTTCGACCTTTGAGGGTGAAAATCTCCATTATTTTTAATTTACTTATAGGCTTTACCCTTCATTTATAGGGAGGCGAGACCTTGAGTCCGGGCTGCGAAAGTGCTAAGGTGATTAGCTTTCATCTTTATAATCTCCTCTGCCGCAGTGGATGTATCGCGAGTGTCAGAAAAGATCGACAATGAATGTACGTTGAGCTCGGCGATGGCATCTTGGCGAGCTTGCTAGGCTTGTGGGTCCCTCTCTGCCCTGATGAGCCGAGCGCGATGCTCGCGCATGAACACGTGGACATCGATGAGAACTTGGAGCGTGCGCTTCTATGCTGGCAAGAGTATTATGTGCAAGGACTGCAAAGGAAAGAAAGGCGTGTTGTGTATAATGAATGCTTGTGGAAGTTAAGTACAAAGGAAGGAAGGAAGGCGAAGATGATGAGGAGTGGAAGACTCTCGGCCGAGAGAAAGGGAAGTGATGAGAAAAGGAGAGATGGAAAGATAAAAGATAAGATAACATCTGGGAAGCCATGTGGCGCTGCCACGTGTTGCCAGCACATCCCCACCCACAAAAGACGACTGTCCCTAGTCGTGAGAGGCAGGAGAGCTGAAGCAAAAGCGAGGCTGAAAGTAGAAGAGAAGGGATGCGCATAAGAAGAAGGGTGTCTGATAAGGAAGTGGAGAATGCGCGTGTTGCAAGAGACCAAGACATGCAAGTGCAAAGGCGAAAGAGGACGTCGTGGGGGGACCGGGGAGGTTGCGAAGTGTGACGAATGTTGTGACTTGAAGAGGACTTTGATGATGTAGGCGATGAATGCGCAAGTGAGGGTACGGGGAAGTGGCGAGCGTGGAACGGACCGACATTGGCAACTCCATGATGCCCTTCCGCAAGCTTGATTCTCCTCGATGCCAATCGTGTCGCCTAGCAATACACAAAGGCGCGTCTTCGACTTGCCCACAGGTACAGCCGTTGGCGGAGATTGTGCTGAGATCCGCATTGCCGAGTATGGTGCGCGAGTTGTGGATGCAGACGGAAAACATCCTGAGGCCCAGCAAGGGCGGCTGCAGCGTGACAAGCGTGCGTGCCACTGACGCGCGCGGAGGAAGCAACTCAACCTCAACGCGGTGATCATCGTGCTGGGAGCTGACTGCGGTGACCAATGCGCCGGCATTCAAGTGTGCTTGACCTGTGATGACGATAGAGTCCGAAGCGTCCCGCTGACCTCGAACAGACGCTGACTTCGGACTTGGGAGTATCGAAGATCCAGAAAGCAACGTCGAAGGTGATAGTACGCTCACGCTCGAGCTTGAGCTCGTCAAGAACCCATGCGGACTGGAATGAACCCTTGCCCAACCCGGCTACCGCCTTCTCGCGCGTTGCGTCTTCGCGATGGTACGCTTGTCGATACCTCCGCACCTGTATAGAAGGTGACCAGTGATTGCCTGACATGTCGATGATGCGCAGGACGATCCTCAGTGGCCTGCCGTTAGGAGTCGGTGAGGGAAGCGAACGGTGACGACGCCATTCTTGATCTGGTCTCGTCCTTGTACTCGGCCGGTATGATTGGCTTTGTACCTTGGCTAATGACCTAGAAAGCTGGAAGGGCCAGTGCGTCATGTCGACTGTACCTCGCTGACAGCGAACTTGCGGTCGATGCGTTGCGTGACATCGAAGACGGTGTTGTGGGAGCGCACAGCGGTCTGATTCTTGCAGGGCTTGGATGCGTCATCGGCGGTCTGCTTGGCTGACATAGATCCATCGTCAGCAGCAGTGACTGGTTGGGCCAACTTGATCTCGAGGTTGCTGCTATCACCGGAGAGCAGGGATGCAGTGGTGGCGGGGAATCCCGTCTCGAACCGATCTTGATGACACCGCAGCAGCGTCCTCGTGACGGAGGGAGCTACCTCGACCTCGACTAAGGTTGAGCACGGAGCGCCCCGGAGTGCTCCGTACTCCGGGACCCTACTCCGGCGCGCTCCGCTGGAAATTTACCGGTAGAATTCCTACTCCGCACTCCGAGTAAGTTTTACCGCTTTTGAAAATCTCCCTCCGTGCTCCGGGAAACATCTCAAGCTTTCTGAAATCACACTCCGTACTCCGGCAAGATTTCTCGAGTGCCAAAGATCTGGCTCCGCGCTCCGCACCAGCGGAGTACGGAGTTTCGGGGGAGCTCCGCTCAGCTCCGGCTGGGTCAGGATGGTCATCATATATGAAGTTTGAGTCATCCATGGACGTGGTAGTGGTGGGTATTCTACAATGTAGAGGTGTCGAGCATGCATGGGCCACTTTCCCATTCAGAAAGACGGGAAAAACTGACAAATCACAGAAGAATTTTATGTAAATGAGGAGAAAGTAGCCGGAGCGCTTCGGAGCTCCGGCGGAGTATCCGGGAAAATAGACTTTGAAATGAGATTTTCGAGCTCCGTACTCCGCTCAAGTAGAAGCTGATTTCAAAATCTTACTCCGCACTCCGTCCGAAAATCGACGGAGGGAATAACTTGGCTCCGTACTCCGCACCCATTTGAGAGTCTCACTCCGTACTCCGGCTGTTCTGCATTCCCCGGAGTAAATTCTTAAAAACCCACTCCGCACTCCGGGCTCCGCCGGAGTGCGTTCCCGGATAATCACGGAGCTCCGGGAAAGCCACTCCGGGGCTTACTCCGTGCTCAACCTTAACCTCGACGCCCTTGTTGTATGCGGACGCGATCCATCGCATTGAAGAGCCAGCGTGTAATCTGGCTGCGTCCCGTAGTAGTCCTCGCGGAACGCCTGAGACGTGTACGTGTCGCATGTATCCAACGCGGTTGATACTTGAGATGTACGCGGGCGAAGAGCTGCATGTTGCTGCTACTGTTGGACGCGCACGAGAGGACAGAATGAATGCTGTTGCCGTCGCCGGCCATGCTGAGCTCGACATCCGTACTCGAACTGCCGAAGAGGCTGCTGGAGGCAGTGAGTGGAGGGAGGGTCCTCAACCTCGACACTAGTGCTTGATCGAATAAGGAGGTGGTGGTTTGCTGAACGTGGACTGGGGGGAAAGTAGGCTACTGAGAGCCGGGGTAGGCGTCTGGGAGCCAGGGTGGGCTGCTGAGAGCCAGTGAGAGGCTATGAGAAGCCGAGTTGGGCTGCTGGAGCCGAAGGAGGCTTCTGGGAGCCGCGGTGGGCTGCGGAGCCGGATGGTGGCTGCTGGAAGCCGGGGTAGGCTATTAGAAGCCGATGTGGGCTGCCGAGGCCGTGAGGAGGCTATTGGAAGCCGATGTGGGCTGCTGAGAGCCGGAGAGAGGTTACTGGGAACCGAATGGGGGCTGCGGAGAGCCGAGTGTGGGCTGCTTAGAGCCAAGTTGAGGCTGCTGAGGCCGATGTAGGCTGCTGGGAGCCGGTTGGAGGCCACTGGGAGCCGGAGTGGGTACAGAGACCGAGAGTTGGTTCGACGACCGTGAGTGGGTTTGAGAGACCGAAGTGGGTGCGGCGACCTGGGTGGGTACAGAGACCGAGGTAGGTGCGACGACCTGGAGGGGTGCAGAGACCGGAGGAGGTTCGACGACCTTGGGTGGGTGCAGAGACCGGAGTGGTGAGGGTGAGCTCGGGTGGGAACTGTGAGTCCGTCGGTCGGGTGTCAACAGAGAATCCCTCTCATCACCATATGCTGGCAAGAGTATTATGTGCAAGGACTGCAAAGGAAAGAAAGGCGTGTTGTGTATAATGAATGCTTGTGGAAGTTAAGTACAAAGGAAGGAAGGAAGGCGAAGATGATGAGGAGTGGAAGACTCTCGGCCGAGAGAAAGGGAAGTGATGAGAAAAGGAGAGATGGAAAGATAAAAGATAAGATAACATCTGGGAAGCCATGTGGCGCTGCCACGTGTTGCCAGCACAGCTTCATGGTCGGCAATTGAGAACGCTCCAGGGTATTGCCGGCGTCGAGCCACACTTCGTCGGGCGAGGGACTGACTGAGGTATGGTGTGCCAAACGACCCGATTTGTACTCTTCGGTGACCTGGAGTGGTAGTAGGAACAGAAACGCTTGGTCGGCGATGCGGGCGGAATCTGTCGGCCCGGCGGCACAAATGTTAAGAACGATCTGAAGGGCAAACACCCACTCGTCAGCGAGTTTGGGAGTCCCTTGGCCCGGCTTTTAAAGCGCGGAGGCCTGCGTGACTCGTGCGTTGCCAACCGCAGGCCCCACGTGTTCCGGACAGCGATTTCGGTGAGTACTCTGATCTCTGTGCATACGGCACAAGTTTCTCACATCTACATTATACATCGCTCAGTCTCGTTCTTGAAATTCTATCGTCTAGACGTGTTGACCGCCAAAGCGCTCGCCCTTTCCAACATACCCCTCTCCCTGACGTTCTTCAGTTTCCGGAACACGTACAGGCGCTATCTCCTGCAATACATTCTGACCGCTCTCTCGGAGCGCCTCTGGCGGCCCAGTTCACTGCACTAGCAAACGCTGCAGCCGACAAAGTGTCGAGGTATCGAGCGAGGAGACTTCGAGGTCGCGATCAGCTGGCGATCTCGGAGAAGCGGTGGTACCAAGTACCAACATCGTCGCAAATTCTACGAAATCAAAAACGATGCCGCGGTCCGAGAGGCTGACAGACACGGGCCGCACAAAAGGAGAATCGGTCTTTCCTCACCGGCGAGGAACCGGTCTCTTCCCCCTTCCCTCTCTCTGCCTCGGCATCTCCCTCGCACGGGAGACATTCTCACTCTGCCGTCCTTCCTTCTTACGCCGGGGGACCCGCCAGCATCAACTCCCTTACCCCTATATTTCCTCTCCCAACATCACTTCACCCGTCACCACCTCCAACATAATAAGCAGTCAGCACCACCTGGCACGGTGGCACCTCATCATCGCCACCAACACCAATTGCACCATCACCACCGCAACGACCACCACCGACATTACCTTCACCCCGCCTATTCCCACCTCCGACCGGCGACCATCGACACACCTACGTTTTTATGAGACTTATTCACTCATTGGCTCATTTGTGAGTTAGACTCTGGGACTTTCCAACAGGTCAGCGAGCTAGTCTCGCCTCTCGCGCATTCCGCACTCCACACCCGTAGTGCTCATCAACCGCACGCCTATTAAGCATATTGATATGGATGTACAGCTTCTCGGTGAAGCTGCCGAGGTCGTTGGCTGGCTCTGCCACCGCCTCGGGTAGGAACTTCCGGGTCCGCATAGTGTGCGTGCGGATGCGGACTTTGAGTCCAGACAAGCGGGCACAAGGTAAGTCGCTCAAGTCAAACCACGATTCCGGAGACCAGTTCTGACTTCTCACACTACTTCTCACACAGCCCACGGTGGCTACTGGCTATGACCGACTGCTGAAGAAGGAACAGTGGTCCACGACCTCGAAATACCTGGGAAAGACTTAGACCTTTTCTCGGCAAGCAGTGACTTTAAGTTCCCAAAGTACAATTATCGTTCGGCTCGAAATGTTTTGTTTTGGCCTGCAGGAAAAGCATCACACTGCACACGTGAGCCTCAGTGATTGAAAACAGCTGGAAACCGTTTTGACGGGTTGGGTTAAAAATTATTTCACTGCTTCCAACTCGACAGCAGTCAGACGTCAGTAAGTCTAATAGTCAGACATAAGTCAAACTTTAAGTCTGAATGCTCACTTAAGTGTGACTTTAAGTCTGGATACTGACTTAAATGATAACCCCCTCCCCCCCCGTCTGGGTTTAAGTCCCAATAATCTAATTAGACTAAGCTGGGACTTTCGGGACTTAAAGTCCTGAAAGGTCAAAATCTAAGTCTGACTTTGAGTCAAAAAAGGGTGGGCGTATGGCTTCTCGCAGGGAAAAAAAATTAAAATTAAGTCAGACTTATCACGTAGTGCTTAGTGACTTAATTGAACTTGGACTTAGACTTTTGAAGAATTTCGAAAATGTGACTTACGAGTTAGGCAGTAGACTTAGATTTGAGTCTTGACTCTTGACTTATCGGAAAAAGCGACTCAAAGTCCATGCCGACCACTGGCCGTAGAACGGTAAGGCGGAAGGCCGTAAAGACTAATGTTTAAGGACTATGGATTGATGCCTGCAGAGTGCAGCCTGAGCTTTCAGAAATCAGAATTAACTCGTAAAGTCGTAAAGTCGTAACTCGTAAAGTCGTAAAGACTAAGGATTTATTCTTGAATCTTACTTTTTAGGGTCTTAGGGACAGTGGTCAGCAAACTTTTAGACTTTCTGATTAACTTTCGAAAAGTCTAATAGTCTAGACTTTTTCGGGCTCAGACTTTCACACTTTTGGGCTTAGACTTGGACTTGGACTTTTTCGTGGGGAGGGCAGATGGGCAGACTAAGAGTTTAAAAAATCTAAAATTCCAACACTGCTTTGAAATGTCAGACTATTGGACTATCAGTCAGACTTATTGTCCAATAGTCACAAAAATGCTTAGACTTCTTTGGACTTTTAGTTCAATACTCACACGGCTGAGCTACTATGTGACCAGAAGTCTGTTCTATCGTGACTTAAAGTCGAAATTGAGGGTGATATTTTGAAAAATGACATTTTGAAAATGGCCAAAAAAATTGGCGTTTTCGACTTACGACTTTAAGTCTTAACAGTTGGACTATGGACTTTCAGTCATAAAAGTCCAAATAAAGTCACCATTTGCGCCAAATTTTGTATCAGACTTTTAGTCTGACTTTGTGACTAAAGTCTAGACTTGGACTTGGACTTTTGAACTTTTGGGAACATTAGACTTGGACATTGGACTTGGACTTTTGAAATCGAAAAATGTTAGACTTTTAGTCCATGCCGACCACTGCTAAGTTAGGGATAAGGTGATTAAGGGAATAGGGATTCTGGGATCAATTCGCATTTTGCAAGGATTAACAAATTAAGTCTTAAGGATTGTGGGATTCATTATTCATTCTTAAGGATCAATTCTTAATAATAAAGCTGTAGAAACTAAGGATTAAATCTTAATAATTCAGTCGTGAAAGTTCATTCGTACTTTGCGAGAAAAACGCGGTCAACTCAATGAATCGTAGGGCAAAAAAGGGGGCCACTTTCGGTAAATTGCCCTTTTCCAGGATTTTGGCCCTTTCAAAACAAAAGATTTTTCAGGGTAAGTTTGCCGACCGAAGATAGAGGTCGAGTCACTACCGAGTGTGAAAGTATAGTTGCCCTGCTTAAGTTGCCCCAGAGCAAAAGCGGTTGGGGCAACTTTCGTGAGACCCCTTCAGGCTTCAGGCTTCAGGCTTCAGGCGCTTCAGACTTCAGAGTTCAGGCTTCAGGCTTCAGGCTTCGGGAAGCACAGCGACGAGGTTGGCGAATGAGCAAAAGTAATCACCTGCAGCTGTATTAAAATTGCATAGCTCACCCCGGATGACCACACGCAGGAAGGGATTATACCCCTGCTCAGGGGTGGTGCATGAAGGCATCTACGAAGAACAAAAGGGAAACGAAGCCAAGGATGAGTGGAAGGGTGGGAGCATCTTTCACGATAGCCGTGTCACCAGGTACGACATCAAGCACTCCTGCTCCTCCTCTGTCACCCTCAACAACATTCGAAAAAAAGTGCTGAAGTCGCGAGCAGGCCGCTCCATCTGCATCCGATCCAAGTTGGTGCCGTCCAGTTTCCAGAGGACGCAGTCGAGCTCGGCGTGGACTGCTGTGTTGCGGACTTGGCCGGAAAGGAAGGACAGCTGTGGGGGCAGAATGGAACCTCGGAATAGTGTGAGTTTGGGGACCTGAGGAAGAATGGTGATCTGAGAATGTGCTCACCTCGCCTGCGATGGTGCCGGCCAGCATAGCTTCGTTGATCTCAAATTCTTCTTGAGGAAAGTCGTATCGTGCTTTCAAAATCCCCTTTTCGATGAGATACACTGCGCAAGGAAGGGTCACAAAAACGTCAGTGGATATGTGAATGAAGCAAAGACAGGAAAACGTAGGGAGAAATAACTCACGTCCGTCAGACTCGTCTCCTCGCTCCCACAGTTTCTGCCCCTTGCTGATGCGGACCTTGGTAAAATATGGCGCCAAGTTGGCAAAGAATTCCTGGCCGAGGTCCTCCTGCGCGTACGCCTTGAAAGTGAGCGTTAACAAAGGCGCAGGTTGTACAAGTTTCCTTTTCCTCTGCTGTATCGCCGTCTGATTGTGTGACTGGTGCTGTCCATCTCCGGGCTGGGGAAGGGCGTTCGGAGGTAGTTGCTCTCCTGAAGATGCTGTCCTCCTCTCCGTCCGTTCCCGCTCACTCCCCTCCAGTACTGCTTCCGCATCGGAAGCCGAAGATGAAGCGTTTTCAGGCTCGATCTCGGGCACCGAATTGAGCGCGCCGACCATCATAGCGTCTCCACCCGTCCGCTCCAGAGCCATCCGTACCGCTTGCTGAAGATGAGAGCGACGCGGAGAGTTCTCAAAGCCTGAATCGAGTACGAAGGCAGGCTGTCGTCCTTTGCTGTCCGGTATGTCTAGGCCCGCAGCTTCGAGGCCGGGGACGGCACCGCTTCCTGTTGAAGGTTTGTGAGCGCCCAGATCACTGCCGCTTGCGCCCGAGAAAGTCCTTGCAGCTTCGATGCCACTTTCACCGGCACCCGTCATTGCGCGACCAAACGCGCGGGCTGAAGCCCAACCACTTGCGTACATGCCGCGGAGGTACTCATCTGGAAGGGATCCAATTCATCAGCACACGAGAACAGGGATGCACATTTTGATGTGGAGAGACTCACTCTCTGACCATTCGAGTGCCTCATTCAGGTTGGCGAATACCTCCAGACGTACTCCGTTGTCGGCCCAGAGGTCGACTGAGCGGAGAGCGATACCGACGGCTGAATCTGGCTGAAGGCCGCAGAAGACGAGAACGACATCTTTGGCCTCCAGCAAGCGTTGAAGGCGGGTAAAGGCCTCCGCCGCGGAAAAGTCGAGCCCCGAGACGAGCGAGAACTGCGAAGGGGATGAGATCGAAGTTAGATATCTCTGGAAAGGGTGCATATGACGGTCAGCCGCTACTCACGTCAACGATCATGAATCGGATTGGATTGCGCTGCCAGGCGGCTATGTCGAGAGCGCGTCGGATAAGGTCCTCAAACCGAGTTGATCGTGCCAAAGAACAAGAACCCTTGAAGCTTGAGAATTTGCGTCTGCGTGCCGACCTGCTCCAGGAAGCGCCGCTGAGTGATATGCCTTCGAACCGTACTCCTAGCTATGCTCCCGTCAAAGATAGCCCGTATGGTATTCCGGCCCCGACTAGCCTGTAGGACGAAGAAGAGACACGCAAAGACAATTCCCGCCAGGATTCCTACGACGAAGTCCCACCCGGTCATGACGAAGACGATGATGACGATCGTGATGTATTCCTCCCTGGAAACGCGTCCGATCGTATCCCAGAGCGCCTCTTTCGCTAGATCGATCCCGAGGACGAAGATAAGCGCGGCGACGACCATCACGGGGAGATACTGGATCACACTGGGTCCGACGAGGAGGAGGGCGAGGGTGCCTGCGGCGAGCATGAGGCCGGTCAGTCTGTTGGTACCGCCGGAGCGGTAGACCAACACACTGTTCACATACTGATCAAAGTAGGAAAGACTCTTCTTCAGTTCTTTTTGATCTGTTCAGAAGCTGGGAATGTACGCACACAAAGGTAGTTGGGGAGCATGATGGAGTGCTATTGACGACCCGGACTTGAGGAGGAGAGGCGCTCTGAGGAAGTGAGGCACTTTGGAGGATCTGTGCAGTTGTGAGCCTTTTGAAGCCTCGTCCGTGCGCGCGTCCTGTGGGAGCCCGCAGCGAACCTCGCCTTCCTTCGCAGTCCAGATGGGGCTGGGCGGTAGCTGTGGTTGAGCTACTTGCTCAGCGCTGGCTGCAATGCTAGCTCTGAGGCGATGGGGTGAATTGAATGAATGCTGTGGTCGAGGTCAAGAAGAAGAAGGTGAGAAGATCTGACCGCATACGTTGCGATAACGACCATCACCACCTGCCTATAACGAGCCGCGGACGGCCATCAGCAAGAGCATAGACAGGAGTGCAGGTGACGCTGAGCAGAGCTGCGTATTCCAAATGGCCGACAGTAGCATCAAGAGCAAGGCGCTCGAACAGGGTACCGCTCCCACTCCAGTTGAGGGCAGTGAGGAAGCACCATCAAGGTCCGAGCACTCCCTCAAGGATTCCGTTACCTCCCCTTCTCAAGGCAGCGGACAGACCCTGGACTCTGGAGCGAGCGAACCATCGCAGCTTGCCGCACTTCGACCCGCAGGTGGACCTCAAGCGACATTGAGCACCCCGGAGCGGAACCAGCTCCATCAGAGATTGCAAAGAAACATGGGTGCGGCATCAGGATCATCACCCACCCCTTCACCGCGAAGTGCACTCCGAGCCCTCGACCCAGAAAGTCAGACTCGCCCCGGACAGACTCCTACTTCCTCAGCGGGAGGAAGTTCAGCCTTGCCAATCCATCTGGAGGGTCGCTCTTATCGCTTCCAACATACACATAACACCGACAGCCCCAGCTTCAACAAGGCTCAATTGTCTACCTCTCCGCCTGAGGAGTCCGACAGCGGTGTACAGTACTCATCTTCCTATACGGCCACTTCCAATGCGATCCGAGACAGCACGGCCAGGCTCGCAAATATGGCCCTATTTGACGAGGATCACGATCAAGATCAAGACGAAGATCTCGGAGACGAGACGCAAGTACCAGGTCCCAGTGGCCAATGGCGGGTAGTACATCTTCTTCATCGCTCGGCTCAGGCTTCCAGTTCCAGTCGGCTCAAAGGCGACGGAAACATCGATCAAGACTTGCTCTCCACCTCGCCTCGAGCTCAACCTCACCAAGGTGCGCCCGGGATCCTCTCGCTGGCCCTTCCCGGCGCTGAAGGAACGGGGAACGATGATATCTCCGCGATTCTGCCACCTGCCATAGTCAAGTCGCCTCCTCCTATGGACTACGATGAGGCGACTCCCAGACTGGGCAAGACGACTGATGGTTCTTCTACCTTTGAACAGCGTGCCGGATCCAATGCAGGCACCACAGATACAGGAAGCGACTTCTCCGTCCGGGCACCAGCGACCACCGCAGCCGCAGCCACCATCACCACCGAACAAGGACCATCCCAGAACAACAACAATAATAATAGTGGAGACAGTGCAGAACGTCGGCTACCTACCCGCCAGATCGCCTTTGCGCAGGATCAGGAACAAATCCCGCACGTGCTATACACATGCAACGACGGACCAGCGTCGGAGGGGCTACGCCTCAGGATATGTTTACGGCGGCGCGTACGACGTCTCTGTCTCCGACCTTCCAGCCGAGTTCCTTCGGTGGGTTTGGCGGCTTCGGGGTTTCCCATCGGAGTAGTTTTGGATTTGGCGCACTAGCTCAGGCACGAGCTGAAGCCGAGGCTGAACAGGCTCAACGACAGGGTGGTGATGGAGGGTCTGGCGTTGGGGGTAGTGGTGGTGGTGGGGCGAGTGCCACGTCGGCAATACAGTTGCCCGGTGGCTTCGTCTTTGGTAATGCTCGCACCTCCGGAGTGGGTGGTCGGAGAACTAGCATTGCTCGACCTTCTGTCCCAGGAGCGTCCGCGCTCTCTATCCATCGCACGTCGAGCATGGGCCGTCGATCTTTCGCGTACGGCGGTAGCGCTACTGGCGATTCGAATTACGGGAGTATGCTGAGCTCCGACGGACGGGATGATGGCTTTGAGCGTGGCAGGTACAGGCGAGATTCGCACGATCAGGGTCCGCCGGACGAACGTCAGCCTCTCTTTGGCAGGGACCGATCGTGGCGGACTGCGTTGGGTGGTCAACGACATGAGAGCCCACGACCCGCTCCATCCGCGCGGCTACATCCTGAACGCTGTCTCATATCCCGTCCGAGCCGTCGGTGCCTTTTTCAACCGGTCACGATCTCGCTCGCGCTCGCCTGCTCGGTCGAACACGAGCGGTAACGGAGTTGTTGGAATGAGGGAATTGATCTACAAGAAGATGACGAAGGATAACCTCAAGGCTATGGTTACCGAGCCAGTCACTGTGCTACCCGCTGTGGTCCTTGGACTGCTATTGAACTTGCTCGACGGCGTCAGTTACGGCATGATCACGTTCCCGAACAGCAACCCGATCTTCGCTAACTTCGGTACGTGCAAAGTTTTGTTGTTGCTTTGAATGCCAGTACTCACCCTTTGCGCTCCTCCATGTTCACTGCAGGTGGAGACGGTGTCGCCATGTTCTTCGTCAGTGAGTTCAAGCAAATCTTCACACTTCACTGACACTACTTAACAGCCTGCTGACTGCGACATCTTCAAACCACAGCCACCATCATAGCGCAACTCATATACTCCCTGGGCGGAAGTGTCTTCAAGGCCGGAAACGGAAGCATGATGATCGAAGTCGTCCCCTTCTATCATATACTCGTCCGCAAGATCATAGAGGAGATTGGCGACAGCAACCTGCGGCCGTGATTGCGACGACATGCATGGCCTTCGCCTATCCTCCGTCCTGACGGGAATCGTCTTCCTCCTACTCGGCATGCTCAAGTTGGGCGTCTTGATAGGCTTCTTCCCGCGTCATATCCTTGTTGGATGTATCGGCGGCGTGGGAATCTTCTTGCTCGAGACCGGGTTCGAAGTGGCGGGTCGACTCCAGTCGGAGGAAGGTTTCCAGTACAACTTGGAGACTCTCAAGTTTTTCTTCCAAAGTTCGCATGTCGTCGCGCTCTGGTTGATGCCTCTCTCGCTCGCCATCCTGCTCCGCATAATCACGGCCCGCTTCACGCATCCACTCGTCGTGCCCGCTTACTTCGTCTTCATACCGTTCCTCTTCTACGCCATCGCTTTCCCCATTGGGTACTCCTTTGCCAGTCTCCGGAAGGATGGCTGGGTCTTCGACATCGGCAGCGCTGCGGACGCTCCCTTCTGGCGGTTCTACACCTACTTCGACCTGACGCAGACGAGCTGGATGGCATTGGTTCAAACGATGCCAACGCAGTTTGCCCTGGTCTTCTTGAGTATATTGCACCCTCCGCTCAACATTCCGGCGTTGGCTGTCAGTGTTGGCCAGGACGATGTCAACACGGATCGGGAGTTGACGGCGCATGGGTGGTCGAACATCATCTCTGGTGCCCATGTGTTGATACCTGCACTTGGTTTCTTGATTGCGGGTAAGAAGCTGCAGGCGTGAAGGGCTTCGGATGCTATGGGGAGAGTTGGGGCGTGGGGGGGAAGAGTCGTGGGTGGCTCCATCGACGTCTGGTGCACGCCATCCCTCAGCAGCGCACTCGATTACACAGTACAGTGCTTCATTTTTGTCTTTCTAGAACGCCTAGCCCTTCTTAATACACTTTCAAGAACACACTCTGTTGCACTGCACTGCAGACGGAGAGTTCCAAGGACTGCTGCATTTAAGTCGACGAAGACAGGTCTATCCTCTCGCCGTACAATGTGATCGAAGTGAGCTTGCGAGCTGGCTTGCCGAACTCATCCGTCCAGGGAGTGTCTGGCTCGACTTCGTACTGAACCTCTCCTTCACGAACGTCTTCCATCTTCCGGCCGAATTGCCGACCAAATTGTTCTGCCACGATAGGCATCATCTCCGCGACGGTAGGTCCAAGCTCTGGGTTGCTCGCTCGTAGCCTCTCCGCCTCCTCAGACGAAGGTAAACCCCCACCCGCAGCCTTCTTGCTCAACTCGGTCCAGAGACTGGTCATATACCTCCCTGAATCCCACAGGCGACGATCATCCTGAAGAAGTCGAGTGGGGCGGGCGTGATGTTGAATCCGAAGCCGTCTAAGGTGAGTCGATGGCGTACTTGGACGCCGAGGGCTACGATTTTGTGGTATTCGTCTGCCCAGACGCCTGTGTGACCGTCTGGAGGTTCGACTGTTGGGAGGTGGTACCTTTCGGAGGCGAGTAGGTTTCGGAAGAACGTTTCGAGGTAGGAGACGTAGCATTTGACCGAGAGCTGGAGGCAGCATATGTGTTCTATCAGCTTGTGAATACAGACAAGTGAAAGGGAAGGGAGACTCACCTGCATCGGCGCAAGGTCCAGGCTCGGATACCCCGTGATCTGTCCGACGCCGTGATAAGTGATCAACCCCCACGACGAGCAAGGACATAGTCGACGCCGAGCTTCCGACAAGCCTGCGATAGTTCTTGATCCATTTCCTTCTGTCTCTTGCCCTCCGTAAAGACAGGCGCATGCTGGAGTAAGAGCAAGTGGTCGGTACTTGCCACCTCCCTTGCACGACCTTCCCTCCCATCGCCAGTAGACGTAGCTTCGAGCCGAGACGCTGGAGAAGGGCTGGGTAAGTCCCGTAAGAAGGCACGAGCATCAAGACGGCGCTGGTAGAGATGTTCTTGGACGGCCGTGCCGAGGTTGTAAGGAACGAGATGAGGTATTCTCAAGACTTTGATGGGAGCGAGTGAGCTCGAGGCTGCGAGGGTTTGGATCGTGCTTGGGCAAGCAGCGGCAGCGGCAGAGGCGGCCATCGTAAGAGGTGGAAGCACAGCAGAATGAATCCGGGCAGATCTGAATGAAGAGCAAAGATGGTGATGGTGGCGAAGAAGAAACACGGCACAGCAAATGGGAAGGAAAGGTCAGCGGAAGCTCGGAACACCTCATTCCCACACAACAGAGAGGGACTTCACAGCGCATATAGCTGCGCTCAAGGAATAGGTAGAAGCATGTATGTAAATACCGATACCTGCTGCCAGGCCTGGGTTACTGAGAAACTTGCCTAGGTCGAGAGCCAGCTGAACTGTGAGCCGCATGCGGGCGATATGCGAAAATTTAAGGTCACTCGGCCGAAAGAAGTTGCAGAAAAAGTTCGAAGATGACGCCGATGCCGATGAGCTCGAGGTCGTCCATCTCGTTCTCGACACCGAACCAGCAGTACAGACCAAGATGCCGTGAGTAGCTGAGAAATATGTCTGGCTGAGAAGAGTACAGCTGAGCTGATCGATATCCTCCTCATCTTCCCCTGTGATCCTGCTACCGTCTCGCCTTGTTTTCGAACTGGTTGATAGGATCAATCAACGTGAGCCAGAAGCATTTGAGAAGCCCTTGATCTGTAGAGTGCCGTGACTGATCGTTTGTTTTCTCGTTCCTTTGCATCTGCATGCGCGCACACTTTACAGCTGCCAATCAGATCAAGTGAGCTGCTGACCTCTCGCCGTGCTGTGTGATTCTGCGCCATACTGATCCATGTACCTTCTCCTTCAGACTGACAAACGTCTCCGTCGTGAGACTAAAGAAGCAAGGCAAGCGCTTCGAGGTGAGCACTAGGACAGATACCGGCACAGACGATTATGCTCTCTCGCTGAAGAATCTTCCTCTCGCGCCACAGATCGCCTGCTACAAGAACAAGGTCCGCGAATGGCGAACGGGCGTGTGAGTCCAGCTGCATCGGAAGGCACAGTCTCCCTCAACACAAGCTAAAAGTTCCTCCCATATCTCTTGCCCACACAGTGAAAAGGACCTCGACGAAGTCGTCCAGATCCAAAATGTCTTCGTAAACGTCTCCAAAGGCCAAGTAGCCCACACGACGACCTCCTCAAAATCTTCGGAACCGCCGAGATCGAACCGATCGTGCTCGAAATTCTCAAGAAGGGCGAACTCCAAGTAGGCGAGAAGGAACGCTCGCACGAACTCTCCTCAACCTGGAGAGACATCGCCACCCAAGTCGTCGAAAAATGTATCGATCCACGCTCGCAGCGGCCCTACACGGTCGGCATGATCGAAAAGGCCATGACAGAGGTTCATTTCAGTGTCAAGCCGGGAAAGAGTGCCAAGTCGCAGGCGCTGGAGTTGATCAAGTTGCTACAGGAGAAGAAGACGATCCCGATCGAGAGGGCACGGATGAAGATTCGGGTCACGATGCCCAACAAGGATGGAAAGAGGATCAAGGAGAAGGTTATGCCGCTGGTGGAGAAGGTTGAGGATGAGGATTGGACCGATGAGTGGGAATTGGTGCGTACTTTCCTTTCCCGTTCTTCCCCTGCTACATGCTCTGGTCCCCTCTTTCTGACATCGACTGACCACCCTTGCTCTGTTCTGCAGATTGCGATGATCAGCCCTGGCTCGCTGCGACTCATCAACGAACTGCTGGAGGAAGAGACGAAAGGCAGGGACGCGTTGAGACTCTCAGCTTCGCGACTGTGCTGGACGGGAATGACGGCGACGAGAGGCTCGATTAGAAGAAAAACATACCATGCAATGAATGTACCATCAGTGCCCTTCACGCGTCGCATTTCGAAAGATATAGGACAAAAAGAAGCGCGTGTTGAAAAGAAAGAGAGAAAAAGAAGTCTACTTCTTCCCCGTCCTCCTCCCCAACTTCTTCGACAACGAAGGCCCAATCACAACAGGCCCATCCATCCCCATCTTGGCCTTCGCAGCATCCGCCCGCCTCTGACTGTTAACCTTAGCCTTCGCAGCCCTCCGACTGGCCGCCTTCCGCATGATAGCAGTCTGCATCTCCACATTCCTCTTCCTCCTCAAAATCCTAGCCTTAGCCCTCTCCATCCGACGCTTCTTCTCAATCGCTTTCCGTGCCGCTTCGGAGAGGACGCCTTCTTGCGTGGACAGTTGGGGTTCGGGATCTTCGGTTGGTGAGAGGTTGGTGCGGACTAGTTTCTCGAGCGAGCGGGCGCGTGCCGGGTTGGATGGTGGCGAAGGCGTTCGGGCCGCTGCGCGGAGGGCGAGGTAGAGATCGACTCTGAGGGTTCGGGCACGGGTGAGGAGAGCTTGAGGTGATGATGGAGAGGGAGTCTCTACCTCTTGAGGCGCCGACTTGAGAGTCTTGGAGCGTTTGGGACGGACGTGCCGATGTATTGTCCTCGTTGACCGATCCTGATGACGCGTCGAAAGTCAGGGCAGATTGCAAGAGGGAGGGATGGTCGAGTGTTTCCCATAGCTCATCAATGTCAAAGTCATTCTCCTCTTCGTCCGTCGCCTTCGGGGCTTTCCGCTTCGGTCTTGAAACGTGCCCTTCAGCCTTCTCCTCTTCATCGTCGTCTTCGTCATCGTCGTCATCCCCCGCAATGACATCTAGGAATTCGATGGCTTTCTGGAGGTCATCGAGGAGGGGCTGAAGACTGCTCTGCAAGATCCGGTCGTACATCTTGGGAAGTGTCGAGCGAGCAAAGCGCGTTCATGATCGGCTGGAAGAGCTCTGGCAACGGAACGGCGCGCGATGAAGAGGCAGACGACGAAGGCTCGTCCGTAATCGCAAGCGCCTTCTGAAGCTCGTCCACCCAGATGTCAGCGACATGATACGAGATGCTATCAGGAAGCTTGATATCCTGTACTGCGAGTGGTCCTGGTCCACCATTTGCAAAGGGGTCAGCATCTTGGGAAGCTCCTGGGGCGGGTGAGGCAGCGGAGAGAACTTCGTTCATTCTTGCGATGGCGGGCGCGTTCCAGCCTGTGAGGTGGCAGAGTTGGAAGCCGGCGCCTGTGAAGCGGCGCATGAGGAGAAGATACTTGTCCACTCTGCAAATTATCAGATCTGTCAGCTGCGATCGACACCAGCGTAGAAGCCCGACTGATCTCACCTGTGCTTGTCGATCAAGGGCCATTCCCTCGCCATGGCGGCCCAGAACCCTTGCAGGAAAGCAATAGCAGAGTCCACCCTGCCGGGATCGATCACGACCTCCTCCTCCTCCTCCTCCTCCCCGCTCGTCGAAGAGCGCTTCTTGCTCTGCGGTGGTTTGGCAATGCGAAGAACGAGCTGAGCAAGTTCTGTCGCGAGTGCTTGTTGTACGAGAGGCTTGTCCGACATCCAAAAGCAGTAGAAGATTCCCTTCCACAGCTTGGCCATCTCTGCGGGTGCGATCACAGCAGAGTCACCGGTTGAAGGCCGGGAGAGGAACGCAGCAAGCGACCGAATGGCTCCATCTCGAATGCGCTTTTCTGTCGATGCGAGCAGTTTGCCTAAGGGAAGAGCGTCTGCTGCTGTTGGTTGGCCTGCCTGCCGCGCTGTCTCTTCTTCCTCCTCCTCTGGCGTGAGCGGTGTCTTGCCCTTTGCGATGCGGCGGACGCGGATCAGTTCTGCAGCCTGGAGCGGCCCAATCGCCTCGCCATGGGAAGTCTTCACTGTGCGCGGTGCCATTCTTTTCTTCTTGAATGCTGAGTGTATGCAGCTGCGAAGGATTCCGAAAGCTGAACAAAAAATTATTTCTGAGTGGGTCGCGTTTTGCTTACGTAAACATCGGCGCCGTCACGTGACGTGTTTTTCCGGAGCGTGACGCGCGCGCGACTTGACTCTCACCCATTCGCAACCGAAAGCCGCACTGACTTGTCTTCCTGCTGCCATCAACAGACCCACGCGACCTTCTCTCCACTCTCTTACCTTCCCCCCAAACACAGATGCCATCACTGTCTATGCTGTCGCGGTTCGCCGCACTCAGCGCCGCTGCTGGATCATCCGCTCGACTGCTCGCCGGCGCATCAGCAGCAGCAGCCATCGTCGCACGCGCATCCACCCCATCCATCCGACTCGCTTCCACCGCTGCAACGACAACCAAGAAGGCACCCGCCGCATCAACAGCGACCAAGACAAAGAAGGCGGCTACATCCACAAAAAAAGTCGCGTCTACAACGAAGAAGACGGCTCCCAAGAAGGCGGTAGCGGCTAAGAAGGCAGCTCCTAAGAAGAAGGCTGCACCAAGAAGAAGGCAGCTCCGAAGAAGAAGGCTGCTCCCAAGAAGAAGGCCGCGCCCAAGAAGGTGGCTGCGCCAAAGCCATGGGTCAAATACGACGCGGATGGCAAGCTGGGTACGTGTCGCTCTTCATTTGGCCCAGCATATATGCGCAATCTGACACTGAACATTTCTTGCCCTGTCCGCCTTGTCCCACCCTCCATCCATACAGTACCCCTCCCACAAGAAACAAGACCCAAATGCGCCCTGCATACATTCTCTTCATGCAGGACTACTTCAAGAAGCCAGAGGCCAAGGACCAGGCTAAGACCACAACCCCTACAGAAATCATGAAGACACTGGCCGTTGAATGGAAGAACCTCCCCAGGCAGACAAGCAGGTAAGGCTTCATTCTCACTGTTCTATTCACCTCAATCCTCCTGACAATCGCGAATCGCGCGCCTCTTCTCCCGTAGAAATACCTTGATGCTGCCGCAGTCGAGAAGGAGAACTACTTCACCGCCCTCGAGAAGTGGACCGCCGAACTCACACCGAAGACATCAAGCGTCAGAACGAGTACGAACGGTACATGACCCGTCGTCGCACTGCCGCCCTCAAGAAGGTCGAAGAAGGAACACCAGCCTTGGTTCCCAGGAATCGTCGCCGTCTGCTTCTGCGCGACCCTCTGAAGCCCAAGAGGCCGATCTCGCCCTTCTTTAGCTTCATGGGAGAACACCGGACCAAGAACTACGAGTCTTTCTTGGCACAGAATGATGGGAATGCCCGGATTGCTTTGAACAACCTGGCGAAGGATGCAGCGAACGAGTGGAAGTCTGCCAGTGCGGATGTTAAGCAGGTAAGTCCTTAGACAACCATTTCTTACTTTTTTAACCAGTCGCCCACTCAACTCTTTTCTCTTGCCCTCGTAACCAGCCATACGAGGACCGCTACAAGCGTGATGTTGAGAACTACCAGGTCGCTGTCAAGGCGTATGAGATGCGAGCCGTTCCCTGAACACCCCTATCTCCAAATTGATCGCCTATATGCAAGCAACGCATACAACCGCAAATTCTCCAGCATCCATCTCGCCTGCCTCTCCTCCTGGCAAGGCATCTTCATCGTCCCATTCTGTATTCGGCTGTAGAGGGCAGATGACTTTTCATCCGACGGAGCGAACAACCTTCTACCCTCTCTCCTCTGTTGCACCCACCTTTCCACCTCTGAATCTTCGCAATCGAAGTCCTCGCCTCAAACACAAGATTTTCCTGTAGAGACACCACAAACATCGACTCGAACGTGCCCTCGCTTCTTTACGTCGGAACGAGCCCTGGTAGGCCTGTATCGCGCACTGCTCCGATGACTTCAAGACAAGGGTCATCGTGCAAACACTCTTCCCCGCGGTTCTGTCCTGTCCCTTTCTTCGGTGCCATACCCCTGTGTGCTTTTCTCTTCTTTCTTTGGCTCCTCCCACCTCCTCTCCTTCCATTTCCCTTTTCCCCATGGTTTGACTCTTTCCCCTCTGGAAAACTTCGTCAAGATCCCTCTCTTCTTTCTCCCTCCTCAATTGTTGTTGTTTTGTTGCAATGCAAGAAGATCACTTCATTGCCCTTGGGATGGAGCCGTAAGGTTCAGAAAGATCAGCAGGGGGCTGCTTACCCTTCGTGAGAGTGAAGTCGCACCCCATGCTGCATCCATTTTTGGTGGAAGGGAAGACTGGGAGGTGGAAGCAAGTACATGCGTATAAGATTGTGGGAACGAAGATGTCGTTGAGGATGAACGTGAACAACCCAAGAAAAGGAGAGGTGTGCGCTTAGACCTTGGTCTCCTTGAGCCCGTCCTTCCAGAGGGTCCTGCGGGAGAAATAGAAACCCACTGGTCAGAATCCTCGATGTTTAGTGTTCAGGTCGCGTTGCGGTACTCACCAGTAAGGGGTGGTGCCGTCCTCACGGTAGTTGAGGAGAGCGACCATACTGTATGAGCGCGTATTGTACGTGTTCAGTAAGGAATCAGGGAAAAGCGCATATCACGCTCTGATCGTTCGCAAACAGCGAAGACCAAGCTCAAGAGGACACTCACCCATCAGGGTTCATCGACTCGCCAGTGTAGAAGTCGTAGTCCTTGAAGTTGGCAATGATCTTCTTGGCGAAAGTCTGAGCTCCCTTCTCGAACGCCTCCACCCGGTCCGCGGGAAGCTTAGCCTTGACCTCCTTCATGTACCCCTTGAGGTATGTGAGGAATGACTTCTTGTCGAAAGAAGTTGGTTGGAGCGAGAAGGCGTTTCCGAAGTTGTTCACCTGCTTGGCACCGTCATCGGTACCCTCATCGGCCTCTTCGGCGGAAGGGTTGGCTCCGATGTCGACGTCGCCCTGGTTGAGGGTGATCATCTGTGAGTCGACCTCGTAAACGATGTCATCGACGAGCTTGCTGGAGACGAGGAACGCGCGCGCAGAGAGGAGGGATTTGAGAGGTGGTAAGCTCGTGAGACTCCGCGCGCATATTTACACAGCCTTTGCGACCGGTACTCACAGGTCGAACGAGTCGGAGGCTGTGAGAGAGGTTTGAAGACGAGGTTCATGTATCGGCAGAGCAGATCGACGGCGAATAAAACGGGCAACACAAAAATGTCAGCTTGATTACCGCAAAGTCTTGCGCGCCCGCTCCTGGGGAAGGAAGTTTACGCACCCATCTCGTCGCCAGTGAAGATATCGGTGAAGACCTAGACGAAGAAGCGCATCCAACAGGGAAGAGAAAAGCGAAAGGTTCAGTATCAAATCGTCACTGTCCAATCCTCTGAGCCACTCGTCGCCCCTGCCCAACCCTCGCGCCGGCCGGCCCACCGATAGAAACCCCGGCGCACGAAGGAGCCCAAGCACGCGCAAAGCCCCAGCCAGTCCGCATACTTACAATCATTGTGAATTAAGTGACTTGGTGGGAGAAGGTGCAGAGTGTTGGATCGACGTGTCTGTGAAGATGGTGGTCGAGATTTGGAAGAACGCGCTCCAGCCTAGAGCAGTTTTTTTTTCTGTGTGTGGCCCCGGTTTTTCAGCGGCAATTCAGTTGCGCGGGGTCTGTGCTTGCGAGTGTGGAGCGCCGCTAACCCCCACGTGCACAAGGAGGTCATGTGACACAACACGCTAAACGCGTCGACGCGCTTGCGAAATCCGTGAAGAGGGGGGAATAACAAGCAGCTAATTGTACACGGAAGGAGAAGAACGGACACGCAGAGGCGGAGGTGTGTCGAGAAACGACTTGCTCCCCTACGCCAGATGCCAACGCAGGTATCATCGTGGGCCCAATGCCTCACTTCCTTTCAAGTCCACGATGGAGCTTATCGAGGAACTTGACCCCGAGCCCCGGTCGAACCGGATCTGACCCAGGAAGAAAGCAGGTAGTGTGCCTGCCTTGAGCAATTCCGCATCGCGGTCGTCCTGGATTTGAGGAATGTAGACGAGCTCGTCTCGCTTTCGTGGGGCTGAAGTGGGTTTGCGGGAGGACTTGTCGGAGGTCGATGGGACTTCGGTTGCGGATTCTTCGAGGCAGAGTTGGAGATCTACACACATGTGGACCAGGGAGAATGAGTTCAGGATACAGTAAGAAGAGAGTGGTATCAACAAAATACTCACGGTGATATCCCTGATTTGCGAACACTCCTCGGAACCTGCGGTACCCATGACGATTGTCGTACGTCTCCACTGACCTGATCGTGAGGCCTGTAAGATCCTCGTACAGTGTTCGAATTTTGTCCGCATCTTCGTTGACTGGACTCCCAGCCGACTCTGTGTTTGTAGGATGTTTGCCGTTCGCCTTCTGCAGCGCAGCTTTCGATGCCTCCCTCTCCGCCTTGTTCTCTCGCTCCAATTGCCGCACTGGAACCAGAATTCAAAAGAGAGTCAGACTATCGACTTCCCAAGACATTTTTCAGCATGCATACACTCACCTTGGTCATTCAGGCTGCTCCGTTCCAGCTCCCACTCCCGCTCCCTTTTGGCCATGCTATCCCGCATCTTCTTCAATTCGGCAGCCATCTCCGAAGTGCCCTCATCCCGACCACCAGCTGGAGCAGACGCGGCTGTTCCCGCGTTCCGCAATGTTGACGAGCTTCCCGCGCTGCCTTCAGCAGTGGCCGCTGTCGCTGTGAGAGAAGTGGTCGCTTCGAGAGCTTTGACGCGCTCCTTAAGCGTGCTAATGAGCTTCTCTTGTACTGAAAATGCAGCATCTCGGGTGTCAGTATGAGCGCAGTTTCAGCGAGTCAAAGCTATATAACAGCTCACATTGATGCTTCTCGATCGCCTTCTCTTTCACCCTCTCGAGCTGTTGTTCTACCTTCGTATTCCGCACAGCTTGAAGCTCCTCAAAATGCTTGACAGCTCCATCACGCTCCGCCTCCATCTAAGGATAGGGCAAAGGAATCAGCTAACATGGACGGCAACGCACGCGCGCGCAATGAGAAGGAACTCACATCAGCCAGAGAATCTTCAAGCCGCTTGATTTTACGTGTCAGCCGCTCGACCTCCGCTGTCGCGTCGCCCGTAAAAGGCTGAGCATCCTTCTTGCTTATCGCCCGATTTTCCTTGTCCTCTGAGGTCTTCTTCGACGAGCTGGATTTTGATGTACCAGAGACCGGTTGGGATGAGCTGGCTTTTGGCATACTGTGCAAACGACGCGCTTCTTCGGAGACTGCAGTGGATGTTGTCGTGTTCGAGGTCGCGCGACGAGAACAACACAGCGCAAGACGCGAGACGCGATTTTTCGGAGACGCGTTTTGAGATCGACACACGTGACACCAACACTTTTTCCAAAGTTGACCTCGTCACAGCTTTGACTGGCTCGACCACAACCTTCTGTTCATGGCCATCAGCTCATCAGGTGTAGTCTCAGCAGCCAAAGCTGACTTGTTCTGAAGATATTTGCTGCCCTTTTCCTTCAGATTACTTGCCCGCGATGATGAATGTCGACCGTGCGAACGCAGAGCACGACGCTCTTGCCAAAGTTCAGGGTAGGCACCTTGTCACTCTGAACCCAACCCCCTCTAGCCACTTCCCTTCCCCTCTGCAGCTTTCCTTGCGCATCGAGGATGGCTCTTGCTGACCTCGCGCTGAATTATCTGCCCTCCTTCTCCCTCTGCTCCCTGTCAATCCCTCCTTTACAGCACTTTTTGAATGTGTCAAGGACAAGTTGTCCTTGGAGCACCAGTCCAACAACATCGTACGCTCCGCACTCGCCGAGCTGATAAAGGTCGCGAACGGCATTCGAGGTAGCATCGATCAGAAGACGGCCGATATTCTTGACGAACAGGGTGAGCCTTCTTTCCTTGTTGCAAAGAGGGTGTGAAGGCGGGACTGAAATCAGGCATACTTCGGTTCCACAGGCGTCCGACTGTGGAATGCCTCTATTACACTTCGACATTTGAGCGATGGAGACACTGGAGCAGATCAATTCGTCACTGATGGTGAATTCCTGTGCACGAGATCGCCTTTCGACGCGTTTCTGATTCCTTTGTCTGCATACAGTGCGATTGGCAGCAGTGTCCTTACTCGACATAGGATCCAGTGTCAGCCTTGACACGGATGGTGCGTCACAGATTCTCATGGATTCGAATCGACGTTGTTTTCATCCTTTCACTTTTTGCAGCTGCCATCAGGCTCGTCATGGCGTATTCCAGCCTCCTCAGTCTGCTCAGTGGTATGTGTATGCGCTTCGTCGCACCGACATTCCCACCGGTGAACTCATGCTTCTCTGCTCTTCTAGCCAATGGCAAGCGCGACTGTGAGGTACAGCTATCTCGCGCCAAGGATGTTCGTGGGCGTCTGCGATGCTCAATTTCCTTCGATGGAATGCTGACGCATTTCTGCGATTTGGCAGCTGCTGAACTTTCTTCCGAGGCCGGAAGACAGTGCATCGAACAGGAAGCTTGCATCTCAGTTGGAAGATGTTCGACGAGCCTATACATGCGCCTGCTTTGATATCGTGAGCAAACGCATATTATCGAGACTGTGAACTCTCTTGGCTGACCATATCTTTTTTGAGCGCAGGACTTCGCTGCAAGGAGCTACGAAAGCGGAGACGTCCATCTATCCAGGCTCCTCGGTGAGCTTTTTGACGTCTGGTGGAGAAATAACTGAAGCTGACCATGCTCTCTCCACGTATGCTAGATGAGCTGTCTCCATCTGATGTCACAATCGCCAAGGTCCGTCGTGTCTCTGAACCAAACATGCAGTAATGAAGGACTGATGAGTGCCAGCACCTTTGCAGGCAGAGCCCATCTGGAGACGGTGCTTTCAACTTGGACAGCATTATGTGCTGCAGCTTCCTGATCAGGTCCAGACTGAAGGAGAAGGTGCGAGTCTAAGCGACTCCGAAATTGCGCAGTGCAAACTTGCTGTGAAGTGGCTGCAAAAGGGAATCGCGCTGCAAGAACGAGCGGGAGTTGTGGAGTGCCAGTAGTGAGTCCGACTGTTGCGTTGAATATGGACACATGCTAAGACCTTTGTCAATCTCCAGGTCAAAGCCCTGCTCCAGCTGGGTAAGAGTAGACACCTGTCGGTTTCAGTCAAGCAAGACAAGAGCGAAGCTGAACATGTCGCCCTTCATTCAGCATACGCCTACTTTGTCGCTGGGGCAACGGAGCGGAGTGCACTTGCTTCAGCAGAAGCCGCACTGAACGAGGCATCAAAGATGCTTCAGGTTGATCGTGGTCAAAACGACGAGCTCACAGAGGTACGCTCCGAAGTGTTCGATCCTGGTACCGAAGATCTTGAGCTGACCTTTACTTGCTTTCTCAGTACATCGCCATCATGCGTTTCAGAGTGACTACACGACATGGCAGCGACGCGGACCTCTCTCGAGCGCTGGAACAGCTGTGTTTCACGCTTGCTTTCAACGAGACGAACACCTCCCAGCTATTGGACTTTGTGACTCACGGCCCGAAACGGTATGCTCCTGCGCCTAACCAAGATCTCACACGTCGTGGACGAACAAGTGCTGATCTTGTTGGATTCTTTCACAGAATGTTGGCGACGGGCTTTCGCATCGTAATCCGCGCCATGCTGAAGCGCGAACAAGATGATGTGCAACAGCATGTCACTTCGGCTATACTCCGGGCGCTGTTCTTGCTGAGCGACCCGTCGACGCTGTCGCAACTGGACTCTCTCTTGGATGGTGAGGGTCTCTCCTCAAAGGGCAAAGCTTCAGTGAACTGATCCTTTCTGTTGGCTTTGCGTAGATATTGCGAACTCGGAGATCGGACTCAGCCAGGACGCTGTTTGTGCCGCGCAGATGGTGAGCAGGGTTCAGATGTGAAGATTTCTGTGGCAGGGCCGTCTGACTGGCAGTGACTTGTAGATGATCTGGCGCCGAGGTGACGTCCTCTACAAGAAGGAGATGTTCGAACATGCTGCAGACGTTCACATGATCGCCGTACATCGGGTCTTTGCCTCCATGCCCGACAACGTCGCCAAAAGCGCACGGTAAGTGACTCATTCGCTCAACCTCTGACGCTGTGTACGGTGACCAACATTCCGCTTTGCTTGCAGGCGTATTGCGGTCTGCTACCTAGCGCTGCACCAGCCTGAGGCGGTAAAAGCTTGTTTGGACCTCTGCCCCGAGCCCTATCGCAACAATGCCTCCTCACACCTTTGCATGTACATTGCTGCGGTGCAGATGGGAGATGAAGACGAAGCACTGCAAGCTTTCCAGGCCCTGGTGCGAGCGCCTGACATGGAGACTCACGTACTCGTTGAGGTACGTTCTGGTACGGATTCTGGCTCTTTTCCATCTGTCGCTGACCAGCTTAGTGAACTCAGGTCGTGGAAGAAGCACAGAAGGCGAATATGGAGAGAGTCCTGCACGCCGGTCTTGAAACGCTGTTGGATGCCATCAAGATCGACTCTCAGATGGAGGCCAAGGTCGACATCTTGACGCTACACAAGTGAGCACAGGACCAGGACGGCCACTCGAAAAAATTTGCCATCTGCTGATGAGGAGTGTTCTTTTTCAGAACCCTCGTTTGCATCTTCCTCCCGCCTGACGACAAGCAATCTTGGACGTAAGTACGGTGTGATGCTTTAGCTTACTCGCCTCCTCGCTCATTTTCTGACCATCCTTTCTCCAGTGAGCATCAGGCCAATCAGCTCGAGGTGTATCTACGCCAAGCTCTCAAGGCATTGAGTACTCGAATGGACGAGGATGAGGACGCACGAAAACATGCAGAGTGGCTGTGGAAGCATGGTGAGTTTGCTAGCTCAACTTGATTTGACACCCATTTCACTCATGCCCATTGCATGCCTTTTAGCTTACAACGCCGGAGTGCTGGCTTCGCACTCGCTGGACGCCAACCTCACGGCCAGCCTCTTCGACGTCGCTTTTGATGTGAGTTCTCAGTCAGTTCGTTTAGCATCTTCCTTCTTAACTTACCATATCTGGCTTTACAAAGATTATGGAGGAGCGACATCGATTCTCAGGGGAAGCCCCCGACAGCTCTATCGTGGTTGCGAGCTGGTGCGCCAAGTTCGCTTCAGTCGAAGTTGCAGCACTTAGCGCTTCGAGCATCGAGGATCCTTCTGAACGGGAGGTGAGAACCCCGCTTCGTATGAACGACTCCGCTAGCTTTTACTGAACCTCGCTCTGTGGCTGAATTCAGACTCTGTACAAGATCTTACAAGAACAAATCGAACTTGCGGAGAGACTACGGAAGGCGGCACATAGTGTCAACCCTGAGGCTGCACCTGCAGAGGCCGAGGTATGTCTTGTCTGAAAGCAGCGCGATTGACTGATACTGATGTCACAACTTTGTCTTCGCAGTGGGCTCTGTTCATGCTACTGTTGAAGATGGCAGTGTCGAATCGAGATTGGGCAGGTCTGAAGGAACTGATACAGGTGAGTATAAGCCTACGCAAGAATGTGTTTGGATGAGACGGACTGTACTGACCTGAAGTGCAGGGTCTCGAGAGCCGTTTGCATTCCATACCATTCAAGGTCGCAGAGGCGCTCGTTTACGAAGTGAGCGTGGAGGCAGAGTCCGACGTCCCGGTTGAAGTCGAAGTTGAGTGCTTAGAAGTGAGTTCCTTCTGGAGATGTACTCGCTCGATCCGACCGCGGTCAACTAAAACCTCAGTCTTCTTGAAGCTTTTGCTCCGGAAGTACAACCTCGAGGAGTGAGTTTCTGTCCGTCCCATCCTTGCGGTTTCACTGTGCTCACCCCCTACAACTATCGAACAGAGAGGACAAGACGATCAGTCGAACGCTGCGGTACCATCGATTTCTGCTAATGCGTCTTCTCGAAGACGGCACATTCGCACAAGTGGAATACCGTCGCAAGGCGCTTGCCTGCTTCGAGTCGGTACGAGATGCTCTTGTCGAGGCGCAGAGCGCGGAGAAGACGGATTCACATGTCGATGACATTATGTGGTACCTGACGCAGGCATGGCAAAGGGTGAGTAGGGTTGGGAGACCGCCTGTCTTGATCATTCTTACAGCTGACACATACTTTCCCTTCGATTTCCAGGGCACAGAGTTGGGGATGTGAGTGCTTTCTTTTCCGCAAAGGACGTTTCATCGCCACTGACGCGGTTCATGATTGGCAGGGCGGCGGTGCTTGAAGAGGCCAAAACTCTGAGCGAGCTCGCTTTGAGCTTCAGTCGCTTCATTCCGTTTCCAGAGGCAACCAGGCGAAGAGTGAGTACATCGAGCACATCGAGAGATTTGACTCAGGTCCTTGCTAACGTACGGGTATCCCCCTACTCTGCAGATGGAGATCCAGTACGAGTGAGTTCAGGCCTTCAGGCCAGGGTTCAGGGCGGGAACCTCGAAACTGGTAACACCATCAGAGTTGTCGCTGACGAGCCCTCCTGTCCGGGTTATCAGGACACTGTTGCGACGGATCAGTCAGGCTCCGCCTGCGCGACCTTTCCCACAGAACAAACAAACGCTCTGAAGACTCATGTCCATTCTTCGCATGTTTCGGGCTGGAGGCTGGAGGTGAATGACCTAATAATACGAGCAGGACACGCTCGTGTTCTGAAGTCGAATCAGACTGCGACAATCACCAGGACGAGACGGTGAACTTCGTTGCAATCAATCAAAGATCCTTGTCATCTTTCCCAGTTCCCTGCTGCACGACCCAGACCAAACTCGATGATGTGGAGAACGATGCTAAGAGAAAAGTTGATTGCATGCTGTGAGGCTACGAAGGGGGATATCCGACCCGAGTCTCGGGCAGAAAGTGCAAGAAGGAGAGGAGGCTCCTGCGGGTTGCAAAAGGTACCCGCTTCCATGGGTGAGAGAACTTGCTTGGAGGGCTTGTGGGCGTGGGCAGGTGGCCGCAGCGAATTACAGTGGTGTGATCCGTCGACCGAACGAGAGAGTGGGCGATGATGGGAGGAGATGTAGAGGACAACAATGTACACGGGTCGAGACGGCAGGAGCACAAAAAAACCCAAACACAAGCGAGAGGAGGTTCCGTTCGCAAGTGAGAAAGAGTTGAATGGGGTCCGGACGTTTAACCGTGCTTGGCGGAACCCTTGGTACGGAGCCGGCGAACGTAGTGCTCGAGCTCGGCGCCCTCAAGGATGTAACCATCTGCCCGACCGCTCTGCCCGGGACGAGAAGAGATGACGGCGTACAATCGACCAGCACCGAATTGGGGCTCGACAAGGGGGTCGAGCTTGGCATCCTTCTGTCGGCCAACCTGAGTAGCGGTAATGTGCTTGCTCTTCTTGACCTCCTCGGTCTCAGCGGGGGCAGCACCGGCGCGCTTCTTGGTGGTCACGGGCATGCCGTAGTGCTTCTCGTATGCCTGACGGAAAGGAGTAGCATCGACCTGGATGACGGCACCCTTGACGAGGGTGTTCGTGCGGACCAGCTCGTTGTTGGAGGCGTTGAAGACGACACCGAGGATACGAGTCTTGGCGGTGATGTGCTCAGATCCCCATGCGAAGTTACCGCTGAAAATAAGGAGGGAAGGCAAGGGTGTCAGTTTTAGTGACTCCGGGAATCTCACGCAACGGATGGACTTGTGCTGTGCCTGCTGAACCCTTCCCCTGGACACAGTCCTCGAAACGCCCTCATCCTCCCTTTCCGTCTCCTACTGTGGCTGTTGAGATGAGAGTCGACACCGCCTGCAAACAAAGTTGATGCCGCTCATGTGATCGGTACCTGGGTCTCGCTGAGGTTGAGATCGCTGTGATCGACAGTGCCAATTCCTTGCCATGCTTATGCCCGTATGGTGGTTTGCGTCGACCTGCGTGTGTCCATCAACCACCGTTCCCATCCAACACTGTTGTCGCCTGACCCTGACACCCGTTGCCGCACCGTGTCCTCATCCCAACCAGCACAAGCCCATCCGCAGCGAACAAGGATGCGTGCAGAAGTAGAAACTCACCTCTCGAGACGGAGGGCACGTTGCTTAACGTTACCACCACGAACCCGGACAGAGTGGATGCGCTTGGGACCGATACGAGTGTTGGCAGTCTGGCGACCGAGCTCGAACTTTCTCTTCTTGCGGTAGTGAGCCTGGCGAGCACCCGAGGCTGTGCGCTTGTGTCTGGATGATCGACTGATACCCATGATTGGTTGTGGAGACGAGTTGTTGTATCCTCTCTTGGCTGAGGCTGGTCCGAGTCGTGGTGGGAGATGTGGGTGAAGTTGACGGCCGGAGGAGGAAGGATGCGAAGGTGGGATGCGAAAATTTGCAGAAGAACGACTGCAAAAACGTGACCTCCAAAATTCCAGGACCGCATTTCTCGTACGAGAACTCTTCAAAAAATTCAAGCCAGATCACGTGACAGTATCGAGCTCATATAAAAACTCGATTCAATTGGAGGTGCACCACCACAACGAAGCAGTAAGCACGTATAAGAAGTGTTCCTCGTTCCTCGTTCTAGAGCGGATAGCTGAATGTCTATGCCTTGCTCCACACGCCCTCCTTCTGCGTGAGCTCGTCCGGAATGGGCAGGCTGACCAGAGCCTCGCAAACACTCTTTCCCGCCCACAGCTCGAGAAGCTCAACCTCGGTCGGTGTAATAAATCCAGATGAGTTGCGATCCGCAAAGCTGTAGCAACAAGGAGGCCATCGGGAGTCTGTCAGTGCAGCACTCAAGTCGGGAAAAGTAGGTAGGCACTCACATCATTTGAACGGCACCTGTCCGGATCCGACCTGATCCGTCAGCATTGGCGCAGCCAGCCAGCGAGTTGAGCGCGTACGTCTCCATCTCGAACGTGGCTACACCAGGCCGCCGCTTCTTGAGATCGTCGATAAGATTCTCGTTAGCATCGGAGAATGCTGGGTCGTCGCGACCTTGGGCAGCGTAGAAGCTAGTCGAAGAGCGGTCCGATAGAGTCAGTCCTGGCAACATACGCAAACAAACGTAGTGGACGGTTGGCAGGTTCTCACCTATCCGCGCTGGCATTGATAGTGTTACCGGCGGCTTTGGCTTGCTCGCCTCCGAAAACACCTGGCTTCGCCGGAGCGATAGACGTCTCAAGCGACTTGAGCAACGCGTCGTGCACTTCCTTGTCACACGCGATCTGCAATATCATAGGCGCACGAAACAGTCAAGAGCTCATCCTCCGGCGCGAACAAGGCTGAGTGTACTCACGGGCTTCGTGATCAGGTAGGGCTCGATGCGCTGCGCTCTTTGTCGGAAAGTTCAGGGCTGAAGTAGTCCCAGTTGCGGGACACGCCTAAAGATTGGTATGGCACAACAACGGTTCCGATCCGAAGGCTTTCGTCAATGGATCCGCACTGCAGTGTTCAAATTTGTCCTCTCGGTCAGCTTGGGCAGACGATGTAAAAGTTGATTATCTGAGAAAGCTCACCGATCCGAGTCTGTGTGTAATGGAACAAGGACTGGTCAGTACTTGTCTCGGTCAAAGATCAATGAAGGCCAGGCTCACACACCTGACAACAATCATCTCGCCTTTGACCACCGCTCGGCATTCTCGAAGGAAGAAGTCGACCGCCTAATGATTGGCCGTGAAGAAGAGTCAGGCTATGTCTCCTGGCTGTTTGATTGATCAACGCCTTTTGGACTCACGCTGAAGCCCATACCGATAGCGACGACCGTGATGGGCGTGCCCTTGTAGGTTCCGGTCAGCGTCAACTGTGTAGGAGACACAATATATCAGCCAATCGCATCATATGCGATTTCGAAGATTCGTCCACTCACAAAGAGACGCTGTGAGCTCTTCTCGAAGATGGGCTTGCCACCGTCAAAAAGCTCAGCAATACGGCGTGCTCGAACTGTAAATACCCACAGGTGAGAGGATCAGCTCTTGCTTCATTCGGGCATGCTCTCTCATAGCTCACCATGGTCTCCAACAGTGATCTGAGGCAATTAGGGAGGACCAGTCAGCTTGATACTTTGACAGTTTCTGAGGCAAGGCCTTTACTCACGATGCGGTTGGCAACCTGGCCGAGCTTGGTGGCAACATGGTAGGTGTGACCCTCGGCATCGCGCTGACCAGAGAAGAATCCAAGAAGGGTCGTCAGCGGTCGTGGGTGATGTTTCCTCAGACTCAGGGAGGGAGGGTTATCGTACCGGGAAGTTCGCGTTCTCCAGGACTTCTTTCATTCTTGAGAGCTTCAGTTCAGACGGCACAGGGGGGCGGGCAGGGCAACCGGTCAGCTCCAGGAGGATGGGATTATATGGGAGTTAGGAGTCGACCTCACGTCCAGCGTCGAAGTGAGATCTCCGGGTGGGACGGCACCATGATGCTTCGATTTGAGGTGGGTCTGTGCAGGGTGAGGACGACCACGTGGAGTTAGCATCCTCGCTCGAATCGTCCAGGCAGGCCAAAGAGAGAGAGAGAGAGATGGCAGCGGAGGGAAAGGGATGGATGGAGTGGGGACAGAGGGAGCCGACTTCCTGCCCTCCCGCGATCTGCATCATCTCCGCGTCCGAAGCAGTCCGTCGCTCAACAAGGTCGAGACTGGCCTGGAGAACATTGCTAGAGCCTTGGGCGTGTCCGAGAAGGGCAAGGACGGAGAGCGCGAGATCATCTTCGACGAGAAGGCACAAGATGGCGACGAGGACGAGCTCGACGACGAAGAAGAGAGCGGTGAAGCTTTCGAGATGAGCTGTGTACGCAACTGGTTGACCGGTCTCGTTGCCTCGGACTTGGACTGGATCAATAGCGATAATCAAGAAATCCAAGAAGTCGAGCAACGAAGGCAAGAGGCCGTATCTCGAGCGGCCGAACTGCTTGCTGTCTGTGCTGGCAAGTCGGGTAAGTCCTCTGAATGTGTTTGCCCTTCGTGAAGATGGCTGACAGGTTTTATCCCTCAGCTTCCGGTCAATCTCGAGTTCGGTACTCCTTTTCAACACCCTCTGGTATCTTTTCTGTTCGCTCACAAGAAGCGACTTTGACCGACGACGCGCTTGGAGGTCGAACATGGGGTGCAGCGCCGCTCCTGCTCCAGCATCTCCTCAATGACGAAGAAACAAGGCGATCGCTTTCACTTGACTCGCACTCTCTTGAACGGCGTGGTTGTCCCCTGCGTATTCTCGAGATTGGGCCGGGACAGGTCTTGTCGGGCTCGGGCTTGCTGTCGCTATGGGCAACGGCTTTCGGAAGGGCAAGACTGTATCGAGGACGGCGTCAACCTTCGTCTCGTACTTACGGATCATCACCCAACCGTGCTCTCCAACCTGGTGACCAATGTCGCTCTGAACGGTATCAAGACCGGTGACGCTGTTCATGTGCGAAGACTGGACTGGCAAGCCATCTACGATGCCGAGGCAGGGGAGAAGACATCTTCAACATACTCTTCCAAGGCCCAAACTCTGCCTTCTGAGTCCGAGTCTAGCATGGATTCAACATGGCTGGAACCCCTGCCTTTAGAGGAAGATTCCGTGGACATCCTGATTGCTGCAGGTCAGTGACAATCACTGACGAGGAGGCTCCCTCACTATAGAACTGACTGTACTTATCTGTCACCCGTTCATCACTTTCAGACTGCGTGTACGACACGCTACATCCAACCTGGATCCGTGCAGTAGCTGAGAAATACCTCCGGAGACCATCGGCCAACGCAACGGACTCGGAAGGGCAAAGACAAAATGGCGGCATCATGCACATGATCTCACCACTACGCTCCACCCACACCGCCGAGATGGAAGCCATCTACAATGCTTTTCCTAGCAGATCGCCACAAGCCATAGACAGACCGCAACAAGAGGAGGAACCCGTAGAACGTGGGTTGGTGATGATGGTAGAGGCAGAACTGAAAGGATTCGATGATTTCGGGCCTCCTCGGTTACGGCTGGGATCCCACGCTCAACGTCCACGGAAGATGGGTGGTACGCAGACCATGTATCGCCGGTTCGAAATCCAATGGCAAAGCTAAGAACATGAACTATGTATTCCTGCGGAAGCTTTCTGCGCCGTGGTGCTAACCCCACGGTTGCCTTTGAAGACTTAGATTGCGAGCAGAATACAAAATGACAGTAGATAGGGAAAAGGATTCACTCCTGTTGAGTCACCGCCGATCCCGCGATGCACGCGGCCGGTCGCCTAGCTCGTCCTTTCTTGACCCTGATCTACCATCCCATTGTCCACTCTGATTTGACGCAGCGTGGCCCTCTCCAGGCTTGTTCCATTCCTCCGCTTCCGCCCACCGCCGTCGCGATGCCCTGGGCCATGACCCTGACCACCCCCACGCCGATCCTCGTCTCGTGACGGCCTACTCCCGCTGCCATTGCCGCTTCCTCCTCCTCCTTCCCGTCCAGTACCCCTCCATTCTCTCTCATCAACCCAATCCCTCCCTCGCCGACCTTCGATTCTCCGCTTCTCTTCCTGAGCTTTGGCTATGCTATCCGCAGCGCCAAATCCGAGTCGAGCGGCGGCGGCTGAAGGTTGCCGTGGATCGAGAACCTCGTAATCGTCCAAACTGTCACCGCCTGCTCCTTTTGTCTTGCCAGACTCGATGCCCGTCCCACCGGCTTCCAAACTTTGATGGAATCAGAAAAGTCAGTGAAAAGGCTCCCAAGCTGAGAAGTGGATTCGAGTCACTCACCGATGGTTCCGCCAGTCATCATCGTCGTCATCATCACTCGCACCATACTCTCGATCCAGAACCGAGACATCCTCCCCATACTCCTCCGCCGCGACCATCTGCACATCCTTCGTCCCCTCCGCTCGTTCCCGCGCTTCCTTCTCCGCAGCAGCTTTCGAGCGTAGCTCATCCTGGAACCGTTTCATAGCAGCTAAGGTCGCTTCTTCCTTTGGTACCGCACCACCTGATAGCTCACGACCCTTGCCCTTGACCTTGCCCTCTTTCGAGACTTTGTGACTACCACCACCACCGCCGGTCTTGAGCATATACTCCCTCCGAGCTTCCTCTAATAGCTCCCTGCCCCTGTTCGCCTTCTTCCTCTTCCGCTCCTCCTCCTCCGCCGCCGCTTTGGCCGCCGCTTTCGCACCGCTCATCCCACGTAATGAAGATTCGAGCTCCGATATTTGGGATGAAATACCCGCTTTGGCCGACTTGGAAGCGTGTGATGCGCGCAAGGAGGACAGATCGTCTTCCTCTGCCTTGCTTGAGCCATGGCCGTTGCTGTCCGTTTTGCGCTTCTTGGAGCTCGGTTCGCGCTCTGCGTCCATGGTTTCGTCAGCACGTTGCTTGCCTTTGGTGGAGACGGGGGTGGGGATGTCGAATGCGGGTACGGCGATGGCCGCCTCGCGCTTGAGACGCTTGTCGTTCAGGAGATCATGGCTGGACTTGCTGACGCCTTTGCTAAGGGCAGTCGCTTCGACCTCTTCCGCCTCGCCGAAGGACAGCAGCGCCGAGTTTCTGGACGAGGATGATAATTCAGTCAGCATTTTTCTGCTTGTGCACAAGAAAGAGTGAGAAGAGAAAATGCTCACTTCTTGGCCTTCGGTCCTCTGTTCTCCTTCTTCGCCCGGGCCGCCTCCTGCTTCGCCTTCTCCTGTTCCCTGCGCTCTTCCCGCGTGATGCGCGGCACGATGTCGTCGAACGGATTCTCGAGGACCTCAACCGTCAGAAGTTTAGGCGGATACACCGGCCGATCCGGCTCGTCCTTTCGCATCTCCACATCCGCGAGAGCCAGCACATTATAAATCGTCGGGCCTTCGATCCTTCCGAAGATCGTATGTTTGTTCTGCAGCTCGGGCGTCTGATCGAGCGTGATGAAGAACTGAGACTCGTTCGTCCCAGGCTCGTTCTCATTGGCGCACGCTACGATTCCGCGTCTGGTGAATCTGAGTCGCTGGTGGATTTCGTCTGCAAAAGGTTCGCCGTAGAAGCTCTCTCCTCCCAAGCCTGTCCCCGTAGGATCGCCTGTCTGGATGATGAAGTTCTCGACGATGCGGTGGAAGACGCAGTTATCGTAGTAGCCTTCGAGGGCGAGGCCGATGATGTTTCGACATGCTTTGGGAGCTTCGGTGGACCAGAGCTCGATGTCGATGTCGCCTTTGGAGGTAACCAGGCGGATCTGTTGGGGTATACATGCGTTGAATGATCAGCTCTTCGTCAGGACTGAATGCATGCGCAGAAGACAGGCTCACCTTGCCTGCCGTGGGCGGCTCCTTCATGTAAATGTTCGTCATCTTCTCATACACGCGCGCGCTGAACTTCTCTTGCCTCGCCCTTCGATTGCTGCCTGGTCGAATTTGGATGCCTGCGTTCAGGCCTTCGAAAGTTGGAAGGTGGTGGTTGGGGATGATCACGTCGGAGGCGCGCTCATGATCATGATGAGGAACGCGTCGCGTCGCGTCTCTCTTTCTCGCGTGTTGGGGGGGGGGAAAGAAGCGCGTCGGGAGAGCAACACTTTTTCCACTCCCACCACCATCACACCCACCTTCCACGTCGCAAGCGAGGCAAGAAAATGCAGCGCGCAGGTCACTCCAAACCACACGCATTCGAGCGCGCAGCTACCGCAGGCAGCCCCGCCACACCAGGTCCCAATGGTCTGTCTGCAGGTGGTGTACGCGCAACACCAGGGGGTGCAGGAGTCGCGTATCGCAAGGTCAACGAGCGCTACCCTCACCGAATGTCCTTCTACAACCTCCCACCCACACAGGAGATTACGCTGTGGCAGTTCGAGACGTGGGCTATCGACCGACTGCGTGGTGAGTGGACAAGTCCTCCATTCCCAATGTGCTCTTTACGTGAATCGTGATCAACTGACAGCAAAATGCATCGCGTCTCTCTTTCTACAATGACAGTACTCGCCGACATCGAATCATCCCAAGCGCGCAACAGGACCCACGCCGAAACGAAAGATCTCGTGAAAAGTACTGCAGCAACCTACCTCCTCTAAACGCCAACTCAGCCACGGCCCAACCACTCCAACAAGAACGCGAGAAGGACCACGTCTCGCACTACGTCCTCCGTCTTGCCTTCAGTCGGAGCGAGGAGCTGCGGAGGAGGTTCGCGAAGACGGAGACTACGTTGTTCAGGATTCGATTCGAGGATGATTCCCTTCAGGACAAGGGGACTTCTTGAAGACGTTGAATATTGAGTGGGAGCGTGTGTCTGTTGAGGAGAAGGAGAGATTGGCTCCTCAGCTTAAGGGCATCGCCACATTCGGGCATACCAACTTTAAGGAAGAGCAATACTTCAAGGTACGTTTTTTTCCGCTCTTGTCTTGATCTCACCACGGGACTTACTCACCCCATTCCCTCTCGAAAACGAAAACAGGTCCACTGGACAAAAGTCCTCGATCTCGTCGAAAAACGCAGAGTCCTCGTCGTAAATGGCCAAGCCTACGTCCCCTCCCGCGAACAAGCCACCCTGGTCATCGCCGAATTCCACAACCAGCTCCTCGCCGCCCTCGAACAAACGGCGCGCGCACTACCTCGTCTGAACGAGGATGATCGTCTCTTGCCTGTCTTGGAGCATCTTTCGATGGGCTTCCTCGCTGGTATTTCGTCGGATTATCAGGCTGGGGGAAGTGGGATTGGAGCCGAGCTCGGCGAGGCGTTGAGGGCGGATATGGTCGAAGGGCTCGTGAGAGCACATGCGCCCATGTGCATGCGACACCTGCAAGAGACGCTCACGGAGAAGAAGCATCTCAAGCATTTCGGACGGCTGCAGTATAATCTGTTCCTGAAGGAGATGGGACTGCCGATTGAGGAGGCGTTGGTGTTCTGGAGGAGGTCGTTCTCTAGTATGTCGGATGATAAGTTCAACAAGGAACATAAGTACAATATTCGGCACGGGTATGGACTGGAGGGTCGTCGGATGAACTACCCAGCGAAGAGGTGAGTGCGCTATGATGCGTGGTGCCGCGTGTTTTCCTACTTACTCAATCTCTCTTCTCGCTCGATCTATAGTTGCGCCCGTATCTTGACACAAGACCAACCAGGCCCACAAGACTCCCACGGATGTCCCTTCCGCCACTTCTCCCCTCAAAACCTCTCCGCCGGCCTGTCCTCCCTCTACGGCATCCCCGCCGCGGACCAAGCCGAGATCCTCACCGCGGTCAAGGCAGGCCACTACCACGTCGGCTGCACACGACTCTTTGAGCTCACGCATAAGGGCCAGGGAGTGAAGAGGGGTGGTGGGATTGACGGGAAGGGAGAGAGCGTCAGTCATCCGAATCGGTACTTTGAGAGAAGTTTTGCGCTCTCGAGGGAAGCGGGTGGGATGGACGAGGACGATGGGATGGATGTCGATCGGCCGATCGTTGTTAAGAAGAAGGTCGAGGGGGAGGGGGAGGAGGATATGATTGGGGATGAGGAGCTGGATGCGATCCTTGCTGAGCAAAGCAATGTGGATGGAGGAAGTGGAAGTGCGAGTGCGGGAGCGAAGACGGAGGAGAAGATGGAGGTAGATGATGGCGTTGATGCTGATGCGGAAGCGGAGGCGGCTTTGTTTGACGCGCTAGACGCGGCGGCGTGACCCTTTCTTCGATTCTCCGAGTCGTTCTTACTTCCCTCTTGTATCTCTCTCCCTCTCTCTCTCTCTTCTCCCGACGGTGTCATTTTCTTTCTTGGTGGAAGCCTTCCTCACACAGTACGCGTTCTGGCAGGCGCGTGGTCTGAAATGCGCAGGCAGTCCGAGAGAGGAGAAATGCAGTGTTTGAAGGCTGCAATCGGATAAGCATTGAGACCGACGCGAAAGAACAATATGTGGACGAGAAGCGGAAGAGATAATGCGGAACACGGTGAAGGAGAAGGACCAGAATCATGCACGCTGTCGCTGTCTTGCACCAATCGTCTTGAGCTGTGTGTATGCAGAGAAAGAGTAAATGAGCAATTGAGCGCGAAGATCAGATTCGTCCCTTCTTTGAGGCGACTCACGTTAGCATACACCTTGCCTGGAGGCGATCCCATGATAAGAGACACGACAGCGTCGCGTGCGATGCGAATGTTTTGGAACGACCCGAGAATGTGGATCTTGCTACAAGCGCGCCAGAGAGAAGGGGTTCAGCACAACTGGAATCGGAAAAACGCGTGTTTTATGTATGAGGAAGACAGACAGAGAGACTTACGTATCGGCGAGAACGACGCGTGTTCGACTGGCGTTTTCGATGGCATACCGCGTCCGACCGTCTTTACCCGCAATACGACCAATTGCACGCGAGAGATGGTCCCCATGGAGCGTCTTGACGTCCTTGATTTCGAAAGTGTCCACAAAGAGGTCGTCCATCCTGAGCAGTGCGATCGCATCGTCGACATCAAACCCGAGCGCATATGCCTTGACGAAGTCGGCCCCACGCTGAAGCATGCCCAACCCACCAGCGACACCCAACCCGGCGGCGGAACTTTCGAGGGTATGTTTGGAAGAACGAATCTCGACAAGATGACGCTTGACGTTCATCCTCACCTGGAGATTGCACATCTCGACCAGGGGAGTGTAGATCTTGGGCCAGTCGCGCTTGAGCGGGGAGAGACGGTGTGGTGGGATGGGGATCTTGCGTTCCTGCTTTTCGACGATGGCTGCTGCTCCTGCTGAGGAAGCGACGGCTGAGGATGAGGAGGCGGTTGCGCTGGAGGAGAGAGCGGGGAAGGAGGGCTTTGCTGAGGTGTCCGCTGAGGGAGTTGCTGCTATTCTTCCTGCTGCTGTTGTTGGAGATGTGGTGGAGACGAGCTCGACTGCGTCTGTGATCATGAGGTCGTCATCATCATCATTGTCGGCTCTTGCGTCTTCGAATACGAGGTCGGCATCATCGTCGTCGCTGTCTTCCTGTCCGAATGGCTTGCGTGCTGGGAGAGGGTCTGCATCTTCGTCGTCGTCGTCGTCGCTGGGCTTCGATGTTGCTGCTGTCTTTCCGAGGAGCGTCTGTTTTGCTGTTGCTGCTGGTTTTGACGCGCGACTGCCCAGCGACGAGGCAGTTGGCTTTGATGGTCCTGAGGCGGCGGCTGCGTATGAAGAGGAGACCATTTCTGCTTTAGTGAGTGAAGTGAGTGAAGGAAGTCAAGCTGAGCGAGTTGGAAGTCGAAGTGAGTGAGCAACTTTTTTTTTTTCCTTCGGCCGAACGAACTTTTTATTTTCGGCCGAAGTTAAAAAATTCAGATCGGGCCCAAAAAAAAGTTCCTACTAATCTTCTTGACTTCTTACCACCACCTTCACTTGCATTCACTCACTCGGCAAGACACGATGAGCGCAGACTCAGCAGAACTCACAGCGGACAAGGCAGCGCGCAAGGCAGCAAAGGCAGCGAAGAAGGAGGAGAAGAAGCGCAAGAGAGAGCTCGAACAACAGCAGCAGCAAGAACCAGCGACAGTTAACAACGACGACGACGACGACGAGGAGCAACAGACACCCAAGAAGAAAAAGCAGAAGAAGAGCAAGGCAGACGACGCTGAAGAGGTTCAGGATGTCAGCGTGGAGGTGAAGGACGACAAGAAGAAGAACAAGAAGGACAAGAAGGAAAAGAAGAACAAGAAGCAGGACGACGCAGCTCCATCAGCATCGACCTCAGCCTCTGCCTCTGCACCCAAGGTCATCGCACCCGCAGATGCAGGTGCCGCACGCGAATTCCTCAAGACTAACAAGATCACCATCGAAGTGCCCGACAATGACGACGACGACGACTCCTCGACCACTCCTCTCCCCATGATCTCCTTCGCCGAGCTCAAGCCCCATCTCCGACCAGACCTCTTCTCCGCACTCGAGTCCCAAGGCTTCGCATCGCCCACTCCCATTCAGGCATGCTGCTGGCCCATCCTCCTCGCCGGCTCAGACGTCGTCGGCATCGCAGAGACCGGTTCAGGAAAGACGTTCGGCTTCGGTCTGCCTGCTCTCCAGCTAATTGCGCTGTCCGACAGCAAGAAGGGAAACAAGGCGAAGGGCAAAGCAAATGCTGCAGCGGCCGTTTCTATGCTCGTCGTCGCTCCGACGCGTGAGCTTGCCATCCAGACGCATGAGAACCTAAACCTCCTCGCCAAGCCTTTGGGCATTGGATCCATCTGTCTCTACGGCGGTGTCAGCAAGCACGAACAAGTGGCCGCTCTCCGCTCATCCCAGCCTCCGATCCGCATCGTAGTCGGCACACCCGGTCGCGTCCTCGACCTCGCACGCGGAAGCAATGGCGGCGACGCCTCCCTTGATCTCAGCCAAGTCCAATACCTCGTCCTCGACGAAGCAGACCGCATGCTCGACCGCGGATTCGAACCCGACATTCGAGCCATCATTGGTCTCACCCGCTCTCACACCCACCCAGAAGGAGGAAGACATACCTCCATGTTCTCAGCGACCTGGCCACCCGCCGTCCGAGGATTGGCAGAATCCTTCATGCGGAACCCTACCCGCGTCACAGTCGGATCCGATGAGTTGAGTGCGAATCGACGCGTCAGTCAGGAGGTCGAAGTTCTTGATGATGGACGCGCCAAGGAACGCAGACTGAACGACATCTTGAGACGCATCGGAGCGGGCGGGAATGGCGCGGCTAGTAAGGACAAGATCCTCATCTTCGCTCTCTACAAGAAGGAAGCCCAGCGCGTCGAGCAGACGTTGCGAAGGAATGGGTATTCTGTCTCGGGTATCCATGGTGATCTGTCTCAACATGATCGAATGGCTTCGCTGGATAACTTCAAGACGGCCAAAACTCCGTTGCTGGTCGCGACCGATGTTGCGGCGCGTGGATTGGACATTCCTAATGTCGAATACGTGATCAACTACACCTTCCCACTCAGTGAGTTGTCCCGCGCGTAACGCGCCCCACTTCCATTCCTCAATGTACAACTAACACCCTCGGCTTCTCCCTCTCACACAGCCGTCGAAGACTACGTCCACCGAATCGGCCGAACCGGACGCGGCGGCAAGACAGGCAAATCCATCACCTTCTTCACAGAAGAAGACAAGGCACACGCAGGCGAACTCATGCGTGTCCTGCGCGACGCAGACCAACCTGTTCCTGAGGCGATGAACCGCTTCCCCTCGACGATCAAGAAGAAGACGCATAGTGCGTTTGGAGATCATTACAGGGAACTTGTGCCGGGCAAGGCGAAGAAGATCACGTTTGATTGATTTCCGGCGTGTCTAGTAGCACATTCCGGAAGGTCGGGCGGAACATCAATCGGAACGCGACAGACCTTCCACACTCCTGGATGCAGAGGCCTTTTCACGCAATCGCAGTCAGTCCTTATAGAACATGAGGCTCAACCGATCATCATGCATCATTCCAGAAGACTTGTGTGGGAAGAACGGGAAGGGGATTTGCTACATAACACGATATAGGAAGGGACGAACGAGCGAACTAGGGAAAAAGGCAGTAAAAGGACGACGTTCCGGGAGGACGGGAGACACGTAACCAAAAAAAGAGACGAGAAGGGAAGCCAAGGGACGAGTTTGCCTCGTCCGACGTTATCAATAAAATGCGTGTATAAAGAAATCAAGAGGGACGACTGTGGAAGTTGAATGGCTTGCGAGGGGACTTGCGAAATGGATGAGGACAGACGGGACAGGGAAAGACGACCATGACATGATTGGGAAGAACTGGGTGCGGAGGATGACTGGAGCTTGGAGTAAAGGTGCAGCGCCTTCGGTTGGAAGCCCGTCACAGATTGTAGATTGTCCAGGGGAGAAAATGTTTAGAGGCATGGAGAAAGTCGTTAAATGTCCTTTAGCTCGACCCGTTTCGACCAGAGCCAGTGTTGTTCGACCCGATACGGAGATGGCTATTGCCAAAAGTCATTCGGGTCGAGTTGCCACCAGACGGATCATTCTCGTTGTTGGTCTGCTGTTGTTGATGTTGCTGCTGATGCTGATGCGCATGATGGAGTCCGAGCAAGTTGGTCACCATGTGCGAAGTAGTATTACTACCGCCATTTGACTTGTCCTTGATCGGCGACGAAGTCATCGATGGACCTGAGGGCGACGAAGTCCCGAAGTTAAATCCAAAGTTGTGCAAGTTGGCATGAGAGAACATGTCCGTCGTCCCACTGCTACCTGCACTACTCACCCCGCCATCCAGAGAAGGAGGGAGCACAAAGCTGGCAAAGTTGGCGAGCATGCTAGGTCCCAAGATACCAGAGGACGTCGCCACGCCCGAACTCGAAGGAAGAGGCTTGGCAGTCGTGTAGTCATCCGCAGAGGGAATATCGTCGGGACTCATCAGGAGAGTCATGCTCGTCGACCCCGTGCTGGAGGAGTTGATAGACGAGTCGGCAGAAAGGGCGGAACCATGGCGGTGCTGCTGTTCATACTACTGCTGCTACCCGACGACCGGATGCTTGAAATCGAAGTATCACCGGTTGCCTCTGCCTTCGAAGGGCTCGTTGTCGAAGTGGTTTCGCCGTTCTGAGCTGAGGAAGATGACATCGGCATACTGAAGTTGAAGTTGCTCGATGCAATAGTCGAAGGCAGGATGTCCGTCGAAAGACTGCTCAACCGTGTTCGCTTCAGCGGGGGTGCCTGCATCCGCCTCGAAGGAGATTCACCCGTGCAGTCGCTCAGCTGGCTGGCAGATCGCAATCGACTAGCCGACGAAGGTGTCCCATGCACAATGGAAGAAAGACCACTCCCACCAGGCGACGAAAGACCCGATCGTTCCCGGTCCTTGCCGTTCGCTGCAAGAACGTTGGCCACGGCAGCCGCAGCAGCAGCCTTGTGAGCCGAAGCTGACATCTGCTGCTTGAACGCTGGCAGAAGTAGAGCTTTCTGCTTCTCGTCGACGGACGACATGGCACTGTTTGCTGCGACGATGCTGCCCAACAGGCTCGAGGTCCGGGACCGGTTCCGGGCGGCTGCATTGCCTGGTGATGAACTGAGAGCCTCTGCTGCTCCAGCCACTGCTGCCAGTGATGGAAGTCGTTCGCGCGATTGCTGTCTAGCCGGACTGTAGGGTGAGCCTGGCATACTTGGAAGCTTGACGAGGTTATTGAGCAACAAATCACGGTGAGACGAAGATGAACCAGCGTCGATTTTACTCGAAGTTGATGCTGAAACAGCTTCGCTATTCGTGTCCCGGGACTCGCTAGCCGTCGCCTCATCAGGCTGTTTCCTCTTCTTGCTTGGCTTGTCCGATATTTCCAATTGGGCAGTCTTAGGGGACACCCGATCAGCTTCTGCTGCAGAAGCCGATGCTTGGCTTGACTGTTGCATGGTCATCTCCTGCAATTGTGCATCCCGAGCCTGGAGGGCGAGTTCCTGCTTCTGCTGTTGCTGCTGCTGCTGTGCTTCGAAAGCCGCCTGCTGAGAGTGTTGATGCTGCATCACTGTCCCCGCTTGGACATGTGTCGTCGTGGCCGAACCAGTCATACCCAAAGGAATCGTGGTGTAGTAAGGACTCGCAGTGGCACTCGACATCTCAGGAAGATTGGCATGAGCAAACGCATCCTGAGGGGAGTGATCTCCCATCATCATCGAAGCTGGCATACCGGAGACACCGAGCATGTTTCCGTAGTAAAGACCACTTGCGTCCGATGCCTGCGAATGTCCCGTGCTCTGGTGCAGCGACTGTTGCGATGCTGCCGCATTCAGTTGCATCATGTGCTCCAATTGCCACTCCTGATGGGAGCTAGGCACCGCAACACCTTCAGAGTGAGACTCGTGCATTTGCAGACGTTGCTGTTGCGCTTGGAGATGCGCCTGTGAACCCATGTCCAAAGACACACCAGGTGGCGGAGGCGGTGGCGTCAGGTTGCTGTACGACTCCTGACTCGAAATGACCATATGTGGCAGGCTTCCGTAACTTCCAAACTGAATCGAGCTGGGATCATTAAAGCTTGGAGCGTCGGCATTTACAGATCCGTTGCCGATATAGGTGCTGAATTCATCTGGACTGATGAAGGTTCCTGGTGCAGGAGGGGGAGGGACGAATCCGTTGGTGTAGGACGTCGAGCGCTGAAGAGGAACGGGGAGACCAAGGCGACCGTGCGACTGAACAGGGATGGAAGCAGAGCGAGCCATCATAGAACCACCGAGACCGAACCGATCTTCGAATTGCGGGATGGTACCTTGGGCAAATCGAGGCATCACGTCGAGCTCTTGGTCCTCAAGTCTGAAGGGTATGTTGGGAAGGTTGCCACCGGCAATATATGGACTCGACATGTTTCCGTCATGCACGATTACGCCCTGATTTCCATTCTCATTCTGTTGGATTAGGAACCTTCGGTGCTCGAACATAGCAGCGGCGAACATCGGATCTTGTGCGTGTACCATGGGAGGCGCAGACATTGGAGTTGGAGGAAGAATTTGATGATGTTGTACATGATGAAACTGTTGCTGTTGCTGTTGCTGCTGCTGTTGTTGGAGATGCTGTTGATGTTGCTGTTGCTCATGTTGTTGTTGTTGTTGCTGGTGATGTTGCTCTTGTTGCTGTTGTTGCTGATGTCTTTGGGATTCCGCGGCAGCCTGTTCCTGCTGTTGTCGTTGGTGTTGCAACTGTTGTTCCTGCTGAACTTGCTCAAGATGGTGTGTTTGAGCCCGATTGACCTTGCCGACAGCCTCCATAAGTTTTCGCCTTCGTACGAGTGTGGTGTTGTAGTGGTTCTTGATGGCATTGTCCGGCCGACCCTTGAGGACCTTGCTCATCTCCGCCCACTTGCTTCCAATCTTGTCATACATGCTCATAATGATAGCATCTTCCTCAGGTGTGAAAGACGTCTTGTTGATGGTGGGGTCGACATGGTTGTGCCATCGCTCGCGACACTGCTTGCCAGTCCGAGTGCCGAGCTTGTCGGCAATGGTGACCCAGCGCTCGGGCCCGTACTGATCGACAAGTCGGATAAGTTGCTTGTCCTCTTGTTTCGACCAGGGGCCCTTGATGCTGCTAGGCTGATTCAGCGTCTTCCAGCGAGCCGCACACGCATCCTTGTCGTGTGGGCCGTTAGGAAAAGCGACGAGGGCGATCCGCTGCCATGATTTGCCAGCCGTGCCACTGAGGGCGGCGGCGTTCGCAGACGACCCAGCAGCCCCATTCCGACCGCACGATACATTCTCGACGGCGGCTCGTAATCTTCGGTCGTCCTCCTGGGTCCATTGAGTGACAGAGGCATTGGCCTCAATCTTGGGAGTCTGTGAGCCTGTTGGCGTTGACATTCCAGTTGCTGTTGGTGGCGCACTCATCGGCATGGGCATGCCATGGTGATGGTGGATTTGGTGGGGATGACCATGGGAATGCTGATGGTGAAGCTGAGCTTGGTGCTCATGGGAAAACATTTCAATAGCTGGCACGGCGGTGACAGAAGGTAGAGCACCGAAACCTCTTCGTTCCGCTAGGGTGATGTGTTGGATACTGTCAAGACCAAACGGAGCACTGCCAATGGGATATTGATGATCCATACGATGAGTTCTGCAATCGAGAACCGACCGCAGAAAGTTGGAATCCATTCCAAAAGGTTGGTGAGAAGAGAGGTTTTGGTGAGCTCTTCGTCATTTCTAACCCCCTCGACGTCGAGTCTAGCACTCACCTCCTCAAGATGAAGATCTTGCTCACGAACGATGCTGGAATCCGAGGTTGCGTAGAGTCCACTCCGAATGGCAGATGGTCGGTTGGCTAGAAGGAGTTGGGAGGTGGTTGTCGAGCGAAGAAAACGGTCCTGCGGAGAGTGAGGGCAGTTGACTGAAAAAGGGCAAACAGAAGATCAAAGCAGGGGGAGGGGGAGGTTGAAGCGGTTGAGCGGTTTTGGGTTTGGCCGTTCGTCGATCCCTTATGTATGAGAAGGGAAAGGTCAGCAGGAGACGAGCGCTTTGGTCGAGGTGGATAGGAGTTCTGCGAGTATGGCAGCTTGGACTGTGGCCGATGCACTGTGTCGATCGCCGTTGAACTTGTCCCAGGTAGGTGAATAAGTCAGGGCGCGGGAAGAGTGTGTGGGAAGGACAGGACAAATGCCGCGCGATCCCCTATCCTCTCGCTCCGTTGTTTTTCCGGGGGACGTCGCGTTGTACGGTGCAGAGAGCGGGCAGGAGTCGGGAGCAACAGCGGTCCCAGGCCCTTGTTGCTTTGTTTGCTATAGGCGTGTGGGTAGGCAGAAAGCTTGAGGCTTGGGGGGGGGGGGGTTCCGTCTGGGCAATTTCCAGGATTCAGGTTCAGTCAGTGTAAAGTTCGTGGTTGGGCCTCTCATCAGGAATGCTGGAAGACCGCCCTTGCAGGGTGAGCTTCATTACTCCTTCAGGGTAAGAGATTTACGTGCCCAGCCGCCTGCCCAACCTGCGTCGTTTCTTGTTCCGGAGAGCAGAGTGTGTGACACTATTTCCCATGCACTCACGTATCGGTCCTGCTTAGATCTAAAGAAGTAGAAACCCGGCAGGCGTCAGCTTAGGAACTCTGCTTAAGCATTATAGTTCAAGGCATTTCGACCTTGCCGTCTGGCTGCCAACGCTGTCCCGGTACTTGGGTGTCTCTGATTGCTTATTACCATCCACTCTGCATGGAAGCTTCTTGAGCCTTGCGCAAGGCGCATTATGGCGGCGTGCCTGCACCAACCGGGCGGCTAATGCAGATGGGCAAGTGGGAAGAATAAGATAGCAACGACGGCGTCGTATCATATGGTGCTCCATGCACTTACTGACGCTTACCGGCTGTGAAACGGAGGCAAGGACGCGGAGGCGCGGGAGAGTCAAAAAGGAAAGGAGAGGGCATTAGGCAATCCGCAATAAAGAAGCAAGGGTCAGCGAGGCAGAAAGATTCGAGTGGGAACAACAATAATCTCACTCAGTAATAATATGTACTCAGGCCTTAGGCTGGGCCACCGACGCATGAGAGAAGCCAGGAGCAAGGGAAGCGACAGATTCTAGGTTCTGAAGCGAACCACCGAAGTCAAAGAGGTGGGCGAGGCGCCGAGGTCGGTCAGTGAATGGTGAACAAAGGACGTATAACTGCGCGCATTGACTCACAGCTCTCGTGTCCGGCTGACGAACAAGGTTCGGTCGGGGAGTTTAATGAAGCTCTGAGATCTGGCATGCATGAGTGTGCATGGTATCTGTCAATAATCACCTCCTTAATTCAACGGTCCGGTGTATGGTGGTGCAACATGGTGGTCGAAAGGAAGCAAGGATGCATGGCAATCTCCAGAATCAGACTGACGAAGTGACCAGCGTCCAGCGGCACCGACGTCGATATTACTGCTCGACAATCGGTGCTGATCAATCTCCTTGACTACTCTTGCTGCTGCCCACGATCCTTCATCCTGCTAGCTATAGCCGTCATGCGTCATGCACAGGCATCTTTCGTTCAAGTCTTCTTGAGTATCATCGAGCTCTTGGAAGTCGCAAGTGGTTGGATCTATGTACTTGACTTCCTCCGGGAACCACAAACGACGAGGCTGAGCTGCATTACAGGGGCTAATTGCTACATGTGTTCGCCGCGAGACAAGAGATATATGTATAGAGTTCCGCGTCGCTTTTCAGTCATTCTCTGTTGTGGAGAATTTCGTGCGCATTTCAGATCTCAGCCTCCCGCCTGGGAAGGAGTCGGGATGGCGGACGCACAACTTCGTGAGAAGCTATATGTTTGCCTTGAGGCTGAAGCATGGAGTCGCACACTACTCTCTTGCCGGTCCGCTTCCTGCAAAAGGCCAGACAATAGTACCACGATGCTACAGCCTCAAGCCTGTGTATGTATGAGTGGATGGTCGTGGATGCTACTGGAGCCTGGACATCACTATAGCCGGATACTTAGGAGCATCTTTGCGTTCGGCAACCGGATCTGTGGAGCAAAGACAATCAGAAGACTCAGCTGATGCCTGGCCAATGATCCCCCCCCCCCCCCCTCTCTCTTTGCTACACCTCCTGCCTTCCAATTTCAATCCTTGTTGTTGGTGATTCACCTCCTTCCCAGACTTTCAGGAGGTGCTGAATTCCACCATTCCCCACCCGTTCACTAGCTCGGAAGGGGCTAGCTGATTACATAATCTGTTGTCGACTAGCGTAAAACTTGATGCACAACTTTTTGCACGACTTCGAGGTTGAGCTGGTCAAGAAGCACTGACTCCTCAGTCCTCACCGATAACGAAGCAGGATTCTGGCTCGAGCGGAGCCATGAACGAGTACGCTTGAGTACATGTGGAAGACACGGTTCGGTGTTTTGTTCACCATCTCACGCTCCGACACTGAGATCCGCGATGCTCCCTCACAGATCGCTGGAGGCTTAGTTGTGGTACGAGTAACATGCACCTATAACAATGCATTGCTTGTGCTCGTTCAGTACAATGGCGAGCAAGTGCATAGTATTGACGGGCCTGCGTCGAGGTCGCTACTCGGCGGTAGTGCTCTTCTACTCACCAAGATATGATTCATTCATGCTTCCTGGCCCATAATGCTGAACGCCAGAAGCAAGAACAGTCGGCAATCCCACTACATACAGCCGCCTTATCAACACAACAACGCTGGGTGAGTGCCGTATTCCGAAGCTGCACCTCGTTACTTCGGACCTCGAACCTCGATTTCTTACCACGGGATCCACGCCGGCAGATTGAACAAACAAAAAAACAAGTCGATCTGGACCTTCACATCATCTTCGCAAGGTTCAAGGGTAGTATGCGACTGATCAGAGCCAGGACGTGCGGGGCGACAATGGCGGGGCGAGCTTCGAGCTGACAGCTGTCAGGTATTGCTGTTCAATTCGAGTGAAGTACGAGTACATAAGTCGACTTGCGAGGACGTGGTGGACTGTGGAGAGGACTGGCGGAAGGAAAGAAAGTTTGTGGCGTTCAATTCATTTGCACAAAGTTTCCGTGTCAACCATTCAGCGAAGTCGACCCGACAACGACTTCCGTCCTCACCTTCACTCCTCTCTGCTTGAAATCTGAATCTGAAGCCTGATGATCGATAATGGAGAAGAGGTCACGGTAAAGGACCAGGGTACGCCATACTTGAGGAGGATTGAGTTTCGCCTCTGCTTTGAGTCCCGGCCGTGCCATGTGTTGTGTGCCGTGGACCCAAGTGTGGAGACCGGGGAGAGTCAAAAAACGAGTACATCCTCCCCTTGCTGCTTCCCATCATCGCCCACCCACACGTTCTCGACTAGGAGACGTCTGCCCGTCGTGAGGCAAGAAACAACTGGATACTGCATGCAAATGTAGTATGAAGATGGCAAGAGAAGAAAGTGATTCGATATATGTACGCGAGTGTGTTTTATGGTTGTATAGAAGGTAGGTGGCCCCAAAGAAGAGACAAGGAAACAGACGAAGTTTAGAAAGACCCATCTGTGCAGGCCGCAGGCTATGCTATGTATATACGGGAAGAGAGTGGAGGGACGTTTGGAAAGGAAACGGAAGAGAGAAGAAAAAGTCGTGCAGATAGAAGAGGCGGAGGTTAGGTTGCGGGCGAACAGTGGAAAGGGGGCAGACAAACCAGACAGGAAAGAAGAAAGAGGTGAAGAACAGGGAGCAACACCCTGGATGATGGAAAAGACGTGATAAAACGCAGAGGGGTGGATTTGGTGAGATGGGGGCGACCGGATGAATTTATGAGAGACGAGCGCGCGCGAGAGAGAGAGAGTCGTTATCGTATTTGAAGGGTGGTTGATTCTTGCGCGGATGATGATTGCTTTGACGACCAACGAAAAAAAGGCAGGGAATCCTTTCAGAAATTTTGTGGGTCCTCCGATTGCTAAACGGAACGCGTTCGAGCAGCCCCGTTCATTCTTGAAAACCGTATCCACAGGGGAGGTGTTGGAGAACCGCAGAATCTTGCATGGAAGAGGAGGGAGAAACCTAGGACGGCGGTGAAGGAGGAGGAGGAAGGGGGACAGTTGGCACCGAATCTCGTTGTGTAGATGTAGAAAGAAAAATTCGTTGAAAGCGAAATCCGTTCAAAGGGGAAAAAACGAGTCGAAACGCCCTCCTGCATGGGTATTGTGAGTTTTTCTCGTCATCGAGACAGATGGCACATCCAAATGCGCGTCTTGTACAGCCGGAACAGTTCCTTGACCTGTGTGACACACGAAGAAAGCGCATTTGGTAAGCCTCGAAGCTAACAGGAAGAGTAATCGAAGCGTCACTCACCAAATCGCGGAAATCGACGCGCGCAGACGCAGTGTAGTAGAAAGTCAACTTGCGGCGGTCCCTACATAAGAGAGAAAGAAGAAACGAGTGAGCAATTTCCCCCTTTCCCACGGTCCCTCAAGCATGCAATAAGAGAAAGAGGACTCACCACTGCATCTCAGCCGCAACAACAGTCATCGGCAAACCCCTCTGCGAAACCTTCGTCCGACAGAGCTGCAAAGCACGCTCCTCATCCTGCGCCTTCGTCAACAGCAGACTCGTATCGTTCGCCGAGGCTTTCCCGTAAAGACGTTTGGGGTGGATCGAACGTGCCAGACGCGCGTACATCGGCATCTCGCTTCCCGGGGGGCCGTTGGATGGTTGTTGTTGTTGTTGTTGCCCTCCGCCGCTGGCGTTGTCGATGCCGCCCGGTGGTAGTGGGCCGCCTCCCTCGGCGTGCTGTTGAGCGTTCAGTTGGGCCTGGAGTACTTCGGAGTGGTGCAGAAGGTACGCCTGGACCTGCTCAACAGTGAGAGAGCTGGAAATCACGCGAAACAAAAGTCGAAGAACGTCAGTACGGCTTTCGGAAGAAATTAAGAAAAGGGGGGAGAAACAACTCACTCAGTAACAACCGTACCCAAATCTTTCCCCCGATCCGCCTCAACAATGACCAAATCCCCATTCGAGATCCGCTCCCTCTCCCTCAAATGCTGCTGCTGCTGAAGATCAGGCGCAAAGAAAACCTCCTTCCTCCCCTGCTTAAACTCCACAATATACAAGGGAGTATCCTTAGCCAACGTCTGCAGCGGAACACCTTTACCCAGCTCTGCCACGCCGGGACCTGCGAACGAGGTAGGGCCACCACCACCCTGTTGGTGCGGGTGGGCGCCGTAAGGCTGAGAACCTCCCCCGCCGCCGAAGCCGGGGTGCATCCCGAAGGAGCCACTCGGCGTCATCCCATGTCCACCACCGTGTCCCTGCCCACCAAAGGCACCCATGATATCCGCAGCGCCAGCTCCGCCTGCTCCAAGCGCTGCCAAGGTGGCAATAGTCAAATCAGAAAGACCGTGCGCTGCAAGGGCGTGATGAGCTTGTGCGTCGAGGGGCGGCAGTGAAAGCGGTGGAGGCTGTTGAAAAAACACGTGCGCGTAAGAAACATTCAGCATGGAAGAGAAAATATGTCGCCATCAAAAAGGAGGGGGAAAAAAAAAACGTACCTGAGACACGCCACCTCGCGGCTGATGTTGAGACTGAGCAGCAGCAGCTGCAGCTGCAGCCGAGATCCCACTCAAGCTCGTAAATGCACCAAGGGATGTCTAGAAGTTCGCGCCGTAGGCGTCCTCGATCCAGCCCCACCCATCCCTTCTTCCCCTTCCTCATACTCCTCCCCTCGAGCCCCTTCGCCCTGATATCCTCCCCCCATCTGATGATGATCCCGCCCGTTCTGGAAGGGATGGTGGTGCGCATGTTGTTGTTGTTGTTGTTGGGGATGATGATGATGATGATGATGATATTGCAACGACCCATTATTCCCATGTGTCGCGCCGCCGGGGAAATCAACACCTTCCTCCGGCCCATCATCATCCACCCAATCGCTCTCGCTATGCGAACTCTGCGCATCGAAATCACTCACACTCCCCGCTCCTCCTCCTCCTCCACCACCTCCTAGAGATCGTCGCGAGATGGAAGAGTGCGATCCTGATCGGGGAGCGACTCGTCGGCCCAAACCACTGGTAGAAGCGGGACTTCGACCCAAAGCAGCCGCCATAGCAGCAGCCGCGCCTCCTGCACCACCACCCCCACCCGCACCAGCACTGGTCCCCAAGCCCCCCAGTGCAGTAGGACTGCCCGAGGTACCCCACGACGCGCCACCCAAATCGCGCGAAGGCATAGCGACGTGTTTAGACTTGACGATGGGTACATGCTGGATCTGTGCTGGATGTCCTCCATGACCCTGTACTTGCTGATGCTGATGCCGATGCAGACGTTCGGCCAGCTCGTGCATGCGCGCACCAGGAGCGGGCGGGGCGGACGTGCCGGGCGTTACTGCGCCAGAGTCGTTCCAACTGGCCGAGAGTGGATGGGCATGTCCGTGTCCATGACCGTGTCCGTGTCCGTGACTGTGTCCGTGGAACTGATGAAGGGAGGAGTACATATGCTGCTGCCCGTTCCCACCTGCTCCGTAGGGCGAGCCCCCACGAAGATACTCCGCAGCCGCCGCAGCGGCAGCACTCGAGTTCGAGCCCGTGCTGGACGCATGATGATGCGAGAGATGAGGACTCATATGATGCTGTTGTTGCTGTTGTTGGTTCGAACTCCGATGGAAGAGATGACTGCTGGTGCTTGCGCTCATCTCCGCAGGGATACCTCCACCTCCGCCACCGCCGCCATAGCTGGAACTTGAATTAGAACCTGCGCTCGATCCATAGACGGAGGACGAGCCATTGCCTGCTGCTATATTGCCTGAACTGTTGTGGCCCAGAGTTGACCCAGTCCGAATCCAGAGGGGACAGAGGCAGCGTGGACTCCTGTCTGTGCTGCGTGGTTGGATGGTACGCGGACGGAGGGGTGCCGTTGAATCTGAGCGGTGTCATACTGCACGCGAGCCAGGACTGAGGAGGATGAGGATGCATGTCCATAAGGACCATTGTTCCCTGCACCGCCGCCGCCAAAGTTGAGAGATTCGAGGTCGCCTAGGAGGTCTTCGTCCGTTATGGCGAGAGAGCCCAGAGCGGAAGATTGTCCACTTCCTCCCCCTCCTCCTCCACCTCCACCTCCACCACCAAAGCCGAAGGAAGACGATGAAGAACCGTACCCACTGCTCATATTTGAAGAGCTACCGCTTCCTGGACCAATTGCCGAAGCTGTGCGTGGCATGCTACTCCCCGGTCCCGGCTGAGGTCGAGCGACAGGACCGAGAGAGCTACCCCTAGAAGAGAAATCGCCCCCGACTGACGAAGGATGACCGTTCCCCACCGCTCGTCCGACTTCGAAGCCTATAGCCCGTTGAGGTTGCATGTTGGTAGAGCGGGGCGAGTTGTAGTTATCGCGAAAGGGGAGGAGTCGCGTGGTGCGGCCCCATTTCCAAAGGCTCCGTTTCCCATGGACGATTCTCTGGAGTGGGAGCTGAAGGGAGATCCGGATGCGAAGGCATTGTTGGATGCAGATGCGCCTGCGCTGGATGAGAAGGTGGGGGAGAAGAAGCCTTCGCCGCCGCCGCCGCCACTGTTGTTGTTGTTGAAGCGCATGTTGTCTGCTGGTCTTCCGCGTGAATAGTCTTCTGGGTCGAAGTGGGATGGGTTTCCGTTCTTGTTGTTTGCTGCCATTGGGATGCCGTTGCTGTTGGTGGTTGTGTAATCAGCTGATGTGTAGTGGTGTCCGTTTGTGCCGTTCATTTTGGGAGGATGCTTAGAGTGGTGCTGGCCAGGACCTGTGTATTGAAGAGAGTCAGGGCGACTGGATTGCATCTACTCAGGGGTTTATGCTGCTGCTGCGTACCTGGTTGATATTCTCCAGTGAAGAGGGTGACGCGTGTGGATGTTTTGTTGGTTTGTCGTTGTCGTGTCCTGTCTGTGGTAAGAGCGCGTGTGTATATGGAGATGACCTTGCCACTGTAAAAAGGTGAAGGGAGTGGATGGATGGATGGATGGATGGATGGATGAGGTGGGAAGGAAAATGGAAAGGGAAGTTGAGGTGCCTTAATTTAGTTTCTCAGCTTGAAAATATCACAGCAAAGAGAGTCTGGGGTAAAAGTAGAGAGAGAGTCACGCCGCCGTTTCTCCCCCACTGAATTGACTGGCTGACTGCGGGCTGTGCCTTGTCTGTCTGTCTGTCTGTGCGCTCCTTGGCATTCAGTGTGGAACTCAGCTCTCTCTCTCTCTCGCTCTCCGCCGCCACTCACTGCTTCACCTGCTGCTCTGCTTCTGGCTGCTGCTCTGGACATCCCCCAACCACCGATCGGCCCCCGACACCGAAAAGACGAAAATTGTGGGTATATGCACGCGGATAAAACCACTTAAAATGAGCTCCTCCACATTCATTACGTAAGTAGCCGCAACAACACCTCCACATCTTTCCCACGCTTCCACCACCACCCGCACCATCCCACCACCACCTCGCCTTCATTTGGAAGCATCGCATACATATCACCTAGGAAAGACAGGTAAAGAGAGAAGAAGATGACTGCAGTACTTCACTCTCAACAGCCGCCATGGACAGAAGTCAAGCCTGCATCCACAGCTGACAAGGAGAGGTCAGTCTCATTCACATAGAGAGAAAGAGAGAGAGAGATAGAAGTGTTCATTCTCATTCGCTTCCTGATCCCACAGTTTCGCATACACATCCTGTCTCTCACGCTGGCCAACCATCCTGACAGGCGTGATCGACAGCTTAGTCCACGCATCAGCCGCACTCGCCTACGCACGCAACGCAGACTCGCACAGTCACGCATCGACGAAGCCAAGTCCCTCATCGAATCCATCTCCAAACTCAAGCACGACCTCGCCCGCAATCGGGCCCTCGAACCCATCTCTTTCCTCCAGCCTCAGAACAGCCCAGATCCACGTCACTACAATGCTGTGCTCGAGGCTGAAGGTCCGACGTGGTTCAATGCTTCCTGGCTCTTTGCGGAATGTCATCTCTACGCCTCTCTCCGCGCCATCTTCGCAAACTCAACCCACTGGCAGAACTTCGACCCCTTCGCCCTGCAGAAACTACAGACCCTCAAGAGCTCAGGTAAAGCAATCCGAACCCTCGCCAACACCGTCAACAAGATCATCGCCAAGTCAGTCGAAGACGATAAGAAGAGCGTGACCAACAGCGCCGAAGGTCAAAAGGCTCTCTTCCTCGAAATGGCTTACCATGAGTCTCTGGGGGAACGCTACGATCTCTCTCTACTCACCTCTCTCTCCTACGCCGCATCCAAGCTCTCCAGGCATCCTCAGCCGAAAACAACAGGCCAAGGCAAGCTTCATCCTCGCAAACGACCTCGAACGCGTCTGGGATGACGTCTTTGCGCCCTCCCTACTCTGGCCTCGGAACAGCAGCGTGCAAAGGAGGGCGCTCGCGTTGATATTGTCTTGGATAACAGTGGATTTGAACTCTACACCGATCTGCTCTTTGCGGACTGGCTCCTCAGTACAGGCAAAGTTCGAGAAATCGTCTTCCACCCGAAGAACATGTGAGTCTTTCCCAAGCTCTCCATTGGCCCTTTCCGTGACGTCTAACTTGTTTCTACATCCAGGCCATGGTTCGTCAGCGACGTCAATCCCTCTGGTACGTCTCCTTACTACCTTCCTTATATACGCCACCGGTTGCTGACAGGATTGCCGAATTCGATCTTCTCTCTATTGAATCAGACTTCCGACACATCATCGCAGCCCTCCTCTGCCCCGAAGACTTCTTCCTCGGCGAAGACGGACCGCCGCCTCCTCTTCCTCCAAGAAGAACTCCAGCAACAAGGTCGACACGCCCCAAGGTATTGACCCAGCTTACTTTGCAGATGTATGTCTCCTCCCATCCTTCAACTGAAGGGGCAGAAAGGGTCTAAACCTCTCACCGTGCTTACGCTCCCCTTCCTTCTTTCGCACAGGCACAAGGCCGACCCTGCTCACCCTCCGCATCCTACATCATCGACTCCACCTCTGTCAAACCACCCACCACGTCCGACATCTCCCCTTCCCCACCACCTCCACCAACATCGACGACAACGAAGAAGAAGAGGTAGAAGCACTCAAGAAAACCGCCGCTCGTTGGGTCTCACACCTCGATTCGGGCCGATTCAGACTGAGCATGCCCTTAGATGCCGAGTTGGGCCAACCTGCTGGTCCTGGTGGGTTCTGGACCGAACCGATGGGTTATTCGGAGATGGGGAAGTACGCTCCCGATCTTTTGGCGGACTTGCAGGAATCGAAGCTTGTCATTTTCAAAGGTGACCTTGTAAGTCAAACTCTTTTGACCATCACTTTTTTGACCCCCCCCCCCCCTTTTACTTAGCGACGTCTCTCTCTCGCTCCCCCCCCCGTAGAACTACCGAAAACTAAACCTCCGACCTCAACTGGCCCTCCACAACACCTTTCACAACCGCCCTCGGGCCCCTCGCAGGACAGATGAACATCCTCACCTTACGCACCTGCAAGGCCGACGTGTGTGTCGGCTTGGGAGAGGGCGTGGAGGAGAAGGTGGAGCGGAGGATGAGAAGTGGAGGATCAATGGCAAGTGGGCAGTCGTGCAGCTTGCCCTGCGTGGGGAGAAGGTAGAATGAACCCGGAAGCGTTGGAGGGAAGCTTTCCTACCCATATCATAGAGAGCAACATCCCTTAACTGGCCTTAGATGCCTATAGCTACTAGACTCAATAATCTCAAAGAAATCTCGATTCGCTTCACGCTCACCCACACCTTGGCCTAACAATAAGTGGATGAAGATGGGAAGAATCAAAGAGAGCTCTTTCTAACAACTTATCTACTGGTACAGAAAAATGCAGACCGAGAGTATTGGGAGAAGGGGAAATGAATGTAAGGAAGGAATGGGTTCGTATGTTACTGCCGTTGGTTCTCGTCAAGCCCGCCGTCCGAGGCGTAGTTGCGAGAGTAAAGCCAGCAATCAATCACACCTCCTGCACCGCAGCAGCAGAAGAAGACGTCGCTGACCCCGCAACCTTAGCCCCACCAGCAATATCCGACGACGTGTCCTCCCCGCCAGCCGAAGACGCGCCACCACCACCACCAAGCCCCAACCCAACCCAGCTGGTAATCGAAGCCCAGGCACCCGTCCCTCCACCGCCGCCCGCACCACCACCCCCACCAGCCCCTTCAGACAAATAACGTCCATCCACCTCCGGTCCACCCGTAAAACGCCCTTCTGCTCATTCAACCGCTTCAGCGCAGCTAAACTCCTACCCTCCCTCCCCCTCCTTCCGCACCACCACCACCACTCACCCCACCCCCATTCTTCATCATCCCATCAAACCCTCGTCCCCTCGTCTCACCCGTCCATCCGGCAGCAAGGTCCGAGCTAGCCTGCGCAGCGAGCGCACTAGCTGACCCAGAATCTAACCGGGCCAGTCGGGCGAGCGTAGGTTCGCCATGGAGAGATTACTGATCCTGCTCGCGTTCGATTGGACGAGAGTCGGCGGGAGTCGACTACTTTGGACTTGGGATATGGATCGAATGTGGTTGGGAGGAGTCATTCCTTCCGCTGTTGTGGAGGTAGGCCGTGAAATGGGCATCCTCCTCATTTTCTTCCTCCTCCTCATCCTTGTCCTCCTCCGCTCCTACTGACGACGATGAAGACGCAGGAACCTCAGCGGCCCGCTGCACGGAAGTTGTCGAAGGAGGTCGAGAAGGACTAGCCGGGCTCCGACTCAACAGCGCAGAGAGCGTATCAAGCGCCCCACCCCACCAGCCGTCTCAGGCAAACCAGTCCCCAACTCAGAAGCCGACCAAGCCGGGCCCGAAAGAACAGTAGGAACCTCCAACCTCGAAGCAGGAGCCGAAGCAGCCACAGCCAAAGCCCTCGGCTTCGAGAAGGCAGCAGGTGAACCCATTCCACCTCCACCCCCACCACCGGAAGAAGAAGCATTCATGAACCTCTCACTCCGAACCGAGTTGAGACTGTTCAACGAACTGATACTGCCCCGCTGGGAGGGCGTCCGACGAGGTCCACCGGGTGTGAACTGGATCGACAACGCAGGCGAGATACATCGATCGACCGCAGCGGCGAAGGAGGTGCCCCCACCCCGAAAGGAGTCCCAAACGAAAATCGACCACTCCGCTTATGAGCCATCGTAGTCGAAGACCCAAACCCACTATCATCCTCATCGATCGAAGTCAAACTCGCATGCGAATCATTCCGTCGACTCGCAAATGCCAGGTTACGCGAGATCGAGACGTCCGTGGTGGTGAGGCATTCCGTTTGCCCCAGCAGTACCACCACTGGGTGAGACGACGACTGTAGGGCTGCTGAGGGCCGCCGTGGAGGTTGATGCTGTGGAAGGTGCCGATGGACCGAGTCTGAGACCGAGACCGGGTTTGCCAGGTCGAACGAGTTTGGAAGATCGAATGGGGGCATTTGGATGGCGTCCGGAAGTGGGTGTTGCAGGAGTGTTCTTCGAATGTGCCAACTTGGATAAACCCGCCGAACTATCATTCTGCGCCTTTGTCTCCTTCTCTGAAATTGGCTGGTTGTCTTCAGACTCTTGAGGCTCTTCTTGAAGATCGACCATTCTGGCAAGGGGAGAATTCGCCGGGGAAGTGGGCCGCACAGCAGTATCGCCATCTCCAGCACTTCCTCCTCCACCACCACCACTCCCGCCGCCGTTCAAGAAGATCGGCGTTTCCAATCGGGAAGAAGCAACGGACGAGTTCCTAGCATGTCCAGCCTGTCCTTGCATCGAACTCGCAATGCTGAGAGAGCTCTGCCCCCTTTTATGCTTAATGAGCACCCGTTCCAACCTTTTCGCCGCCGTCTTCCCAATCGTCATCGTCCCATCTTCAGCTGACCCGTGTTCGCTTCCGAAGATGGATTGACACCGGGTAACCCTGCGGGACCGCCAGGAGTAGTCTCTTCACCCGCTGCTCCGAAGACTGCCCCGAGTCCACCGAGGGAAGGCACGCGCCAGTGCGTAGACGGGCGAATCCCACGCGGACGGTCCTCCTCCATGAGAATCCATCGCAGCCCGCCCGCCGCCCTGAGCCGATCAGCATCCAACTCACGCACGAGAGCTTCCAGCTGTTCCCCGCTCTGCCTGACCCACTCCGCCATATCGCGATTAGCCTCCAAGCGTCTCCTCAACTCCAACTCGCGCGCATTCATCCCTGTTCGATCGCGCTCTGCTGTGCGCGTAGACTTGCGAGTTGGGAGCGCGAGTTGAGAGTCGAGAGTAGGAGTTCGTTCGATCGTTCGAGGCGAATGCTGTGGCGTGGAAGAGCTCTTCAAAGGCTATTTGGGCATTTTGGGTGGTTGTGAGGGATGCTGTGCTGGAGGACTTTTGGAGGCTGGCGGCTTCGGCTGCGCTGCTGGTACTCCCGATGGAATCCCTGTTTGACGAATGGTCGATTCGGGATCCTGCTTTGGCTCTGGGGTTGTTCCGCGGAGAGAACCTGTCCAGTCGGTTGTGACACTGTCTACGCTCGTTCTGCGCCGTTTGAAGGAGGAAGTTGTGGATGAGTGGGAGGAGGAGGCGGAGAAGGTGGACGGGTGGGAGAGGCAGGTCGTACATGGGGCGAGCAGGAGGATGAGGATGTTTGGGTGTTGATTTCTGTGAGGTGGGAAGGAAGGAGATGCTGTTGCTGGTAGGATTGGTGTTCGACCTGGAGCTTTGCGATTGGAGTGGGAGCTCCTTATAGTTGCGTATGGATCGCTTTCTGCGGCATGGGCTGAGGAGTTGAGCCGAGGCCGACATGCTGACTAGAAAGGCGATGATTTCGATGCTGTATGTCTAGATGGTTGTTGTTGTCATCCCTTTCTCCCCTTCGATCTGATCGGGGGGTAGCGAGGAAAGTGAAAAAAGAGGAGGCTACGAGAGATGGAAGGAGATGAGATGAGGTGACATTTTGCAGCTGAGAAAGGAGACCAGACTCACCTCGTTTCCTTGCGTTGAAGGATGTTTGGAATCGTTGCTTCGTCCTCAGAATGACTTGACTGCCTTCCCAACACCTTTGCCTTTGCCTTTCACCGCTTCAGCAGGCATCGATTCAGGAGACTGAGACGTGCTCGCGCCGATGTCCAGTCAAATTTTGGAAAGCGCGTCAAATTTTTGGGCTCCCACGTGTCTTGTCAGAAGCGCGGCCCAACTCACTCACTCACTCACTCACTCACTCACAAGTCTGCCTCATTCAACGGTCCCAGTCATCCCTTCGACCATTCCTTCTCCGTTCGTTCCTCTTCCAACAGGCGCCTTCTAACGCACTGCGCTCGCTGCTGGCAGAATGTTGCTCTGGTCTGGGGTTCCTTTGGGAGGTGGTGAGCGGCGCATCAGGCGGTGGGTAGACTGCAGATCGTGGGGAAAGAGGGAGGAGGCTCGGCGATTCAGAGGGATGCGATGCGGTACATTCTCGGTAGACCTGTCACGGTTTGAAAACGGTACATCTCACACGCTTTGGCCGCTACCGAGAGACCGACCCCGCACGGCCGGTTCCACTATTCTGGGCTGCCATCGCAGCCAGCTCGGCGGTCAACCTGAGCGTGAGCCGCCACCAGCCTCTAACTGACGGTGCTGTATGTGGTCGTGACTCTGCTCCAGTCTCCAGTCTGCATCGAACCCTTCTCCGTCCACGCCAGCATGCTCAGCTGCGCCCCACGTTCAGCTATAGGCGCAGCATCCCCGCCTCCCACGTCTCGTCCCACCACAGTAATCCAGATTCCAGACTCGCACCCCAACAAAGATGCGGCACCAAAGACGGCGGAATTTAACAGCGCAACATTCATATTATTGTCCAGCCACCTCGGCATCGTGCCAAGGACAGATTCCTGATCGTTTGCATGGCAAAATGATGCTGTGTGTCGAGTCAGAACTTGTATTGCTGCTATGTACTGCTCGGGCTCACGCCCCACGCACTCACGCCGACAGCAGCATGCTGACCTTTTGTATACGGCACCAAGAGCGCGAGCAAGGTATGGCAAAGAGACCATTGTTATTGACCCCAGCCCGGCGTTCTTCCCTCCCCGCCAGAATCGTAGTGCTGGACCTTGCTCTTCAGCGGCCTTACTTGCATAGATGGGACTCCTTCGCTTATCTTCGTGCATGTATGTAATTACAATTCATTCACAAATCGCGACCATCCAAGAGCAGGGGAAACAGCTGGAATCTCTGTCGACGATGCTGTACACTTGCAACCCTGCCTCTCTCGTCTCGAAATAATGGCCTTGCTCGGTCGGCGAGAATGACACAGGGCGCGGCGTCAAGAGAATGCCTCACTTTTCGGCAGTGCTGGCTTTGAAGATGAGGTGGTGGCGCCACGTGCATTCGGCTCGGGATATGCCCGTGCGATCGCTGAATTAAAACAATAAATTAAGGTACAACCCCACAAATTTTAGCGCCAAGCTTATCTGAGTGGGGCCCCTGCAATTGAGCCAAGCACAGCGCCACTGTTTTGGCCAGAGAGCACCGCCAAACTGGTGTCGGAAAAACCAAGGAAATTGCTGGATAAATTATTGGGGAAAAGGTACAGTGCTCTGGTTGGACAAAACAAAGCCAAATAAACCCCTGCCAGATCTCTTCACTCAACAATACTCAACGCCTCACCTTCACCGCCCCCCCCTTCACTCACACCCACGCCTCAAACCAGGCCCACCACCTCGTCACCTCAACACCACCTCCGACCTCCGCCATGTATGTGTGATGCTCAGCGCTGACCGCAATACATACATACGAGGCGCCTCCTTCACCATCGCCCCAATCCTCGGCACCTCGTGCCTCACACACTACATTACATATGTACTTAGGCCTTAGGGTATCTTGCCCGAGCTACTGGTTAGATCTGATTGCTTTTTGTCCTTGAACCAACTTATATTAGACCTGCCTGCTGCTTGTCTTTGGTCCGCTGGTGAATTTCAAAAATGAAAAGTGTGGCTTCCAGCTTCAGGCTCGCTGCCTGGCAATTTCATCAGATTTCATAGCAGCATCGATATCCAGGCGGGAGCGGGACAAGGGGCGACGACGAAGCTGCGCTGCTCACCAAAAAGATGAGGGTCAAAGGGATCGAATCGTTGCTTCGCTGGCAACGAGGTCAGTCAGACCGCTAGGCGCAGACGTGAAGCGTCAAGCAGAAGCAGCCCGTCCCGGAGGCAGGAGAGGGCGCAGGGCGATGCGGGACGGATCTGTTGGGCGCCTTGCGCATTATTGTTCTATTATCTACTTGTCCTGTCACCACCAAAATTATCTGCCGCTCTATTATTGATATCTGTCTCGCTGGCACTTTCTTCTTGTGTGTCAATAATTCTTGTGCAACCGGCAGCCGGCAGCGATCCGAAAAAGATTATTGTTGAGCATGTGCAGAAGCCAGAAAGTGAGCAACTTTCTCCTGGAACAAGTAAGACTCTGGCTGCCAGCTGGATCGTTTGGAGTTTGGATTCGCCAAGGGCACTCAGTTGGCTGGACAGTGGGCCGCCAAATGATGTCAAACATCTGCTGGAGGCGAGAAGTTTGGGACCGGGGCTTCGTTCGAGCCTTCGAGGTGAGCATCTCATCACAATAGGAAAGTGGTCAAGCAGGAAGTAGAGCGACGAGTCGAGACTCGACTCTCGAGGCTGTGAGTCAGACAGTAGTAGTCAGAAAGTATCGTTAGGTATCAGCCGATCAGCGATCGGCGGATCGGTGTGTCGTAAGTAGTAAACATTCGCCGCACCATCCTCGTGCGTCCTGCGTCCAACTTTCTTTACCCACGAAGATCAGGCTGAGACAGGCCGAGCTGGCCACGGGAGGTCGCCGCCTTTGTCGCGGGCCCGCCATCAACCCCGCTTCCATCGCCGCCAAAGGTGTCAAGGGCATGATGTAAGGGCAGGCAGGACTCAACAACGCCCGCCTCCAGCATCACGTCAATGGCTTTGATGCTGATGCTTGAGCCAAATAATAATGGAATGAAAGGCCAGAAGTCATCTCCTTGATCCATAGGACACACGAGAGCCAAGCAAGGATGGTCGAGAGTTTATTACTGCGAGCAGAAGTGGGTCAGAATGATCTGGGCCGCGTGCGCCGGCGTAGCGCATGGCATATGGCGCCATGGAGAAGCTCTGCTCCCGTCGAGGAGGTCAAGGAGGCAGTACAGGCAAGCAGTAAGCAGCATGTACAGGCAGGTCGATTCTTCTTCAAGCTTCAAGCTTCAAGGTAATCGGTTAAGTGCGCCTAACGAAGAAAGTACATAGTAGTGGTAAACGGTAAAGTGACAATTTATTCTTATCAGACATCAGGCATCAGCTCTAGATACTACCACTACTACTTAGATAGCTACCCTGCTGCCCAGACAAGTTTCAATATACACAGTAGTGCTGTAGAATTTAGAAGGAGAAGTTCATAGAAGCGTCGCACATAGAAGTAGGTTGTGGGCAGGGATAATGGTGTTCAAGGATCGAACAGCGCGCTCTCCCATCTCCCATGCTCTACGCTCTACGCTCGACGCTCAACCCGCGGCACACTGATGCCTGGTGGTTTACAACCTCGCGCATGCTTCAGCGCTCGCGCTCAGCGTCTCAGCTGCGCCCCGCCCGTCCCACCGACGTTTCTTGTTCGGCGTTCAAGGTGCACATCTTTCTCGACTTCGATGGTTAGGTTAGGGTTTTGCAGCTTGCAGTTTTACATCATCTGCATGCTGCTGGGGCGTGAGCGGGAGGCGGCGTGAGCGTGAGCAGGCAGCAGGCAGGCGAGTTGGCGTTCGAAGGACAATAAGCAGCATCATGCTGGGGTCAGGCGTCAGGTTGGGAAATGGGGACTTGAGGTGGGAAGTTGATGCAGAGCAGCATCGATGCACGGTTCTAGAGGTTGCACAGCCCGCCGGTCGTCGACCGACTATTCGCACCCGCAGTAGAATTCCCCACACTAACTAGCTGCTGCCCTGCCTAGCCCTTACCTTCCGCCTGCTACTTCTGCTTGCCCATCTGCCTGCCTTCTCCATATTCCATGCTCAGAACATGCCATGATCTACGAGGATGATATGACTGACCTTCTCTCGGTCGTTCTTGCCCTCGAGCAAACCCCACGCCCCACCACCCTTACGGCCTTCGCCCTGAATTCAATTTCCTTGGCTTTTTCAATCTCAAGCTCTCAAACAAGAATTTGAGTTTGAGGTTAGCCGCTGCAGATCCCATAAACTGGGGCTAGTGCTCGATTCAAATTAAGCCGCTAAGAGCACATGAGCAAGAACCGAAGTCCGACTGGCAGAGACAAGCAAGCCACCACCCACTCTACGCACTTTATTCATTTCACCACCACCTCTCCAAAGAAACCGCCACCACTACTTCACCACAGCCCAGCAACCTCGCTCTACTCCGTCGAATCATAGTGAGTCAAAGAGACTTTTGCTTTGTTTTACGCTCCCGACGCAGGCTGGCTAAGAAAGTGCTGGCGGCCTTCAATAATGTGCCGCCTGCCGAATGATATTATTATTCAATCCAGCACCTTGGATCGAGTGGCTTGCCAACATTCACCACAGTAGTCCACAACTTTGCGGTACTTGCCTCTTTGCTTTGCAAGGTCCTTGCCTCACTACTCACTACTTGCTGACCCTGCTCGCTGCTCCCCGCCCCTTCCCTCTGCCTAGACGGACCTACCTGACATCCTGAGCACTTGGCCACTACTCGCCTGGGGTGATTCACTCCCCTGAGCCCCAAGCAAGCGTCCAGACCCCCGCTCTACAATGCCGTTCGTGCTCGGTGGGATGTTAATAGTTAATGTATGTGATGCGGGCTGCAGTAGGTCGTAGCGGTGCACTGACTACAATTTTTGAATCATTGACCTCCAAAAACCCCAGACAATCCAGGGCAGTGTGTTAAACACTGCAGATCCTGGGTCTTACAGGCAGAAGAGCAGAGGGAAGGAACTGACACCGGTGATTCCCCACTATGCAGTTCGTCCGGCGTCCTCACTTCTGAACCCCATTCTGGCGCTTGACCCCACGTTTTGCATTTGCCCCATGCTCGTGGGGTTCATCGCAGCACTACTGGTGCCTTCGTTCTTCCAACTCGTTCGATGTCAATCGGTGTCACAGTGATTCCAGGATTCGCGTTCTTCCAGGAACTTCCCAGGTCGAAGGTATAAATGCGAACCGATTCTTCTTCTGCTCACCATTTGTGTCCCTCATCCTCACATCACTCCACTCCTCTTACCTTCGTCTTCCCCCACCTTCTCTCTATCTTCTATCCTTCACGATGCAGCTTACTGTCGCCTCCGTCCTCGCCATGATCGGCGCTGCCGCCGCCGCCACCACTGGCCCCTACTCCATTGGTGCTGCCACCTCCGGCTACGAGCTTGGTGTCCTCAACTCCACCATCTTCTGCAACGTTTCCTCCACCGGTCTCAACCTGAAGAACCAGCAGATCCTCTTCGGCATCAAGGCTGCCCTCCCCAACCGCGTCAGCTCGTCCCAGAGCTTCTACGTTGTTGCCGGCACTCGTCTGATCGTCCCTGCCTCCATCAACAACCTTGCCTACGGCTTCGGTGCCCGCACTTACGCCGGTAACGCTACCAAGGTCATTGTCAACGCCCAGGGCGCCACCCCGCCAGCGTCGACGCTGCTGCCCTCGCCCCCATCGCCATCCCCTCCGCACCCGTTGTCTCCGGCGGTGTCTCCGTCCTCAACGTCCCCGGCTCTGGCAAGACCATCAAGGTCGGCCCCTTCAAGGGCTCTGCCAACGGCAAGGTCACCTTCTCCATCGGTGACATCGCCGCCACCGTCAAGACCTACGACTCTGCTGGTGCCGCCACCTTCTTGACCGCCAACATTGTCTGCCCCGCCCAGACCCGCCCCGCTTCGCTCGCTTACGTTAACGTTGGCGGCGCCGGTTCCACCACCACCCTTACCCCCGCCAACAGCGGTATCATCCCCACCATCCCCATCAACTCCACCGCTGGTGCCACTGGTTACACTTACAGTGAGTCCACTTCGTTGACTGCGCTCTTCGTCTTTGAGACTGACCGAACTCTCTCTATCTCCTAACCTTCGCAGCTTGCACTTTCACCGGCCTCGGCTCCGCTGCCGTCCGTGTCTCCCTCGGTGGTGCCCGCGCCAACAACGCCGCCGTTGCATCTGGCGGTGTCATCTCCGTCACCCGTGGCCAGGGTAACATCTACTCGTCTGCCGCTCTCGTCAGCCTGATCCAGGGCACCTACGCCAGCGCCACCCAGTTCTCCGTCAAGATCGCCACCCTCAACTTCAACGCTGCCGGTGCCACCCCCGCCACCAAGAACGGTATCCCCTCCACTGGCTACACCTCCGCCAAGCAGCCCATCTCTTCCACTTCCGTCGCCACCATCCCCAGCGGTGCCCCCACCACCACCCTCCCCGCCGTCACCTTCACCGCTGGCGCTTCCGGCACCACCGCTTACGTCTCCCTCGGAGCCGCTGCCGGTACCTTGAACGTGTTCGACGCCGCGGGTGCAACCCTTGGCGCCGTCCCCTTCTCGTGCCCCGCCCTCTCCCCCGATGTCCCCATCTTCCCCTTCGACATCCTCTAAATGCGCGGACTTGAAGGATAAAAGGATCCCCTTCCTTGCTTCCCCCACTTTCACACACTCCTCTCTTAACGCAGAATGAATGTATTTATCACGAGTTCATCGGGTTGGTCACTCATCCCTTTCCCGGAATGGAGCAGTTCTTGTAGCTCAAAAGTCAACACGTCTGAAACGCTTCCCTCACCCTGCATCGTATCCATTCGGCAAGTCAGTCCTAACCTCAACCTCGGATTCTCATCAACGAAGGTACAATGCGCTCCAGTTGGTTACTTCCACCACGAACGACCTTTCCGCTTGTCCTCACTGCTTCCGCTCAAGCAGCAACCATGGCGACACGCGACAAACAGGACGGCTGGACCGCAAGTCCGCAAGACAGCTCTCTCTGTCTCTTGCGAGATCACAAGACCGGCCTTCTTCCCTATCCCCAGCAGTCCCACTCCTCGGGCCTCGGGTCGTGGTGGTATTTTCCAGTGGGAAGGCGTAATAATGGCGGACTTAAGCTTTCCCTACGGCCAGTGTGCGGAAGATGACGAAGAAGATGTTTCCCACAGGCCTGGTCCATTACCATGATCCTCAGTTCCATCGGACTTCCATCATACGCCCCGTCCAGTGCTCGCCTCCCTGCTGCCTCCTATACATCTCTGACGCACTCTGTCCCCACAGCTTCTCCCAGCATTACTCATTTCTCATTATTTGCATCCATCGACCCCAGCTGAAAGTCCCCTTTTCCCGTATACATACCTGGACGGGTCCTGGTTGGAGCTCTGGCCCCATTCAAAAGAGCTGATTTCTCACTCTGGTTCATCGACATAGACACCCCCACAGTCGCAAGGAAAAGCACAGGTGCAAGAGAATCAGCTAACCGCTCTTCGCTTCTGTCTTCATTGCCCTCCCTCTCCGTGCGATTCAATCATGGCCTCTCAACAACCCAAGCTCTTCACTCATGAGGATCTTCCCATCCTGCTCCCCGACTTCCATCGTTGGATGGCCAGGGAACATCCGGATTTCGTGGTCAGGAAGGACGTCCAACTCACTCAAGACCAGATCAAGACCGCAAGGTACGATCATTCCCAATGGCGAGATGTGACTTGCGCAAAGTTTGCGGAGCTGGTCGATGCTGCGGCATTCCTTCTGGGCGAGGACGATTTTGCAGGATGGCCGCTAAGGACTGATAAGGATCCCAAAGACGCAGAGCCTCCCAAGATTGCGGCACTTCTCGGATCGGAAACCGCTTCGGTAGTGACGCTAGAAGGCCTGATCAAGCGTGGACTCTCAGTGAGTCGGTCTCGACTGCGTTATGTCTGAGGGTCGCAGAGCTCACACGTTTGCTCTCATTTGAAGACCCTAACTCTGTCTCCGCGGAACACGATTGATCTTCTGATTACGATGCTGGTCGATCAAAACATTGAGCATCTCATCTACGCACCACCATTTGCTCAGCTCGCTGCTGGAATTAAGGCAACGCTGGCTCAGCAGCATCCTTCGCGGTCCTTGGCTCTCGGGCAGCTTCCGTCCTTCGAGAGGCTCAGCGATTATGATGTCAAAACTCCCTTCCCATACGATTTGGACACCCGCGTCGAGTGGACCAAACCGGTGCTTTACGTGCACACTTCGGGTTCGTCCGGGAACATGCCGACAATCTGCGCGTACACCCACGAGATGTTGATCAAGCTGCCACTGGCATATCAGTGGGACAGCCTGATCGGGGCACGATTGTACTGTGCTGTCCCAATATTCCATGTAAGTCGTACTATCTGCCCAGGTGGTTCTCAGATCGCGGGGAAAGCTAAACAATATTGCCCACGTCTCGCTCTCAGGTGATGGCACACTTCTTCGGCATCGTATACTCCGGTACCTCCCTTCAAACCCGATTGACGCCTCCTGGCGGACCACCGCTGGCGGGCTCCGACCTCGCAGCATTTCTCAAGGGAGCAAAAGCAACAAGCGCTCTGCTTGTCCCAGCGCAGATCGACAGTCTCATGGACGTTCCGAAGGTTTGGAGGTGCTGAGCTCGCTCGATGCGGTTTTCTTCGGCGGGGCCAGCTTGCGAAGATCAACCAAGGAGAAGCTCGACGGAGCCAAAGTCAACTACCTGTCCGGCTACGGTTCATCAGAAGTTTCAGCCTGCGGTCTTTCCAACTACAACGTACGTCCATCGGGACTTGATGGAGAGTGGTTGCAACCTTTGGACACCGTCAAGTTGAGCTTTGAGCTCTACAACGAGGCCTCCGGAGACATGCCGGCTCTATATTCGATATTTGCGCGGAATGGCACCATTCCCTGCTCTGTTTCTGACAGCAATGGTGTCTGCGACATTGGCGATCTAGTGGAACGACACCCTGACTACCCGGAATGGTTCAAAATCTTTGGCCGCAGAAGTTCCTTTGTGAGTACTTTACCTCTCCATTGATGTACGGCTTGCAAGTTCTTACCTGACAATGGCTTATTCAGGTGGTTCTTGCGAATGGAGAAAACGCCCCTGTTCCACCCATCGAGGACGCCGTGTCTTCGCACGAGTCGGTTGAGATCGCTCTCCTTTTCGGCAAAGGCCAGACTCAAGTCGGCCTCCTGGTCGAGCTCAAAGCAGGGCACACAGTCCAGCCTGGTGACCACGCGGCCGCGGAAGCGGCTCGCAACGAGATCTGGCCAACCATCGAAAAAGTCAACAAGACTCTGCCGGACTTCGCCCAGCTCTTCAAGAATATGATCATATTCACTACGCCAGACCGGCCCGTGCCTAGAGCGGACAAGGGCTCTCCCAAGCGTCAAGTGGCCCTCAACATCTACGATACTGATATTGAAGCCCTTTACGCATCGGTCACCGCTGGGAAGGACTCCGCCATCCACCTGGGGTCTATTGAAGTTCCGGCTTTACTCGACCTGGTCAAGAGCATCCTTGTCGCGATCTACGGCGAGGAGACACCTATCAACCCGGACACTTCTCTCACTCTTGATCTTGGGCAGGACTCGCTCCGTGCAACCATGACGAGAACTTCGATAGTGTCCTCTCTTCGTGCTGCTGTCAAGGCCGGCACGATTCCGCAACTCTCAGCCTTCAGTCCCGATGTCCTGCCTGCTAATCTCACGTATCAGTGTTCGACGCCAGCCGACCTAGCAGTGAGTAAACGTACTGGAATGTACGAAGCAGGCCATAGCGCTGATACGGTACCTGTCTTCACTGCGCTTTAGAATTTCTTGCACAACACTATCATCGGAAACGGCAAAAGCGCAGGCGACGTGAATGCTTCTCAGACGGCTATGATGAAGCAGCTCATCGAGAAGTACAGCCAGCAACTCATCGCGAGCAAGCCAGGCCAGTCGGCTCAGCCTGGCCTCCTCAACCGCATCTTTGGACGCAGCAGCCTGGAGACTCCAGCACACGTTGTCCTCCTGACTGGTAGCACTGGAGCTTTCGGGACCACTATTCTCGAGCTACTCGTTCAGAGTCCCCATGTCAAGAAGGTCATTTGTTTGATCCGCTCGACCAACCCTGATCGATCCGCTCTGCTCGCTCGTCAAGCTCAGTCATTCTCTAGCAGAGACCTCGACACAGCTCCTGCGCACTCCTCAAAGGTGGATTACCTACACGGCAACCCTACCGATCCGAAATTGATCGTTCCTGAGGTGAGAATCGGATCTGACTTCCCGGTCCATGCGTTCATGTTCTTGCTTGTCAAAAGTCAGTGGGCTGATGCTCACCTTGTCACTTCACTTGCCTGCTCTAGGAGGTGACGAGCATCATCCACGCGGCCTGGTCGGTCAACTTCAATCTCACGCTCGCCGACTTCACCCCTGAAATTGAAGGTACGGTTCGACTGCTTCAGCACTGCCAAAAGACCGGGGCGCGCCTGGTCTTCGCAAGTTCGGTCAGCACCATCATGGGAGCGCCGGAAGATGCCGGCAAAGAAACGTCGACTCCTGGTCTCCGATTGATTGATGAAGATGAGGACACTCCGCTCGAATGGGCGTCACTCGGCTACGGGGTGAGTGTCGTGATCAGAGTGTCGCAGATTGACATTAAAAGATTGACACATCGCCTTTGCAACTCACAGAGAAGCAAGACAGTGATCGAAAAGCTGATTTCAAAGGCGGTCCATGAGGGTGGTGTGAAGGCAACTTCCATCCGATGTGGCCAAAGTGAGTACCGCGATGCTGAGCCTGAATAAGGCTCGAGAGGAGTCGTGCTAATGTGTTTTTCGGCTTCACAGTCATCGGCGATGCTCGAACTGGTGCCTGGAACGAAGCTGAATGGGCCCCAACTGTGTTCCGGTCCGCCGAAGCCCTTGGCGCGCTTCCCAACGACCTGGGCATCGTGGACTGGATCACGGTCAACGACGCCATGAAGGTCCTTGTCGCTGCGGCAGTCGAGCCTGACGTAAAGAGCATCACCACTGCCTCTAACACCAAACATCGTGAACCTGGTCAACCCTCGACGAGTTCCATGGAACCAGATTGTGGAGGCCTTCCGGGCACATCTGCCCGCTGGCATCAAGGTCCTCTCCAACCAAGAGTGGCTGGCCCGTCTCGAAGAAGCAACTCGGGAGCTCAGCAACTCGGATGATCAAAAGGCGTACATGGCACGTGTTCCTGCTGTCAACCTCATCGGCACCTATCAGGGCATGGTATCTTCGATGAACCAGACGCTCCTCGAGGTGAAGGCGGCCAAGACTTTGACGAAAGGCGAAATCGATTCGGCCGTGGTTGTAGACGGAGACCTGGCAGGGCGATTCGTGAACTTCTGGCAGAAATCGGCATGATCCTCTCCCTGAAACTCGATCGTTCTAGCCTTCTTCAACTGCTTTTCCCGCTTCACGACATTACTTCTGCCTCTCGCGGCAACCTCGGGGATCATATACACACCACCACCGAGTCTCTTTCTGCCCGTTTCTTGCTACCGGCTTCATCCTTGTTTCCAATATGTCCATTTGTACTACCTGCCTTTCTGCTCGCGCCCTGTTCTCTAATCGTCCACGTCTTCGATCGTCTCTCAACCCCTTCGTGTTCGAACGACTGAGAAATGACAGTAGTATCCCTTCTCTTGCAACCCTGAAGGCTCCTCAAACCTGTGGAACGTGCAGGCGATAGGGATGGTCAAGCGTTCGAATTTGCGCTGTTGAAAATGCGGTGGAAGAAAATGCTGTACAAAGGGCTTATGTGAGACGGTTGAGGTCCATCGAGAATTGCTCTGCAGTAGAAATATTGAGAGTCGAAACTCGAGACGCAGGAGGCAAGTGGGGGCACGACGCAGCGATTATCCGACGGCATCGACCGGGAAATAGAAATGGGGCGGCCCAGAGAGAGACCAATCACAACTTGGAGTTGGACGGGATCTGGGGTGATGTCGGCTTGGAAGACGATGCTGTTGAGGCTGTCCTTTGCCTGACACCGGGAATTTGTATACCCTTGAGCGGACTCAATCGGAATTGTACGTCCTTCTGAGACTTGGTCGTCGGTCTCCACTGCGCGAACTGTTCGAGCAGATCAGCCATGTGCTCTGAGAACAGCTCCCGAACTGTGAGGAGAAAAGTATTTCGAAGCGTCAGATACCTATAAAGTGTACTGGAGTCGGGACTGGAAACTGGATTTGACTCACCGTCAGGATCTTCCAATAGGCCGCGGATGGCCCAGGGGAGTGAATAAGGATTGTGCGCTTGCACTTGGAAGGCATTCCGGTTCACCACCGGCATCGAAACACGATGGTCACCTGCGCACGTAGGTTCGCTGCACGGATGTGTGGTCTCGAACAGGTACCGGACCGCCAAGTCGTACACCTGCGGCTCCTCGTACACATTGCTATGCCCCACACCGCCGTACAGGCTGCCAGCGACAGTCGTAGACAGAAGCGAAAGCACATCGTGATCGTTCAATCCCGCGTTTCGAACCTGTGTGCAGAGCACGAGGAGGTTGGTCAGGAAGTCCGCGCGCGGGAACGCTGTGCCGTCGATGTAGAGTGCTCGGAGAATGCTCGGATGCGAGACGGCTGAGTGCAGCGCTCCGTGTAGGGGTACGACTTGGTCGTCGACCGAGGCTACGTAAACCGCTTTCACACCCGCTGCCAGGCATATCCGTAAGGCTGCTGCGTATGACTCCGAAACGTGCGCTGTCGAAGCCATGAATTCGAAGAGCTCCTTGGCTGCGGCCGTTTCGAAGTAGGTGAAGTACGCGGACATGATTGCAGATTGAAGGTGAGGAAAGGGTCCTTCGTGTATGCCAGCCATCGCCAGCAAGCACACTCGCGTGCGTTCGGGTTGAATGTGCTTTTGTTCAATCCTGGGCAGACGACGGTAAAAATGGTCAGCACAACCAACACACACAACCCAAATACTCAACACAGCCAAAGTGTGAGGGCCAAGAAACTCACAAGCGCGCCAAGACCTCCGTGCCCACAATAGATCCTTGACTGTGCGCCGAGAAGAAGATGGCATCCGCCTCATGCAAATCCTTCACCCACGCCGGATTACTGAGCAAGTTGACCGACAAATCATGAACCCGATCCGCAACACGGCCATCTCCTTCGAGCGCAATAACCGTGATCGCCTCCGGATTGAGCTCCCACCCAGCCTCCTTGAAGTGCTTCCGAACAGCTTCCGTCATCATCGTCGCAAACTTGAACGACGTGCCCGTAGGCTCACCCATCACGTTCTTCAAGATTGCAAATTGCGCAAACCAGCCTCGGATACCCATGACGACCACTTTACGAACAGACCCGACCCCGCGCTGAGAAGCACGCGTCTTATCACCCATTACCTCCCAGCTGCGTGGAAGTCGTTGTGAAGTCTCTTCAGTGAAAAGGGTCGAGCTTCGTCGACGAGCCTTGCCTGTCGCTTGACTGGCAGGAGGAGTTGAGGTCGCCGTGGAAGCTGCCAGGCGCTGGAAGTCCGGAGGCTTGCTGAATAAATATGTGTTGAAAGCCTGTATGGTACGCTCCAGCATCCCAACCTTAGGAGGCCACACCCGCGGTGGTGTAGCGAAGGTGTCTTCGAAGCTGGGCAGCACAAGGTTCGGCGCTTTCAGTGCAACCACAGAACCCTTCTTTGACAACTTCGAGTTTGCGGCCGATTTGCTATCGCCGCTAGCTTTGCCGTTGTTCGGCGGTACGCTGATCTCCTGGGCAGTTGGAGAATTCACCTTACTGGACAAGGAGGCATTCGACGCCTCCGGCTTGAGAGTCGCACCTTTGCCCTTCGGATCAGCACTAGCCCTCCTTCCTGCAGCGATTGCCGAAGATGACCCATCCCGAGCCGGAGAGCCGCCTTTAGTAACCGGTCCAATGACAGGCGACGTCGGGGCAGATGCACCTGCGCTCTTGCTTCCGCTTTTCAGAACTACAGATGAAGCAGCCGATGTGACAGCCGACGCCTTCTGAACAATGGCCTTGGCAGCAGCCGTGCCCTTGTTGCTGAGCTGGTCAACACTTCCCCTCAGAACAGCAGGAGCGCTTTCCGCAACTGAAGGCGAAGCTGACCCTTGCCCAGGTTCGTCCTCGTCCAGGTCCATGACTTCCGGTCCATTATCAGACGCGCCTGTGATCCTCCGGATGGGCTGAGCATTGCGACTGGAGAAGTACGAGATCCAGGTCTTGCGCGTTTGACTGTTCAAGATGGCCTCTGTCGGACTCGCCAGCTTTTGAAGGCTGCCGCTGACAGTCTCTAACACAGCACTTCGTTCCGGTCGTGCCAACGCATCCGCTTTGACTTGCTCTGCAGGTGTTCGTGGTACGAAATCGGCGCCCTGCCCAGCGTCTGTCGCGTCTGTCGGTAGAGTGGAGGACGAGGAAGAACCTTGTGCGAGGCCCGAACTCCAGCCTGGAATCCAGTTCGCGATGTAGGAAGCATAACTTGCCTGCCCAATCGTACTTGGATCACTGACACCACCCTGGGACTCGAGCTCGCCGCGATTGGGCACCTCTTTGTTGAGGATTATAGAAGGGATGTCCGATGTCCAGCTGAGGGAACAACATTCGGTTTCGGCTCTTCAGTTGGCGCTCCCTGATTTTGGTCGGTTTCCATTGGAGCGCGACCTGGCCACAGAGAGAACCTCCACGTCGAAGCACCGGCACTGTATCCTTCCCTGCTCTGCTCGCCTGTAAGGACCGGCGCGGTAGTCGCAGCTGGGGCAGATTCGTCCTGCTGTTCACTGGTGCTCTCGACGGGGGAAGCCGTCAGACCAGTCTCGGTTGGGGGAGCATCAGGTGCATGCTCTGAGCGATTCCACATCCGCCTTAGTGGGGAAGCATATGCTGGCTGGCTTGATCTACTGGGTGAAGGAATCGTGGTTGTGGACGGTTGTGGCGCTTGCGTCGGAGTCGAGGGACTTTGTTCCGTCGCTTTTCCATCGTTCTGAGTGGGCTCAGCGGGAGGAGGCGGAGGGGAGGGAGGTGCGGGCGCTTGTACTTGTGCTCGCCATGTGAACCATCCTCTGGAGTTGGTCGTTCTGGGATTTGTGAGAGGTTGATCTGAACTCGATGATGCCGCTGTGCTTTGTCCATCTCCTGTCTGATCCGCCTGCGCTTTCGCCAGCGCGTTGACCTTTTCTTGCGTCAGAGTAGCCACGGACACCTCGGCGGGCTGCGCTGCCGCTTCTTGAGTTACCGCCGTATCTTCCGGTTGTTTGGGCGGTCCTGCGGCAAGTGCGAGGCGGAAGGCAGCTTCGTCGGCGTCCATCGGCGGAGGAGTCGAAGGAGTACCCATCGTTGGATCTACGGGCTCTGTAGGCACGGGAGATCCGAATCCGAACCATGTCCTCCTACGCGAGTTCCCTGCTTCCGCCGCCGCAGGTGCTGCGAGAGGGGGTGATTTGCGCTTCATCGCAGTAGCTGGTTCTGTATCTGCGTCCTTCTGCGCCGCCTCTGTCTCTGGTTGAGTCTTCGGAGAAGGAGGCGGAGGTAATGTTGATGGGCTGGATCCGCTATCAGCCCGCTTGGGCCCGCCGCTTGATGAAGACGCCGAGATGGGAGCTGAGCTGCCTGACCCAGATGCGCGCGGTGGCGATAAGCCCATAGCTTTCGGAGGGGACGTAGAAGAAGATGCGGAGGCTTCAGAGGCCAATCTGGGTGGTAGACCAAGCTGAATGGAAGCGTTACTGGCAACTTTGCGGAGTCGACTCGTGGCCGTGCTGTTCGATTGTCCGGTGGATCTTGCGTGGGAAGGGCTGAGGGATGTCGTAGAGGTCGACGGTGCTGGATTGGTAAGGGGTGTCAGATGCCGACGTGAAGAAGGCGAGAGGGAGTATATGCTGGCCCTACTACTGGAGCGGAGTGTGGCCGTATCAGCAGGAGGAGGAGTTGAGCCAGCTCCTACTGCGGCATTCAAGCGTGAGCTGGACGACGGCGGTGATGAGGCGGGGATCGTGAGCGCGCTGGAGCCGGGAGTGGTGCTCGAGTCTCGTCGGCGGCTGCTGCTGGCCCGAGTCATGATACAACCATGCGCTTTTCCATACGATGGGTCCCCTCACTATCACTCACTTGGTAGTAGAGAAGCTCGAGTGATGGAAACGTGTGCGAGCTGTGAATGAATGGAATTCGAGTGTGAATCAATCAATGAATGGTGCGATGGGTGGCTGCTGCTGCCGCACGGCTGGTCCCTTTCGTTGCGCAACGAATTCAAGGCCATCCCCTGTCTCTCTGACAGATCTGAGCCATGCTGCGGAGACTGGATCGTGCATGAAGCGGGAGGAGGGCAAGTGCGTATGATAGTTGCTGTAGATAGAAGTGTCCATAGAATGAATATGATGACCGTAACGCGACCCAAAGGAGGTGTCCTTCATACCACAGCACCAGGGACCAGCGAGTACTCGCTCTGCCCAGGCCTAGAACCCGACCCCCTTCCCCACCTCGTCCTCCCCGACCCGCATTCCGAACAGCACCCCACATCGACCACCGTCTTCGCGATCCCCGTCGGGAATTCATCCCTTCCTCGTCCTCATCTCCTTCGTCATTGTCGTCGTGATGGACAGGTTGGTTCCCAAAGCCCATAGGTGGGACGTCGTACAACTCCTCGTACCGCACTCCGAGCTTCTTCCCCCTTGTCCAGAAATCTGGGCCGCACACACAGAGTGGAAAGCAATGATTGTCAGCCCAAATTTTGAGACTGAAGAACAAAGAAAGAACTCACCTTCGCAATTCGCGATGAAGCCCCGATCGAAAGGGTTGCCAGCATTCGCCGCCCGCTTCAAACCCTCGCCCGCTTTGCCACGGGTGTACAGGTCCAAACCAACAATGCTGAGGACCCAGTTGCCCGCCCCACCCAGGTGAGCCAACAGCCCAGGTCCATGCCGATGCCGATGCGGGCCCTGCTGAGTTGATGACAACGGCTGGGTAGCAGGTAAGTGAAGCGGCAAAAGCCCTCCCTCTCCCACTGCCCTCGAACCCGCTCCCTCCACCGCTCCACCCAAATCATCCTCCCCGCCCGAAGCAGCCGCAGCAGCCTGCTGTTGCTGCCTCAGCGCCTGCGCAGCTTTACTCGCCTCCTGACTAGCCTGAGCAGCCGCACTAGCACGCTCAACCATCCCCGTCTGCGCATTCGCACTCGCACCGCTCTTCCCTCCCATGTATCCATACCGACCCAGGTTGCTCACCTCGAGCGTCGTCAGCTGACGCATGATCTGCCAGCTCTGAGCGATCAGGAGGATGATGGTCCAGGTGAGTTGTAGGCCAGACCAGCAGGCCAGAGTGAAGAGGTAGGCATCGTACGTGGAGGCCCCGCAGACCGAGCCAGGCAGGATGCAGGACGAGGTCTCGTCGGGGACGTATGCTGGGGCGTTCAGTGCATAATCTGTGCGTAGAGATATCGTTAGAAAACGCACCAAACATGTCGCCTCAAAAGCAGCTGAAGAACACTCACAATGATATGTGAGCCAGATGAACGAGCATATGCCGATGATTAAGGAGATGAGGAACACCATGAATTGGCGGTGATTGTTCACTCCGACTGGAACGATTCACAGGAGGTTGAGCATGCGCACCAATCAATAGACAAAGGCATCGTACTCACTGCAGTTTGCTACCCATGGGCAGTGGTGATCATGTCTGGCAACGCATCGATTGCAGATGTGACAGTGCTTGCTCCGAATCGGCCGCCGAGTCATGCAGGGAATGCACCAATTCAAACCATTAAGCCGGCCCTGCTGGAAAGTTCCTCAACGGTCTCACGACGTTGGATGTCAGAAGCGGAGCAGGGGGCGTAGCCAGGTTCCATCGTAGCCGCGCGGAAGAGATTATATGCGCAGAGGGCAATGGAGAAGGCGAAGATGAAATTCGCGGTTGCATGCGCCGGTGTGTCTGTATAATCGAAGAAAAAGCGTCAGTCAGGTTCATGCCATCGGCGAAGTGAGGAGATAGCGCAGACTTACGATTTACCAGTTTCCTCGCCCAGTCCCAGCCCACTAATACCACGCTTCCGGCGACAATGCCCAAGAAGTAAGGACTGCGCTTGAGCGACCCGTCCTGCTTGTCGTTGAGCAGGACGCGGGTGATGATATGATGCATAGCGAATAGCTCCGCCGCAGCCATCGGCAAACCGGTGAACCAAGGCAGAAGCGACTGCGTGCTGAAGACCAGACTGAGGGTGATGAGCGGAAGAAGAAGGACACCTAAGCGGGTCAACCGCTCCGAGACGCGCAGGTTGTTCGGCGCCAGCGCCATACACGCCGTCCGTTTTCTCCTCCCATCTGCTTCAAAGCCCGCATCAGCCAACGCAGCACGGTACGCGACAATGCTCTTCAACTCCACCGCCATATCCCGCGCCGTTTTGCCCTCGCGCTCCTTTGCCCAGAGGTCCGCGCCCGCTTGCGCAAGTTTTCGGATACAGAGACGGTTCCCCTTGACGACGGCCCAGTGGAGTGGGGTGAGACCGGCATGATCGTGTCTGTTGATGTTGGCGCCGAGCTTGAGGAGGATGTCGATGGAAATGCCATCGCCCTGATACGCAGCCCACATCAATGCAGTATGACCCTGTGCATCGGGCACGTCAATAGGTGCCGCATCAGATGCCGAAGTCTCTACAGAACGACCTCCCGCAGCCGACTCTTGGAATGCGGGATGTTGGAGGAGGTAGAGGAGTGGCATGATGGCCGAGGAGTGGGTGGTGAGATGAAGCGAGTTGAAGCCTTGAGCGTCTTGAAGGAGAGGGTCGGCCCCGCGCGCCAGAAGGAGATGAATGACGTTGAGGTGTCCTGAGCGCGCTGCCCACTGCAAGGGCGAAGCGACGAGATCCCCGCCGAGCGCATCTACAGGCGCCCCTCTGTCGAGCAAGAAGGCGCATATCCCCACATGATTGTTAATAGCCGCCCAATGAAGCGGCGTGATCCCGTCCTCATCACGCTCGGCAGGCGAGGCCAGCTGTGAGTCGAGCAAGTGTCGAATGGTCTCGAGGTCTCCATGCTGAGCTGCGGTGTGAATGGAGTGTTTGGTTGGGTCATCGTCGTCGTCGAAGCCTGGTATGCGCTCTTGAGGACGGATCGTGGCGGTCTCGAACCCTGCGCCTGAGCCTGAAGCGGTTGCGGAGGTGTCGATGGCGCCGACTGATGGCTGCGCAGTCCTTGCACCTCCCAGCAGAGAAGTCATTTCCGTCGTCCCAATGCTGTCGGGCAGGTGGTGTTGCTCTCCCTCATCCCCATCTAGAAGGTCGGGGCGCGGGCGCGGGGAGGGGCAGTGCTTTGGAATTCTTAGACACACGGTGTCGCGAAAAAAGACCAACAGCATACACTTTTCTTCTGGGTCAGCATGTAAGAAGCTCACAACCAGCAAGAGGACTCAGCGCATACACTCTGCAAAGCTCAGAGACAATGGTCGCGTCGCGTGGTGGTGCTGGAGCGTCTCGCGCGTTTAGTAAGGCGGTGGCTTCCGCGTCTGCCTCGACTCCACCTTCATCGCACAGTCTTTCCTCGGCAGGATATCAGCTCTGGCAGCGGCCGCCCTCTCATCGACATCGACCGGCGCTCCTTCTGCTTCTGGCTCGGCTTCTGGCCCTAGCTCTGGATCTGGGTCCGCTGCACCAGGTGCTTCCCAGCCAGGCCCATCAATACCAGCACCGTCTTCATCTGGAGAGACCTCCGCGTCCAAGCGCCACAGAAATCCTCAACCGCATCTGCCTCCACGCCACGCCTCCCAAGATCGGCCACCACCTTCAAAGAGGCCGTTCCACCGAAAGGGAGGCGCCGCGCCATCCTCCGCCAACCCGTTCAAACATTTAGGCATCCCGGACGAGAAGCAACGCCAACAGCAGGCAGATGCTTCAGCCCGGTCATCGAAAAGAACGTCTCCGCGTTCCCATTCCTCGCGTGACGGAAGCACCGAGCAACAAGCTTCTGCTGCTGCTGCCAACACCGCTCAGAGACAGGCGGAACCTTCTAATGCCGAACCTGAGCATGCGGAGGAAAGCGCGCCGTCCCAGACAGCGCTGGCGGAGGATACTGAACCGAAAACGCCGGAACGGGTTCTACCGCGTCCAAAGCAATTATGGAAGGGTTTGGAGAATGTCGAAGGAGCCGCAATGGGCAAGCTCAGCGGCTTAGGCGTCAGTCCAGAGAGTGAGTGATAAATCATTTCCAGCACTTTCTCGTCCTACTATTCTTGTCTGCTCACTCATTTGATGCTCTGAACACAGATGTCACGCCCTTGCGGGAAATGAAGGTAGCCACCCTCGCCCACGGCCTCGATCGCGTCTTGTTCAAGTAAGTCATCTCGCCATCAGCTCCTTCCATCTCTTTTTCTTACCCAAATTCCTTCCCACAGCCCTGGCGTACACTGGCTACGAGATCCTCGCACAGGAATATATAATTTTCCCCCCAGTCTCCGCAACATCCTCGATCCAGACTTGTTCGACTATGACGCTTTACCGCCATACATAACCTCAAGTCAGGACAAAGAGCTCGAAACTATTGCCAAAAAGAATGAAGCAAGATATTGTGGAAGCACAAGTAGCATGTGAGTAGCCCTTTCGTGTAAGCTGCGTGTTTTTTTTAACCCTTACTAAACGCGACTTCTTTCCTCCCTCAGGACCTCCCTATTAAGTCAATGCTACTTTTTGCTGAGCGGAAGAAAAAGTCCCGACCTCACCGGATTTTCAGAGGGCTTCAAGGCATTGGTGAGTTTCGCTTCATTCGGCATAGCTCGATCCGACTCATCCCTATTCACACTTTCTTTCCAATTACGTTCTCAGGGTGGCGGATTCACATTAGGCGCATCATTACCTGCGTCAATCAAGCTCATGCATAAGCCATACCAAGGCGCGTCCGGCTCCAAGGATGTATACGCCATCGATGCGGACAAGGCAGCGTCCGGCGAACTTGACAACAGCAACTTCGTCCTAGCGGCCCTAGGTAAGAGCATGGAGAAGATGCTCACAGTCGACGATGCCGAGTTTAGGCGATTCGAACGAACAGAACGATGGACGAGGATGAGCAGTGGAGAAGTTGATCCCCCAACCGAACCGGAAGCATACCATTACTCCAAGCTTTCCAAGTTCATGATGCGGTCCCAGCTCGATTGCTACGATCCGCGGTTGCCGAACAAGACGTTCGACTTGAAGACACGCGCCGTAGTAGCGATCCGTCAGGACCGTGCAAACTGGGTGGAGTCATCTGGTTATCAGATCCGATCAAACTTGGGTTTGATCGAATCCTTCGAGCGGGAGTACTATGATATGATCCGGGCCGCCTTCCTCAAGTACGGCTTCCAAGCACGGATAGGAAATATGGATGGCATCTTTGTGGCGTATCACAACACTAAGCAGATCTTCGGTTTCCAGTACGTGCCGCTGGATGAGATCTTCACTCGCGTCTTTGGGACGGTCGAAATGGGCGAGCAGGCATTCTCGCTCAGTGTAAGACTGCTCGAGGCCATTCTGGACTCGGCTACGAAGATTTACCCAAAGCAGGTACGTTTTGAATAAGAAGAACGGACGCTTGTGTTTGTGTGCTGACTGTTCTGCACTCTCTCTTCTCCTCACAGTCGTTGAGATTAACAATGTTCGTGGCGAAGGCAGTGATCCCAATATGAACGTGTTCGTGGAACCCTACGATGAAAATGCATCTCAAACACAGCCCACTCCCCAACCGACCAACGCAGCCTCCGTCTCCATACCCAACCCCTTTGGAAGACCCATCGATGACGCTCTTGCATCCTCCGGGCCATCATCCGAGCCACTGAGTCAGCGCAGCATTGTGCAAATCGACGTCAAAGTAGATCGGTTCCTTGATGGACAACGCATCCATGGGGCACCTGTCGATTTCGCTTCTGTTCCTGGCCGTGGGATTAACAACTTCAAGGAGGACGAGATCGCGAGACGACTGCGACAGAATTTGACTCCTTTGCAATGTGAGTGTTCTGAGTGTGTGTAATTGTGGGGCCAAGCGGCTGATATACGATGTGGTGTTCCCTTATCCAAACAGGGTCGGTCGACTATGTCATTCAACCCCGCAGCGACCTGACTGAAGCAGAGACAAGACGTCATCTCAGCACCGTACGGTCTACCCAGCTGTCTGTGTCGAGCTTGACAGTCCCCAATCTGGAAGCGGTGGCGGCGCGTGAGGCCGAATTGGAAGAACGGATGCGTCAGTATGGCGGAGAGGAGGCTGTTGAGCGATGGAGGTCGGAGAGAAGAGATGGGAGGATAGGAAGGATGCCTAGGGCTCCTGGTCAGAAACCTCTGAGTGGGTTGGAGGAGGCCGAGGAGGAGATGGGTGTCGGGTCTGCGGAAGGAGTAGACGATGCCGTCGTGGCTTCAGCACCGGGCGTCGCTGATGATCAGGTCAAGACGGAGGAGAGTTCGACGATCGACAAGGACGTGGACGCTGAGGCTGTTTGGGCACGGCTTCGACTTCCTCACACGCCGGTGGGGCCGAAGGATCTCGGTGAGGGACTGTGGACGATGAAGGCCGGGGCGTTGAGGAGGGTTCGGCATTTACGGGAGCTGGCGAGATTAGGAGCGCAGGACCGGGACGTGCTGGAGAAGTCGGATCGGAAGGAGCAGGTGTGAAATGAAGGGCGAGATGTACTCGTATGTACCAGCAGGATAGATGAAGTAGTCAATCACCCCTCCCATCACACAGACGGGCTTGCAGGACCCCTTTTCGTGTGAGAGAGCGCACTACTACTTGCGAAGCTGAGCGTGTGAGTAGAGAGGAGGATATGAGGAACGGCTGTGGAACGGGGAAACTGGAAGCAGTGCACGATGCCCTCATGCATGCAGCTCAGCTTGTTGCAAACCACCATCTCCTTCTTGCTAGCCTCATCAGCGTTTGAAGGCATTCACACACGAGAAAGTGGCAAAGCGCAAAAAATGACCTCGTATCCAGCTCCCGCGGGTGCTCCTCCCGGCTTCGATGGCGATGGCGAAGGATACCCGACCCACAATCCTTACGCCGCCGCGCACGGCTACGCTTATGCCCCCGGCCAACCTGACATGCGACCCCCACCCGCGCAAGGCGGCTTCGTCAATCAAGGCGCATCGAACTGGGCCAAGGTGGCGCAGGTAGCAATGGCGGACGGAGGAATCGTCGTTCTGCGGCATCTGGAGGACGATTCGATGCTCTAGTCCAACGATCACCCTTACGTTCGATGATAATCTTCACTGCGTTCCTGTCGGGTGTGTATCTGTTCGTGGCTGCGTATAGCAACTTCTGGGCGATTGCGCGGAACTCGGAGCCGGGGAAGTTGAAGGTGTTTGATGGGATTCAGGGTGGGTTGTTCCTCTTTGCCGGCGCGATTGAGGCGTTTGGTGTCTTTGCGGCTGTCAAGGTATGTTCTGTTTTGACTCCTCCATATCGTTTGCGCGCGCTGACTTCGAGCCTGTAAATTGTGATATAGGCGGTATTCAAGCTCGCACGTCTCTACTCCCTCGCATCCTGCGTCTCCCTCGCATGCACTCTCACCGGCGAATTGCTCGGCATCATCATCCACTTCACCTCCAAACAAACCATCATAGACGCCTGCACAAAGCTCAACACAGGCCAAGTCTCGCCCAGCTGGAACTACGGCTGGTGGGGGTCCAACAACTACTACGGTGGCGATGAGAACGCTCCGGTCGTCTCAGCTAATGGGACCGCAACCATTCCTGTGTTCAGCGAAGCCGATGCGCGCAAATATTGTACTGATACCTACAATCGGTACACGCCCTGGTCGATCGTCTGGTTCCTGGCAACAGCATTCATAGGTGCGCTTTTCGTCGTACTCAGCTTCGCGTTCGCCAAACAGTTGCTCGACCCTGCCGCTGGGAGGAGTCGGACTCAGGTCGCGCCTAGTGCTCAGTATCGGAATGGCGGCGATGGTGGACAAATGCCGGAATTGCGGTATGACTCGTACCCAATGGGCGCCGCTCAAGGTGGTGCAGGAGGGTATGGTGCCGGTCGACGCTCGACGGATTCGGATTACGCATGGGACTCGCGCGATGTCAAGTCACCCACGTATGATCCTTACTCCTACGGCAAGTTTGACGAGGATGAGAATGCGCGACGTGGGGGTGGGATGAAGGGCGGTCCTGGAGCTGATGGAGATGCGAGTACGCTGGTTGGGGATGCGGAGGAAGATAGGAAGAATAAGTTTGGTGCGGTGGGGCAGGGTGATGAGGAGGATCGTAATGGGTCGAGTAGTCGACCAGGTTCAAGTCGGGGTGTGCGGCCAGCGGATAATCCTGTTTAAAGGAATCGTCCTTCGTATCCTCGCCCTTCGATCGCCTCAACTCGTCTCTGCCACCCTCGCTTCCGAACTAATCTTCCTCTCCATCGTCGATTTTCGTTCCCCTCGCTTCCTTCGCAAAACGCACGCTCCCCCACCCCTCTGAACTTTTCCTCCGGACACTTCCTCTCTCCTGTGTAAACGCTCGCCCGAATCCTCCGACTCGCTTCTGCCGTGTCTCTATTGTAAATACTGCTTCTCTCATCTCCTCGAACAAATGTAAACAGTCATCCTGCAGTCGTTTAGAGATGTATTTGCCCCGCCCGCAACCGCGCGACGGTGAGTTGACAACGACTCCCTCTTCACTGCCTATGAGGGTAGGGCGCGAAGGGGGACCGGACGCGGCGACGAGCTGCGAAGTACCAGGCTGACGCTTTGATTAGTGCCTCTCCACGGCCGCGCATCAATTCTACGACGACCACCTCTCCGTCTTGAGGGGTAGGATTGGTGGACTCCATGCTGTTGTCGCGCTACAATACGCGATCCAAGCCCTAGCTTCATCGTTCATCAAGTGATGTCAGCTACCTCATTCCAACCCATGGTATGGCGCCGATGATAAGTGTCAGCTACTTCATTCCAACCCATGGTACACATCCGTTTGTTCGCAGTGGACAGCCCGACAACCCTCCCCTCCTTCCTCGTTCTCCCTCCACCGCGGGTATAAAGCTGATCGTTCCACCTTGCTGACTCCAGATCTTTCCAACACAACCCATCCCCATATCCGCCTCTATCACTTCTGTCCCCCAATCCCATCTTCATTCGCAGCTCGTGTATCCAATTCGATGGCCTCTCATCATCCCAAGCTCTTCACCAAGAAGGATTTACCTATCCTAATCCCCGACTTCCACACATGGATGGCCAGGGAACATCCGGAATTCGTCGTCAGAAAGGAAGCCCTTTTCTCGCAGGATCAAGTCCAGACTTTCAACGAAAACGATGATTCGCAGTGGCGTATGGTCACGTACTCCGAGTTTGCAAAGCTCATCGACGCTGCTGCATTCCTCCTCGGAGAGGACCACTTTGCCGGATGGCCCCTTAGGACTGCCAAGGACCCGGCTGATTTGCAGCCTCCCAAGGTCGCAGCATTCTTCGCAACGGAAATGGCCTCGGTTGTGTGGTTGGAAGGCTTCATCAAGCGCGGCATCGCGGTGAGTCACCTTTGCAGTTCATTGACTTCAGCGCTTCGGCATTGACGCCTGTTCTTCAACAGACCCTGGCTGTGTCTCCGAGGAACACGCCGGATGTTCTCATCACAATGCTGGTCGATCAAGATATTGAGTATTTGACGTACGCGCCACAGTACGCTCACCTCGCGGCCGCAATCGCCGCCAAGTTAGCTCAGCGACACCCCTCGCGAAAACTTGCGCTCGCAGAGCTTCCCACTTTCGAAAGCCTTAACAGCTACGACGTGCAAGCTCCCTTCCCATACGACATGGACACGCGCGCCGAGTTTGTCAAACCCATTTTTTACGTGCACACGTCTGGATCTTCAGGAGCCATGCCGACGATATGCCCATATTCGCACGAAATCCTGCTGAAAATGGTGCTCTCTATACAGTACGAAGGCTGGGTTGGGAAGTCAATGTACTGTGGCGCCCCGATGTTCCACGTAAGTGCCTACTGTGCGAAGGTGCGCTGTCTTCCTCTGTGGTGAGCTGAACGCCATCCACCGCATCATGCTTCTGCTTCCAGGTAATGGCGCACTTCTTCGGCGTCACGTTTGCAGGTACATCACTCCGAACTATCATCAGTCCACCTCTCGGACCACCAATGGTGGGATCCCAGCTCGCAACGTTCATTGCCAAATCGAAGGCGGATGGTGCTGTCATTGTGCCACAGCAGATCGATAGCTTGTTTGATGTCCCCGAGGGCCTGGAAGTGCTGCAGTCGCTCGATCACATGATCTTCGGTGGCGCTGCGCTCAGACGATCGACCAAGGAGAAACTGGATGAAGCAAAAGTCAACTACGTCTCTGGTTACGGCTTATCCGAGGTCACGGCTGTAGGGATGTCGAATGTGTTCATACGACCGGCAGCGCTCGATGGCGAGTGGCTCCACCCCTCGGACACCGTCAAGCTGGAGTTCGAGCCTTACAGCGAGGCTTCCGACGATATGCCGGCGCTGTATACTCTCATCGCGAGACATGGCTATCTTCCATGTGCCGTGACCAACATCGAGGGTGGCTATGACACCGGCGACCTGGTGGAACGGCATCCTGACTACCCTGAATGGTTCAAGATCTACGGTCGGAAGAGTTCCTTTGTGAGTATTTAACCTCTCATTGACTTATTCTTGCAAATCTATACCTGACTCTAGCTTATTCAGGTGGTCCTTGCGAATGGAGAGAACGCCCCCGTTCCGCCTATCGAGGACGCCGTTTCGGCGCACGAGTCGGTTGAGACCGCGCTCCTTTTCGGCAAAGGCCAGACTCAAGTCGGCCTGTTGGTCGAGCTCAAAGCAGGACACACGGTCCAGCCTGGTGACCATGCGGCCGCGGAAGCGGCTCGCAACGAGATCTGGCCGATCATAGAGAAAGTCAACAAGACCCTGCCAGACTTTGCCCAGCTCTTCAAGAACATGATCATCTTCACTACGCCAGACCGGCCTGTGCCTAGGTCCGATAAGGGCTCTCCCAAGCGTCAGGTGGCCCTCAACATCTACGATTCTGACATTGAAGCCCTTTACGCATCGGTCACCGCTGGAAGGACTCCGCTATCCACCTGGAGTCTATTGAGATTCCGGCTTTACTCGAACTGGTCAAGAGCATCATTGTCACCATCTACGGCAAGGAGATTCCCATCAACGCGGACACTTCTCTCACTCTCGATCTTGGGCAAGACTCGCTCCGTGCAACCATGACGAGAACTTCGATAGTGTCCTCCCTTCGTGCTGCTGCCAAGTCCGGCACGATTCCGCAACTCTCAGCCTTCGATCCCGATGTCCTGCCTGCTAATCTCACGTATCAGTATTCGACGCCAGCCGATCTAGCAGTGAGTAAACGTCCTGGAATGCATGAAGCCGGTCATAGCGCTGACACGGTGCCTGTCTTCACTTCGCTTTAGAATTTCTTGCACGACACTATCATCGGAAACAGCAAAAGCGCAGGCGACGTGAATGCTTCTCAGACGGCTTTGATGAAGCAGCTCATCGAGAAGTACAGCCAGCAACTCATCGCGTCCCGGCGCAATCCAGAGACTGACACGTCGAGCAAGGCAGACCAGTCGGCTCAGCCTGGCCTCCTCAACCGTCTCTTCGGACGCAGCAGCCTGGATACTCAAACACACGTCGTACTCCTGACTGGTAGCACTGGAGCTTTCGGGACCACTATTCTCGAGCTACTCGTTCAGAGCCCCCGGGTGAAGAAGGTCATTTGCTTGATCCGCTCGACCAGCCCTGATCGATCCGCTCTGCTCGCTCGTCAAGCTCAGTCATTCTCTAGCAGAGACCTCGACACAGCTCCTGCACATTCCTCAAAGGTGGATTACCTGCACGGCAACCCTACCGATCCGAAGTTGGTCATTCCTGAGGTGAGAATCGGATCTGACTTCCCGGTCCATGTTCTTGCTTGTCAAAAGTCAGTGTGCTGACGCTCACCTTATTATTTCATGCGCCTTCTCCAGGAGGTGACGAGCATCATTCACGCGGCTTGGTCGGTCAACTTCAATCTCTCCCTCGCCGACTTCACCCCTGAGATTGAAGGTACGGTTCGACTGCTTCAGCACTGCCAGAAGACCGGAGCGCGCCTGGTTTTCGCAAGTTCAGTCGGCACCCTCATGGCAGCGCCGGCAGATGCTGGTAAAGAGACGTCGACTCCTGGTCTCCGACTCGTTGATGAAGACGACGACGTATCGCTGGACTGGACATCGATCGGCTATGGGGTGAGTGATACTATCGTTCTCTACTGTGTGTCTTACGAGTACTGACCATCATCTTTTGGGCAACGATCACAGAGAAGCAAGGCTGTGGTAGAGAAAATCATCACCAAGGCGGTTCACGAAGGAGGCGTCAAGGCAATATCCATTCGGTGTGGCCAAAGTAAGTTCTGATTTCTGAGGGACAAGGCATCACAGTGCGGAAGACCCTAATCACTGATCTTTCCTCGACTATCACAGTCATCGGCGATGCTCGTACTGGTGCTTGGAATGAAGCCGAATGGGCACCCACCATCTTCCGGTCAGCTGCAGCCCTAGGCGCGCTTCCGGATAACATGGGCGTCGTGGACTGGATCACAGCCAACGACGGGATGAAGGTCCTTGTTGCTGCGGCAGTCGAACCCGATGTGGAGAGCATGACCCCCGCCTCCCGCACCAACGTCGTCAATCTGGCCAACCCTCGGCGAATCTTGTGGGCTCAGGTCGTCGAGGCTTTCCGAACACATCTGCCCGCTGGCATCAAGGTCCTTTCCAACAAAGAGTGGCTGGCTCGTCTCGAAGAAGCAACCCGGGAGCTCAGCAACTCGGATGATCAAAAGGCATACATGGCACGTATTCCTGCCGTCAACTTATTCAACACGTACGAGGGCATGATGTCTGCTACGCACCAGACGCTCCCGGAGGTGAAAGCGGCCAAGACTTTGACGAAGGGCGAGATCGATTCGGCACTGGTCGTCGATGGAGACCTGGCAGGACGCTTCGTACGCTTCTGGCAGAAGTCGTCCGCAGCTTCTTCCTGAAATCTCAACACCTTAACGCCTCAACACTTTATCGTTCCGGCCTTCTTGGACTACTTCCCTCGGCCCTTCTGTAATTGCCCCTTTTTCGCCTCTTGCGGCAAACCCCAGGATTCTATACACGCCACCAAGCCTCTCATCGTTGTATGACAGTCTCAATCGTCTCTCGAGCGCCGATTCTCCCGAGCTTGAGATGCGTTGAACTGAGTAAAGGCAGCTTGAAGAGTTGTTGAAAACGAAAAAGGGACTAGGAGAAAGTGCAATTGGTATGGTAAACATGCGGAAGGGACGATCTACATCGATGTGAAGGAGTTTGCGAGTGGGGAAGGGAACGATTTAATGCTTTTTTTCGATGAACTTGGAATAGCGAGTGATTTGGACGGGGTGACAAGGCTTGTGTTCTGTTGCTGTGATGAGCAAAAGTCGAGGAAGGAGGGAAGGAGGTTCCTGGCAGAGGCACTCCCCCTTCAGGTGTATTTGTAAAACTTGAGCACGGGCCAATCGTCAACCGCCAGACGCTCCATAAGGGTATCAAAGTCGAGGTTCATGTCGATATCCTCAACGCGTCGCTTCGAAGGAGAGAGCTCCGCCTCCATCCCCGTGTCCGCCGCTCCTCCTCGTCCCGTGCCTCTCCCGCCACTGGCACGTAAGAGCAACATCCCAGCCTCTGCTTCCGCCTCGTCTGAGCCGCAGATAGCATGATGATGGATTCACCCAGATGATCCTGATGATGTTCGCCGCCGCCGCCGCCATCATTTCCGCCCAAGACGTGGGGATCTGGGTAATCCGTTCCCGACGACAACAACAACGCGTTTCCGTGCCCATCCTGCTGCTGCTGTTGTTGTTCCTGCCCGCTCGCTGGTTGCGAAGTGACCAGACCGTGCATGAAAGCCTGTGATATGTCGACCTCTCCGCCATGGGACGACGAGACATTGCCAATGGCCGCAGCCGAAGCAAATATGTCCCACGCCGCATCCGAAAAGGGCACATCCGATATCGCATCCGAGTGAGTGTGATGAGCACTGGGCGCTATTATGTCATCCTGCAATACGACGGCAGATGATGGAACTGGTGCCGCCGCTTCTGATGAAACGAAGGACAGGATCGACGCGTGTTGCGCTGTAGCAGAAGAGGATGTGGTTGACTGGGCTTGGGTGGAGGGAGCGGGGGCGGCTTGTGCGGCTGCGAGTAACTCTTCGATGAAACTATGCCAGCGATCTTCAGTACCGGCGTCTGCTTGGCTATTAGTTTGGTTTGTAGTAGACGGTTCAGTTCCTGATGGCGGTCCTGCATGTGGTGGTATTAACTCCGGTTCGTAGGCAGACGAAGGAACCTCGGAGACCTCCGTGATGGATGCCAATGCGCTAGGAGCATGACTATTTGATTCTGTATGGGGTCTGCACACTTCTTTGCTGGAGGAGAGCTGTGCATTCGCGTCCGCCTGGGATGCCGCAGATTTCTTTGGCTGTGGGTTCCTGATCCGCGGCTTTGGACGCGGATGTAAGGAGTTGCTCCGATCCAGGTTGGCGGGGTATAGATATCGTTGCAGCGCTTCGTGTACGAGTAGATCGTCCGGATGAGAAAGGTTGGATGTGGAAGTGGACGCAGCTGGGCTTGGTTTCGACCGATTTAAGAGGGCCAATCCGTGCAGCGAGTCAGCTGAGGGATGTGTGCGTTCCCGGTTGAAGCAGATCTGAGCGATGTGATCTGATTTGATGACGGGCTTCTTCGTGCCCTGTGGCATGATGAGCTTGGCTGTGCGCATGGGCAAATTTTCAGCCTGTTGATGTTGCCGACGCGTCTCCATGCGGTGGGTAATAGTCGCGATTTTTTCATTGAGGATTTCGCGAGCGTGTTTGAGCTCCTTGCGCTGTAAAGTGAGCGTCGCCATGTCGACGCGCAGTTCGTCGTGGGCGTGGCGTATCTGAAGCTGTTGCGCAGCTAATTGGGTTTGACATGCGGCTGGGATGGCGGATGTATGCGTCGAAGCGGATGCAAATTGCGCAGGATTGGTGATGATGGGTGGGATGAAGAGCGGCGGATCGTCGTGCCTGTGTGTCTTCTGTTTCTTCCTGCGCGGTGGTTGATCTGCGGCTGGTCGATGGTGGGAAACGGAAGGCGCTGTTGATTCTGCTCCTGGTGTTGTGGGTGGTGGAGTAGGCGGCAGGAGCATGAGCTGTGAGGGTGCTGACGCGTCGTATGCTGAGAGAGCGGGTGATACTGGTCTGGATGGGATGTTCACGCTGCTCTTGCTCTTGCTCTTGCTGCTGCTGGCGGTGGGACCATGACCGAGGCCATCGCTTGAACCGCTCGCTCTGCTGCTGCTGCCGCTTGCCTTCCGCCCAGTTGCGAGCATCGGAAATGAGACCCGGCCTTTGGAGCCCGCGCGTCTCTCCCTCTTCCTTCCCAGTTGATCGTCGTCGCCTGTTGTTGCTTCTTTGATCTGTTCTTGCTGTCGATGTTGCTGAAATCAATGCTGTGGTGGTCGCGCCTCAGAGTAAATCTTCGCATGATCATCATTCCAAATGTTATGAGTGATCGACAAGATGAAACGCTCCGAGGATGGACGTCACGTGGTGCAGAGTGAGACTTCTGAGACTCGCGCTGACTGACATAAGAATGAGTTTCCTAGTCTCATATTTTGTTCCGCTTGGTCCGTTCTCAGTGTGTATTAGAGAGTGGCAGCTTCTCATTGGCTCACTCACCTTACTCACCTTTCCATAACTTCCCGCCCTCACCCCTCCTCCTCACTCGCAACGCATCAGCAACGAAGGCAACCTCGAGCTCAAGACAGTTACCACCACATACTCCCTTCGTGTTCGTGTGTCACAAGCAAATTCAGCTAGTAACAAACGACGACGACGACGATGTTCGCACAACGATCACTCGCACGCGCTCTGCAGCGACCAACAGCAGCAGCAGCAGCAGCTTCATCAGCATCAACAACAGCAGCAGCACCCGCAGCACTCTCACGACGAGCAGCAGCAGCATTCTCAACATCAGCTCCCGCATCCCGAATCATCTCCACCCAGCCCCTCCGCGCAAAGGAGGCACCCACCCCTCTCGGCGCCACAGGTGGTTACCCAATCATCGACCACTACTACGACGCCATCGTCGTCGGTGCCGGTGGAAGTGGTCTCCGTGCTGCCTTCGGTCTCGCAGAGGCTGGTCTCTCCACTGCATGCATCACCAAGGTCAGTCTCAGCAGCATAGTATAGCATACATTCCGCCACCTGCACCCCAAGTCGTCTCTTCGCGACATATTTCCAGCATACATGCGGCTGACATGATTCTTTTTCAATGTCCACAGCTCTTCCCTACCCGATCCCACACCGTCGCCGCTCAGGGTGGCATCAACGCCGCTCTCGGTAACAGTACGTGTTGTTCTCGCGCTCTCCGATTTGCACGTCCCTAGAACGATTTCACTCATTAAACGCTATTTTCGTCGATTCACAGTGACTGAGGACGACTGGAGGTGGCACATGTACGACACTATCAAGGGCTCCGACTGGCTCGGTGACCAGGATGCTATCCACTACATGTGTCGCGAGGCACCCCGGACCGTCATCGAGCTCGAGCACTTCGGTCTCCCCTTCTCCCGCACCAAGGAGGGAAAGATCTACCAACGCGCCTTCGGTGGTCAGTCTCTCAACTTCGGCAAGGGTGGACAGGCATACCGCTGCGCCGCCGCCGCTGACCGAACAGGACACGCCATGCTTCACACCCTCTACGGCCAGTCTCTCCGTCACAACACCAACTTCTTCATCGAGTACTTTGCCATCGACCTCATCATGGAGGATGGCGAGTGTGTCGGTGTCGTCGCCTTGAACATGGAGGACGGTACCATTCACCGATTCCGCGCCCACAAGACCGTCCTCGCCTCCGGTGGTTACGGTCGGGCTTACTTCTCCGCTACCTCCGCTCACACTTGCACTGGTGACGGTATGGCCATGGTCTCCCGTGCCGGTCTGCCCCTCCAGGATCTCGAGTTCGTCCAGTTCCACCCTACAGGTATTTACGGCGCCGGGTGCCTCATCACCGAGGGCTCCCGTGGTGAGGGTGGCTACCTCCTCAACTCCGAGGGTGAGCGCTTCATGGAGCGATACGCTCCCACCGCCAAGGATCTTGCCTCCCGTGATGTCGTCTCCCGTTCAATGACCATCGAGATCCGCGAGGGACGAGGTGTCGGACCCGAGAAGGACCACATCTACCTCCAGCTCTCCCACTTGCCCCCAGAGGTCCTCCACGAGCGTCTCCCCGGTATCTCCGAGACCGCCGCCATCTTCGCCGGTGTCGACGTCACCAAGGAGCCCATCCCCGTCCTGCCCACAGTCCACTACAACATGGGTGGTATCCCAACCGACTACAAGGGTCACGTTCTCCGCACCACCTCCGACGGGCGCGACGAGATCGTTCCTGGTCTGTACGCGGCTGGTGAGACTGCCTGTGTCTCCGTCCACGGTGCGAACCGACTCGGTGCGAACTCGCTCCTCGACATCGTCGTCTTCGGCCGAGCCTGCGCCAACACAATCAAGGAGGAGCTCTCCCCCGGCAAGCCCCACAAGGAGCTCACCGGCGACGCGGGCGCGATGGGCATCAACCGACTGGACGCGGTCCGTAACGCGAACGGATCGACACTTGTCAGTCAGCTCCGGTTGGAGATGCAGAAGACGATGCAGGACGATGCTGCTGTGTTCCGTACGCAGTCTTCTTTGGACCAGGGTGTGGAGAAGATGCGCAAGGTTCACGAGAAGGTTAAGGATATCAAGGTTGTTGACCGGTCGATGATCTGGAACTCGTGCGTACTTCTTTTTGCTTTTCTGCCTTTTGCCACTCAGATTTTACAAATAAGCTGACCCATACCCTCTTTTCTTCTGACAGTGATCTCGTCGAAGGTCTCGAGCTCCAAAACCTCCTGACCTGCGCCGAGCAAACCGTTGCGAGTGCCTCAGCCCGCAAGGAGTCCCGTGGCGCCCACGCCCGGGAGGACTTCCCCGACCGTGACGACAAGGAGTGGATGAAGCACACGCTCTCGTGGCAAGTTTCTGAGCACGAGCCCGTCAAGTTGGACTACCGCAAGGTGCAGATGAACACGCTGGATGAGAACGAGGCGAAGAGTGTTCCTCCTTTCGCACGTACCTACTAAGCGTGTTCTGTCTCTGGTTACTGCGAATTCGACGCCCGCCGCCCGCCCCCCCTTGTCAAATACGAGTTCTTGGCGTCTAGACTCTAGACCATTTCCATGGTGGGAGGATAGGTTTGGAGGAGGAGGAAGTTTAGGTCATACATAGGTGTACTTACGTTGCTCAGCTGGCTACCGAGGAGGAGGATAGCCATTGGAAAAAATCTCTCTTTCTCAATACTCTCTCTCTTTCATGAAAAACACACACACATCGACCTTTCCTCTCTTCTCTCTCTCTCCTTCTTCTCCTTGTGGGCAATCGACGCTGATTTTAAGGTATCATTGTAGAGGTGTATTACCCCCGCAACGCGCGACGGTGAGTTGAGTTGGATATCTCCGCTGAACGGGGGAGAACGGAAGCCAAACAGACTGCAGACAAGAGAGTTCCGACGTCAAAGGAGAGTGTAGATTGTACTTAGAGAGACTGAAGTACAGCGGAATGCGATGTGGTAGAACAGAGAAGAGTGAAGCTAGTTGTGAAACGGGGCCGCCTGGCCCGAAGAGAAGTCTTGCGAAGTCTTCACAACTAACCTCGCAGACTGTGGGAGACAAGAGGAAGTTCCAACGCCAAAGAAGAAGTGTAGATTGTACTCAGAAAGGGCTGAAGTACATGTAGGAATGCATCGTGGTAACCAGGAAGAAGCAGAGCTTGAGAAGAAAGAGAAAGGTGCTCGACAGACTAAGACCACTGAGTGAGAGACCCGTCCAAAAGACCCTGGTCTTCAACTCTCCCACCTCGAGGATCCTGTTCTCGCTCCCAATTGCTTCCAAAACCAGTGATCGTCAAGGGACCACTTCTCCCAACCAAGAGGCCGCTGGAATCCGAAACCTGAGCTGTCGCTGACCGGGATGCGCCGGACGAGCACATGCTGCCGAGTGTCCATTAAGTACTCGGACTTATGCACGTCGAGGTTGGTGTTCGAGTGGATGTGTGGTGTGGTGGAGGTCATGGTGCTGTGAGTGGTGATGGTGGGTGACCTGGTGATGGTGGAGGTGCTTTGATGTATGATGGCGCTCGAGCAATATGTCCTGTTGCTCGCCCATGACCGATGACGCGGGGGAGTCGGGTGATCGCCGAGAGACCGTGATCCACGCCAATGTGGTGCCCATTTCCGACGACTATTACTCCCACCGTTCCCATGCACGTCCAAATGCCGACCCTCACCAGTATCTCCCGCCTTCCGGTACCCTGTACCACTGACCACTGCTGACCACCGCTTGTATCCACAATCCACCTCTGCCAAAGTGCCCAGCCTCCTAAGTCGCTCAACTGCCCCAATAAATCCCGTCTCCCCACATGCCCACGATCACCATTACTCCCTAACCCAGCTGCAGGAACACGTCGCGACCAACGAGAAGTTGCCGACGCTTGCCTGCTTGAGAGAAAAGGAAGGACCAAACAAAGGCAATCGTATTGGGTTTGAGGTTGTTGGCACCGGGCAGTTCTTGCGCGCGACCTTCCGCTGTTGACCGACTGTTGCTGCGCCCACGGCGCCCAAAAGCTCGTTATCGCTGGGCAATGCACCACTGGCCATGTCCACCGTAATCACCCATCCCCGTATGATTGACCTGATGTACGAGTGGGGCTAACCCAACTCGTTGCTGAACCAAAGTGCTGTTCGTTGTGCCGTCCCATGGCGCCCGAACCAGCGAGTGCTTGATGATGCCGATGTTGGTGGTCGGGAGAGAGACTGAGCGCAGAACGCGCGTTGCGTCTGCCGACACCATCGCCAGCCTGCCGAACCGGTGCGGCCCGATCGCCGAGTCGCCCGATCCCATCTTCGCACCCTTGGAGCTCGTGCTCCCACCGATGACCAATTCAACACGCCTTGCTCGCATGACACCAAACGTCATCAAGCACAAGCGGCAAATACCGGCGCCTGCACCGCTGCTCCATTCCACACCTGACCAACGCGCGAACACTGCCCACACGCTGTCGTTCCCCACTACTCCTACTGTCACCTTCCACTGCCCACTGATGATCCGCATCCCTCCTGCTCGCTGACGCACTCTGCGTCTGCCGTAGCCAGCCCGTCCATCGCTTCCTTCTTAGCAATTCCACGACACAACACAACCAACGACCCCGATGCCACCAGCTCCGCTAGACCGCCAAAGGAGAGGAACGTTGAGAGTCCGTGGTGGCGCTCCGACGTCGATTCCGATTGTCGATCGGCTCGCTGCTCCCACCGATCCCGGAAGGGAGAGCTCTGATGCATGTTGTATGATGCTGTTCATTCGTAAGTGGAGTGTCGGGCATTGTGTATCGAGGGGAAGGAAGTTGGACCATAGTCGTTTGCTGCGGGGCAGATTCGACTGTGTTCTAAGCTGCCTTGCTACGCATCAGCCAACGCATGAGTTCTGGCTGCTGTGGAGAGGAGAACTTGGGCGATGCCCGCGGATCCAGCTGTGTACTTCTGCAGCTCGTGTTTGCCACGCCGTACCTCGCTGTTTCATCGAGGGAGACCTGATGCACCTTGCATCTCAGTCCATCGCGCTCCCTTGATGATGGGGAAGCCGGAAGGAGGGAAGTGTCCGAGCCGCCGCGATGCCTTGTGTGAGGGGGGATTGGGGGTGGCTTTCTCCGAGATCGGCTGTCTTGTTGCGTGGTAGTGGTGGTCCTAAATCTTGATTGAGTGTTGACTGACGGTGAACCTCACGCTCTCGTGGAACGCAGCCCTACACCTCCGGTCCAACCGGGCAATCTCCAAGGACCGATCCTACCGGTAACCATCCCGTTCACATCCCCAACCGAACCACACGCATCTCCGAGACCCACAACACTGCAATGCAATTCTCGTAGCGCATGCCACCTTCCGGAGCCGATCACCCTGCATATCGGACTCATCCTTGTGAGAGTGGAGAGGGGGCTAGTGCGGCACCATCGATCTCGAGCTCGAGCTCGCGCTCACTCTTGACTCTGCCTGCACTATATCTTCGGCTTCTCGCTCGAGCTCGCGCTCACTCTTGACTCTGCCTGCACTATATCTTCGGCTTCTCCCTCGCCCCAAACTGTCCAGTGCTCGAACCTCGGTCCCAGAAATGTGCCTGGTCGCGCCGGTGGCGCGCAGGTTCGACTGACGTTGACCGTTTGGTGCCGAAGACCGTTCTGATGCTGAAGGCGTCCGATCACTTGAGATTGGCGCCTCGGCCATTGTCCGCCGGTCGCCGCCCATGCGCGCGCACCGACTACGCCGAGGCCCGAGCCGGCTCTGACCGTAGCAAGCAGCACGAGATAGTGCTGCTGCCGCTGCGTGTGCTGATCGATCGTGCTGGCTGCGCTGCCAAGGACCTCAGTCTGATGACTTGCGCTGCGCTGCAGATCAATGCGCCGCCAGGCTCGCCGAGAGCGCGTCGAACTTGATGGGAAGGGGGGGAGCATCTTGGGAGAGTCCGCCGACGTTTCTTGAGATCGTGGTGGCTGAGAAGTACGCTCCACAGCGTTCTCATCCGGGCCGTTCCATCCAACAGCCAACGCCACAGCGACCGAAACAGAAACCGACGTTCTCCAACGCATTCCCCTTCGCAGTCCCACACTGCCATCCCAACCTTTGCATCCTCCGCCACTGCACCACTGCCGCCTGATCCATCTCTGCCATCTCCAGCTCAACCTTTGTATCACGAGCGCATGCCGGTTGATTGGCTGTGCACCGGTGAACGGGTCTTGAGTGAAGATGGTGGAGAGGGTTCATGATGCTCGAAGCAAACACAAACAAGGCAAACAAGTGGTCAGCGCTGCTCCTCTTCAACATGGTGCTAGGGAAATACGCACCAGAGGAGGACGTGTCCCCATCCCGTCGAGCGGTAAGAGCCGAAACTCATAGACGGGGTGTGGGGACGCTGTCTGGTCATTAACCAGACACGGTATGGCTATCGGACCCAGTCACGCCGCTTGCGCCCTGTTCGCCATCCCGGCACAGCTTGTGGTCGTACGGAGGTTGGGTCCATCGGCTGATGAGATTGTACCACCGTGGTAACTGGTGGTTCTCCACCTCGCCGATCCCCCGCAACCTGTACTTCCTCATCATAGATTCGCCGCGAGGCTCACTAGATGATCTGCAGTGGAAGACAAGTTGCCTTACCTCTCCGACCAAGCTGCTGGAGATCTCATGCGCGCTGCCCATGCGGCTACGCATCTCCGAGCAAGGCTGCTAGTTGCACTCGCTCATCAATGTACCTCCGTCCCATTCCGCTCGCTGCGCCCATGCGCGTATGCGGCCTCGGTGACGGGTAGAGTGTCCTTACACTGGACTCTCGCCTATCCCGCTCCGTCCCTGACTGGTAGCGGTCGCCGAGCGTTGTCTGCCACGTCTGGCTACGTGCTGCTCGACTCTTGCGCCCGCGGAGTCCTTCCCCGGCGCCTGTCTTGAGGTGACTATCTGCGTGCCTTCACGCAGAACCTTGACCGTAGCTGAAAGCAAGCGCAATGTATCTTACATCTCAACGCATGTTGCCGCTTCCCATTCCGATCTGGCGAGACCCCGCCTCGCCGATCCCCGACAGCAGATAGCGAGCCTGCCTTGCCGGTGAGATATCGTGTGTACCAGGGCGCCACCCATCCGTAGCACCGATCTTGCACGCCGTAGCGATCGCCGTGCGACGCGTGTTGACGATGCCGAACCTCCGACTGTCGTCCTCTTTCGAGTGGATGCTTTCGCCTCACATCCGGTCGCCTACCAAGGTTGCTGACCTTGAAGTCCGCCCGACCAACCAACAGTATGCTCTGCCGCCCATACGGCCATACTGTATGCGCACAGCGCGAAGCCTCACTGCGCATGCCTCGTACCATTCTGCCCGTGACCTCCGATTGACGAATCCGGGAGCCGTTCGAGCATCGAGACGTCGTAGTGCCGCAAGAGAGTCACTCCTTGCTGCAGTACCTTGAGAACCGAGTTACCGAAAGAGACTTGTCCATGAGGAAGGAGTCGTCCCGTTCTCGTGAACCTGATCGAATCCGCAGTCTGGGCTAGTTTTCCCCCAGCTGCATCTCTCCGATCTTGAGTTGCTGACCTTGCCTGCCGACGGGCGCCAAACACCGACGAACGCCGACCTTGGCTTGTCCAGCACTCGTTAGAGGGCACGATGCGCTTGTGCACCTCCCTGTCGTACCACCGAGCCTCGCCGAGCCGCAGACGCCAGCGTCGCGCTCTCCGCCCGTGTCTTGTCGATACGACCGCAATCCTCGCCGAGCTCACCGCTGAGCTGCCGGCGTCCACACTTGGGCTCATCCTCCTTCTGCTCCACACGTCCAGCCACTTGATATCCGGTCGAGTGTAGGTCCTATGGGAAACCGTACTTCGCCCGGAACTTGCGTTGTGGCCGTTCCGCCGTGCGCCTAGCACTGCACCGATGCCTCTTGATGGCAGACCGCCCGCCGTCGTAATGGCGACGAGGTTCCGCGAGGACACCTCTTGCCAAGAAGGCGCTGCCACCGCGCCGATGCCGACTAGCGCAGGGAGGAGGCGCGGGAGGGAAAAGGAGGCTTCTTGAGGAAGATCTTGTCTCAGTAGCTTTGCTGGTGCTCCGTGGACGGAGTACTTGGACTCATAACCAGTTGTGAAACGGGGCCGCCTGGCCCGAAGAGAAGTCTTGCGAAGTCTTCACAACTAACCTCGCAGACTGTGGGAGACAAGAGGAAGTTCCAACGCCAAAGAAGAAGTGTAGATTGTACTCAGAAAGGGCTGAAGTACATGTAGGAATGCATCGTGGTAACCAGGAAGAAGCAGAGCTTGAGAAGAAAGAGAAAGGTGCTCGACAGACTAAGACCACTGAGTGAGAGACCCGTCCAAAAGACCCTGGTCTTCAACTAAGCTGACGAGGGAAGAAGAGGTGCTCGACAGACTATGAGACCACGGAAGAAGACTGCTCCGCAGTGAGGAGACTCCTGATTTCCAACTCTCCCACCTCGAGTATCCTGTTCTGACAGTGACTACTACGCTCCGGATAGCGATGAGGCGAGTGTCCCAACTATCCATACCCATGACCGCCGGAGTTTGATGGACGTCGTTATCGTACGTATCGTGATTGAAGTGAAAACGAATGTGTGGGTCGATCGCAGATGACATTTGATGTCGAACTGCTGAGGTCGTATGCTGCTGTGCAGTGTGCTGACTGCAGACTGCTGCATGACGAAGTGTTGATGCTGAACGTTGTGACCGAAGGGGTGGTGACGCTGTGTGAACTGCGGGGTGCTGTGATGTAGGCCTGCTTGGCCGTGAGAGTGCGTTGATGCCATATGTCGCACCCATCAGCCCTTGTGCTGATGTGCCGAACCCGAGCCTGCTCCCACCGTTCCTGAACGCCAAAAACCACAATGCCTTCCCAATCACCATCCAATTACCGCCTAGCCTAACCTCATCCTGCACCAATAATCCTCACTGCCATCCTACTCCATACCTGCTCCCCACACTGCCGCACCACCTGAAACCGACCCATCACTGCAAAGTGCCAAATACGCCCGCGTGTTACCCAGACTTTAAAGTTCTGGGTTTATACAGGCATGGGAAGCTTACGGCCGTAGGCTAAAAACATACAAGTCTCGAACAAAGTCTTTCAATTTTAGACGGAATCCTTCCATGTTTTCACAGTACGGCCTAGCATGGAAGTTACACCTCTGAGCAAAGCAAGAGCCCTATCGGATGACTTCGAAGGGTACCTCGATTGGCATCAACGTTGGGTGCTCGCGGACATTAGCAAGGTGACCATCAGGTATGACTTGCACCGTGACGTCACCACATCGAAAATCTAGCACATTTTCACGCTGGCAACTACTAACCAAAATACACAGCAATACTAACTCCTCACCACCTGCTTCTTTTTTGGTGCAGACAACTGCTCAGGCTTCATAGGGAGACAGAGTAGTACCATGCTGAATATTAGGCTTCGTTGCCTTGCCAGAAAATGTGTGATGGTGAATGCATCCACAGGCAAAAGTGTTGGTTCAAGCTGTCTCTCCACGTGCTTTCTTATGTCCGACTCCCTTTTTCACACCTCCGCATAGCGACAGCACCTTGATCACCTCTCTTCTCACTCACCGTTGTACTTACATACACACATCTCCCAAGTACGGCATTCGACTGGCATTTCTCCCTTTCCAGCCCATCTTCCTCCCGCAAGCATCTATTCATGGTTCACACGCGGGCGTCCAGGTCGAGTGTCCCTCCGTTGTGCATCGCCGTTTCTCATTCCGCTCCGTGGCTCCGTGTGTTCCAGCAGCAGTCGCCCGCTTCTCAGGCTCAACATCCATCGAGATACCTTCACTTACACTCTTTCCTTCCCTTCAGATCACCATTAACCTTGGTCGATAACCACAGTCCCGCTCAGCCTACCTCCCCGTTACACCTGAATGATGCTTGCTCTTCGTTCGCAGGACTCTCACAATCTCCGCTGCTCTTTCTTGATTCTTCATTTCCCTTCTCTTCCCTTCACAGTCAGTCATCTCGCGATCTCTTCTCACATGGATCATCCCCTTCCCCCCCCCCCCCCCACCTCTCTTTCAGCCTCTTCAGACTCATCGACCACACCTCCCTCTCCAGATCCTGCGTCCTCTGAGATCGACGTCCGTGGCAGCAAGAAGGCCATCGCTATCTTCGTCCCCCATCCTCCACCAGAAGGCATACCGCAAGGTCCAGCAGCGGTGAGTATCCATTGCGAGGTCCTGGTGTGCAGTGAAGAAGCGTCATGGGGCGGATCGAAGACGCTCGTAAGCTTTGCCAAGTACTGATCATCATCGGTCCTCTCCCGCAGACTGACCCGCGAGCTCGAGAAGAAGTCTTTTACCGCCACGTCAATCGTCATCTCCGTCGGTCAGCCGCGTCAAGCAGCCCCGCCCCCGCTTCCGCACCCTCATCGCCGTCCGACAGGCCATCCTAGGACATACTGGAGAGGAAGAGTTGGACCAGTTGCAAGCGGACGTGAGGGGAAAGATGTTGCTCGTTTCACACTTCCTCAGTCTTCCTTCGTCTTTGCAGCATCGGATTGTTGATCTGACGTCTCTTCCCTTCTACCTGTAGACTTCCACATCGATCGATATGATCATATTCATACCTTCCTCTCCATTCAAGGAGGTGACGAGAGGTGTGAGTGCAGAGCCTTCGCTGTCGTGCGTTTCCCGTGTAGCACATCCTGATCCCTCCTTTCTTCGACATCACCAACAGCTTCAAGATGGTCGCCGAAGGTACTTCAAGCTTTAGCCTCGCCCAACATACCACGCCCAACAGCAGGTCATGGTCCCGAGCCTTTCACCCATCACATCATCTCAGACCATCAACTACAACTACAACGAGTATATGCTTCCTACCATAAAGGTCGTCGAAGCTCTTTCCTCTCTCCACCACCTCATCTTCATCCGCCTACGAGCCTCCCGCAGGTCTAACACATTCTCACGCTCTTCTCACGCTCATTATAGCGGAGGACTCGCTCCGCACTCACCACTCTCTCTGCTACCTCAAGAGTCAAGACATCCCTTCCGATGATCCACGTCCGCCACGACGGGACCAGCATTCTACTCAACAACCCCCCGGACTCCGTCGAAGCATCCTCTTGCGGGTCACACTCTTCCCTTGCCTCTTCAGGCATCCGATCATGCTCAGCAGGCGCCTCCTCTACAGCACGCTCCGTCTCACTAGCAACGACGACAGTGAGGTGAGTACTGCACTTCGCACCACACAGTAGTCAAGATCTCCACCACCGACGTCATCAATCATAATCACCACTCATCACAACGCGCCCATCATCATCAGCAGCTCTCTCGTCGGGGATATCCATCTGCTTATAGTGCTCCTCTCATAAGGACTAAGGTCCCCTTTGCCAACGATACTGCCCTGCCGCCCATATGTCATCAACAATGCGGACCTCCCGATCGCCTTACCACGCACCCTCACCCGCACCCACACCCTCACCCTCAAGTTTTGACTTCACATTCCTCATTTCCGCCTCTCTCCGCCTACACGCAAGGCAGCAACAACAATGGTAGCAGAGGCAGTTTCCCTCGCAGGAAAAGCACCAGTCAACCAGGTATGGATCTACATACATGCGCGCTTATTCTCACACGCTCACCCATACATCATCTACACCGTACCTTTTCCAGCCTCCACTGCCAAGAACCGACAGCACTACGTCCGTCCCCACTCCCCAGCACAATCCCCAACCTTTTTTCCACTCCCGCGAAGACTTCCACCTCCGATCCGACAGCAACGATGACACCTCACATCACGTTTGTATGACTGATTGCCCAGCCTCTTCGTTCCCAGCTCGTTTAGCTGACTCGCGACCTCACTTTCACAGAGCTCCACGCACTAATCAGCGCGACCTAACTCCTACCACCTAAATTCCGTCTCAAGAATGTCTACCCCTCCAACACAACCATCGGCGACGAGGATAACACCTCTACCGCTGATGCAGAGAACCATCACCACACCCACGGTCGTTCTTCAACCTCCACTCTCACCCTCAGATTCGGACCAATTCTCCGAGCAAGCTGTTCATTGACGCGATCCCAGTGGCTTCTTTGAGCGCGGAGCCGGCGCCACCTCCAACCGTGGCGGACAGACGAAGGAAGAGGTTCGCCTCGACGAGGACACACGCAAAGAACTCTACTGGAAGCGTTGAGGTCCTTACTTGGCCAAGCGTCAGTGGGCTACCGTCCGTGAGGACTCCTCGGCCGATGGCGACGCCTGGTCTCACTTCCCGTACGAGCACGCCCGCAGTCGTGCCTTTCGCTGCGGTGACGACGGCCTTACTTGGTAAGTCCTCTTCTCTACCGAACCCACCCGTCCATCCCAACTGAAGTGTCCCCGTCATGTTCAGTCCACTCCCTCAGCCGACAGCTTCCATCCTCGCCCGAAATTTTGTTATTTGTCTACGCAGCATCAGATCGTCGATCTGACCGCTCCCTCTCCTTTTCCTCGTACACTTCTACATCAAACGATATGCAGACTCTTCCCGCATGACCGACAACTCCACACATCAAACTCGTTCCCTACATTCGCCATCCATCTCCTTACAGCAACAACATCAGCATCATCCCCTTCTGCCGCCGGCGCTACCTTCATCGCCTAGTGCAAGCGCCATCTATAGCGATCTCATCCTCCATACTCTCGCCTTCATCACCGTGTACTCTGATCTAACGCGTCCCGCAACCGCCGATGCGACCCTACTATGAGCAACATCCGACGTTCTGCAGGTGCCCTCGTCGCCAAGAACGCGAGCACAGTATCACTCTCCTCGGCAATCTCTCAAGCAGCATCAACAACACCCCCGTCAGCACCGCACAACCTCAACAGGCTCAACCCATCCACCTCCATCCTAGATCTATCATCCCTCCGCTCATGGTTTGCCTGCAACTTCCGCTTCCTCGCCCTCCCAGACAAAGTCCTCTTCCACCTCACATCCACGAATCACGCAACATGGGCAGGATTCAGCATTCGCTTCGGACTCTTCCAATACATCAACAACCGACATCCTTAGCGCAGGCGCACATCATCGTCGTCTCTTCCTTCTCGTTCGAAGGACTCTACATGCTTTCCTCGCTCCCCTCTTGCACGGTTCAACGTGAGTGTGTCCTTCTCCACGCCTTCATATTTCGATGCTAACCTATCTACACGTCTTCATTCTCCTTCGACCAGCGATTCACTCCCTTCGACCCCGTATCCAAGCGTATCACTGCCGAAATACAGAAGGATGGTGTTCAGTATACGGCCGTAAAGAGAAGCTCTGCACTCCCCCCGCTCTCGCACACGTCCTCAGAATACTGGCACTCTCGCTCGCCCGTCCTTCTCATCTGAAGTCGTACCCAGCATGCAGATGCTCACAAAGGTCAGTGCCGCAAAATGCTTGGACATCTCTCCGTGAACAGAGTATGGACTGACCGTTGTCCTAAAATGTATGCGCATATGTTCCGCAGTTCGAGTTCAAGTCCAGCAGGCTCAAAGGCGTGGTCTTCCACTCCCGACTACCCTTGCTTGCTGCAACGGCTCCACCCAGCTCTGGTAATACCAGACAGGCACCGTCTATGGCAGACTCGAAGAGCACGATGGTCCAGTGCGCGGTCTCGACTTCCACCGGACACAACCTCTCCTTGTCTCTGGTGGACGATTGGCGACATCATCGTGCCTCTCACTGTCCCCGTCAGCGCTCCGATCACAGGCTCGATCACTCTCAGCGGTGGCGTGACTGGCATTTCTGCCACGGCAACTCTTCTAGTTGGCTCGGTCACGGCTACTGTCCCCGCTCTCTCGACGTTGTTTCCAGCCGTCGCCGATGCTCTTGACACCTGTCTCTTGGGAGTAGGCATCACGGGTTCCAGTGGGCTTGGCGTCCCGGCATCACTTCCAATTGCCACGGTCTCCGCTTCTGTCCCGTGAGTGATAGCTTTCATCTCCACCCGGGCCCGATATTTGACTGACATATCTGCTCCTTTCCTGATTTGAATCGATTAGTCTTGGTACCATCACGGACATCCTGCCTACCTCGGTCCTACCCTCAATCAGCGTTCCCGGCGGCATTCTGCCCACTTCCGGTCTCCCTGGTCTCACCGATATCTTGCCCGGCACTGGTCTCCCTGACCGCACCGACATTATACTCACGACCTCACTGGCCTTCCCTCGGTTGTCTCCCTGGCGGCGTGCTCCCAACCACCGGACTTCCCGAGGTCACTTACTTTCCCCCAGTATAACGTGAGTACGCGCTTTCTCACGCGCTCAAACCTTCCTTCTAACCTCTCTTTACGTCTCCATCTTCGTTCTACCAGAATTCTCGCTCACACATCACATGCTGCCTCATATTATCCTTCCACATCTTTCTGTATTGGTAGTCATTGTTGATCTTGTTGATAATTGCAATCTTCCGTACTGAGTCTGACTTCTTCGCTTGAATTGCTTTCTTTGGGCGACCGCGAGTCCGCGATCGTCTCAAGTATTTCCAGGGGAAACTATGGGGACCATATGGCCTAAAGAATGAGCATACAGCCCGCAATAAGAGCCCCATAGGTGCTCCCAGGCTCCTACTCTATCCCAGCAAGCTGCTGGGCTGAAAAAAAATACCAAACAGAAAGACAAGGATGAAGGAAACAGGACGAGCAAGGCTTTCAAGATCTGAGTGAGGGAGTCTCCGAGACCTCCAGCAGCTTAATTCCAAGTCAGAAACGTCCTCTGACCGGGATGACCTAGAGTGCAGACAGAGAATTTCAGGGTTTGAGGTAGTCGCCGCACGGTGTTGCGAGTGGTAAAATTCCTCGCGACATGGTGTTGCAGCCTTCGCGACACCGTGTTGCTGACTCGCGACACGGTGTTGCAAGCCTCAGCTCCCTCTTACCCATGCTTACTTTGCGGTCAGCAAATCATGGCTTCGAGGGAGTATGGCTTTATGGCTTAAGGCTTAAGGCTCCATTTTACATACGCACCCACCGGGGAGAAGAATTTTGTATGGCTTTTGGAGGGGTTATGGCTTCTGAGGCTATGGGTTAGGAGGGAGTCTACTGTAGATACAATCAAAAGAGAAAACAAGAGGCTCGACTCTCGCGCAATTCGGTGCAAATTCTTCTGCGGGTAATGGCCATTAAAAAGGCTGGGTAATAGCTTTGTCCTCCAAAAGGGCAAGCCGGCCACGATATCGTATATCTCACACGACTGCATGTTCCCATCACGCCCAACCGCTTCCAGAAACCGCTACTCGGGCACCGGATCACCAACGAATTGGCTCCGAGGTCCCGAACAACAACGAGCGACCGAGAGGAGAGGAAGGGCAAAAGGAAATTGAGCTGCATTGGTGCCTTGAGGGCCTTGAGCTTCGTGTGGTGCGCGTGCGTGTGTGCGAACCAAAACTTGCTGTATGCTCGATATTGAGTGTCCGAGCTCCGAAAGGCAATGCATCACTGGCCATGAATGAGTCACTACGTCGACTTTCATGCTCCTCATGAACGAATGTTGACCCGATGAGCTTGTTGCTCGGTGTAGGTGACGACCGAGGCTTGGTGGATCGGCTGAACTTGACGTGGTGGTCGGGTGTGAGGACAGACGCGAAACTCGAGTCTCCTGATGCTGCTGCTGTCGCCGCCGGCTATGCCGATCGCGGCCCGACAAATCCCGAACCACATTTGCCGTCGATCTCGATGCCATTTTGACTTGGTGCCGAATGCCGATGCTCCCACCAATTGTGTACGCCCTACCAAGGGCAGTACCCGCACAGTGCCCAGGAGTATCGGACGCTTATATCTCGCCCTTCCCATGCCATGCCATGCTCTCAGCTCGGGCTACAGCCCATGCTGTCCCGTGCCTGAGTGTGGACCGACTGTGTCTCCTACTGCGCCAACCGCAGATGCACTCCCCAGACCTATCCCACATTCCACCTGTACCTTCCAGCCCGTCCATTCCATCCTGCTTCCAGCCATCACATCCTGCTCCCACCCATCTCCGACTCCTAGACCAAACCAAACTCAGCCAAACCAAAAACCAATCCTCCTCATTCGAACGTCTGGCCAATGCCGGACAGCAATGAGGAAGGTGTTGCTGTTGCTGTTCGTTGATGGTATCGTGATGGTACCGAGCAGTGTGATGCGGGACGCGGATGCAGACTTGAAGTCTGAAGACGGTGCAGCGACACCGTGTGTGCCATAAATAGGGATTGGGTCTCGCAGAGCAGCTGCTTCGCTGTCTGCTGCAGGTCTGATGCCTGATGGTGCCTGATGCAACGTCGAACCTGGGGCGAGAGGTTGTCCTGAGGTGCGAGTGGTGCCCGATGGTGGTGGTGTGGAGGATGATGTGGCGTAGCTGTGTTCTGTGATCTTGCGCTTCGAGTCGAGACTCCTAGTGGGTCCACGCTACCGCACACCAATCGATCGGTGGCATTGGTCGAGACCTATACGCCACGAACCTACGCAAACTGTTACTCCACTGATTCACCTTCACCATCCCAATCCTCGATCTGCCCATATGCTGCAGGCTCGCTGCTCATGCCACTATTGCACCTTATTGCTTCGCAACTGCGTTAGCCAGGCGAGCCAGCCTTGCTATGCTAGGCCTGTGTGCACTTCGGCGCCGAAGTTGCGCTTGGTGGGACCGACGACCCAGTCGTCCTCCGCGCGTGGTCGTACGGCTCTGACTGGTGCGCGAAGTCGTGTGTCCGAACTGCTGAGACACTTGTATTGCCGCGATGCTGCTGCTGCTGTGGCTGGCGAGACGCCCTGTGCCACTCGCCGTGCTTGCTGTGTCCAATGATCGTTCTTGCCTCGCCAACAGTTCGATGACCGAAGCCTGTCGTGCTGGCGTCGCACGCGCACGTATGACGCATATGTCGCGCTTGTCGAGGCGAGGAGGGTGGTTTGTACAGATCTTGTGTGGGCGGAGGCGCGACGGAGAACCTTTGGCCGGAGATGTGACCTGCTGGTTGCTTGCCTTGTCCACGCCAGATGCATGAAGCCCGAATGGGCTGCTCTACTGAGCGTTGAGCGCCGAACGCCTTGCTTTCTGTGCCGCCCGTATGCCACCAAAGAACCTGACCGTTGCATGCACCACTAGCAGCATGATTGCATCGCATCCTCCGCGCCCACACGCGCGAGGAGCTGCCCCGACCGCTGACGATCCCGAGGCCGAGGGAGGAGAGAAAGGGAGGAATGGTCACCGTGACCTGCGTCGTGCACGTTCCTTGCCCGAATGGCTCATGCTCGTGCGACGCTGCTGTTGGGCTCGCTCTGATTTGAACGTGATGGTGGTGGTTCGGGCTTCCGAATGAGCTCGATTGAGTGCGAAGTCGTCGCAACCGTCCACACACCCAACAGCACAAGACTTCAGAGTCCGAATACTCTGAGAGTCTGTCTTCCTTCAGCGGGCAACCGCCGCGCTGCCTCTCCTGTCCCTCATTGTGTCCACCGACCACCAAACCAAAACCAATCCTCCCCTCTGCCTTAGCCGTCCTATACCCGCAGTAAGCGCCGCTGTGGCGAGCGCCACATGCTGGAAAGGGGACCATTCTGGAGAGAGGTGCTTGTCGCTCGAGTTGTGAGTTTGTGACTCGTAGCGCTCGCAGAGGAGAAAGGTAAGGCAAGATGGTCAGCGTACATCCTACTGAACAGTGGTGCGTTGCAGATACGCACCGGTAGGAGATGTCCCCATCCTGCCAAGCGGGTACAAGCCGAAGCTTGCAGGCAGGGTGTGGGGACAGTGTTCCGGTCATCAACCGGACACGGTATGACTATTGAACCCGCTACGCCGCTCGCGTGCTGTTCGCCATCCCGGCACGGCGCGAAGCTGAGAGTGGTGGTGGTGACTGTCATGGAAGAAGATGCTGCGCCACTGGAAATCGATCCATTGTTGGTTCGCAGATCGTGTTCGTCCCGCAGATGAGATTCGTCTGCACGTTGGCTCCGCCCAGAAGGCTTCGCCAGACACCACATATCCAACCCACTCCGCTGTCATCGCCGCTGTAGGGTCTCTACACGCTGCCCATGCAGCTGTGCACCCTTGGACGCTTCTGCTCTCGCAGATGTCCATGATTAACATAGCCCCAGGGGCACTTGGCCGTGACTCGTGAGAGTGACCTTTTGAACTTCGGACGGTGAACCTCATCGTCCGTTCGACGTCGGCGGGATGTTTGCCGATCCGCCTCAACGTTAACGCCAGATTGAGTAGACCCGTCGACCCACTCATCCTCGGCGCCCGGATCTGCATCAGCACTGTCTGTATTGGTTTGGACCAATAATGAGAAAGAAAAAAAGAGAAGTCAAGTGTATGTTGGATGATTCGGTAGTGGAAGTTAAGTACAACAGCGAGAGAGAAGAGAGGTGATGAAGAGGCTGTTGCTATGCGGAGGTATGGGA